>JAJOZX010001352.1:0-225000 GCA_023014485.1 Bathynomus jamesi | reverse complement strand
GGTACAGTAAATGGATTAGGTCGTTAAGAATGAAATGTATAAAAGATCACATAAACAATGAGATGCAAGATAAGTAAATTACACGAATGAACACAATAACAGGGTGATACAAAATTACGGTATTGGTACAACACTTGAATAGGCCTACTGCGGTCTTAACCCAAGAGTTAGTTTGACCGGTACTGGGAACACTTTAGGGCCTACGTGATTCGGCAGAGCTTGTAGAAGCACGACGTAACAAGAATACTGTAGACCAAGTGAGGGCCGAAGTAGCTTACCGCGATGATGAACTTGGAGACTGTAGGCCTAGGTGAAGGTTAACCGTATTGAGTTTCGCCGAAGATGAACTTGGAGACTGTAGAGGGCCTGTTGAAATATTTGTTGAATGGGCGCCGATCGAGTTGTGGTGAAGGATGAGTGAAGAGCGAAATGGGTTTGTGGCTTGTAGCTTAATAGGAGGTTTACGGACCTGCGCCTCGAAGTGTGTTTCTGTAGTCAGACTGGCCTTGCCGGCGAGAGGATGTGTGTTAACAGCCGGTGGAGATTTGTTGAATAGGGGCCAGCGGAAAGCGCCTACAGCGGTGATGTTGTTTCTCGCAGGATGGCACTGTAGAGTCGCCTCAAGTGTTGCTCTGTTCTTGTATAGTTGAAGTGTGACTTGGGACTAAGGCCGGCAGGTCGAAAACGGCGCTACGTGAAGAGAGTAAATTCACGAGGAGAAAGTAACGAGCGGAGTGAGGGCGAATTCCAGTGAACTCTGACTTATATAGGCTCGTAAGAGGCTAACTTTTCGCGGGCCTTTTTTTGGGAAGACACAAGCGTCCTTTTGTTTCTGTTTCCTCGAACACCACGTGTGTTTTTCGCTTCCTGATGATTCTAAGATGTCTGCGACGGCGAGGAAAAAGAAATTTCTTTGTCTATTTCTTTGTCTGCCTTCTACATATATATGTATTTATACAGTATATATAATGTTTAAATGTGTATTTTCAGTGAGAGAGGTTAGGAGTTGTTTGTCTACTGCTGTTCAACTCCCAGAGGTTTTCATTGAGGGAAAATGAACTGCCATTTTGCTTAAACTGACTTTCGTCGATAGCTAGAAAGTATTTATGAATTGGAGTTGCCAGTTGTCTGTTTCATCATATCACGGTAAAAATGCTGTTTACGACACATGAGTGAAGGGATATCGGATACCTCACTTTTACATTTTAAGCTTAGTTGCTACCATACTTTAATAGTTAGAGGGTGCTGCTGCACCGTTAAACATATAGTAGGGCAGCTAAACAAGTTGAAGTGGACAATCCGGACAAAAGCACCAAACTTTCCCTACTTGTATATTTTGGACCAACAATTAAAAATATCCCCGGAACCACCTTCAGAGACCATTACTTGGCCGCCATATTGGATTTCAAGATGGCCGCCATAGACAAAATGGAATTTCTGATATAAGTTTCAATAGAGAATTCCCTTGGCATGTTTGGCATCAAACTATATGTTTTTTGGCATGATCAGATCAATAAAACAACTTTTAAGCTGATCAGAAGTATGTTTACTGCAGAAATCACACTTCGTACAACATATACAGTGAAAATCGTGAATATTTTAACACAAAAACCATGTTCAAGAAAACCATGTTTAAGAAAAATCAACGAAACTATAACAATTGAAGATTTCACCCACCAAAAAGTAGACCTTTAGCTCTATAACTGAATGTGGGAGAGGAAAATTGGCAAAATATGTGCATTTTAAAAAATGAAATTCTACAAAGGTCAAAATGCTACCCTTTCATATTTGCACAATTTTCATGCATTATTCGTGGTTCTATAGAAAACTTGTATTAACAACATTTGTAGAGTAAGGGCAGGGCTATTAAATGGGCACCATAAAATGGAAATATCTTGGCATTTAGCATTGCAATGCCTACTGTCCCAACTCACCCCCTGTCCCGAACTGTCCCAACTCACCCCGCTCGACGCTATATGTTAAACTGCACAGTTGCAGCTACACAGTTCTGTACACTTCCACCTGGCCTTCTTGCAAGCACACCTGGTGCCACATCCACTCTTGCTCTTGCAGCCGCATTTGACCAATTCGCTGCAAGCTTTAGATGCTACTGGTCTTGTGGTCCAAACTGGTGTCCATGACTGGGACTCTTCGCTAAAGGTCCATCCCCATCCTTCAGGAGTTGGAAGATTCTGTTCACTTCTCTCACAGGTCGACCATATTCCTCCCTGGTATGTGACCCTCCTGGTGTGTTGGAGAAGAGCATCCTGAGTTGGTGGGATAGTCTCCATAGCTTTTCCCTTCTGACAGAACATGACCTTTCTTGCCTCATCTACACGTTCAATGTCACTGGTGTTGTCATAGAGGACAACTGTGTACCGTTCAAGAAGCTTGAAGTGGGGAGTTTCGGCGTCAACATCTGCAAATGGATTTCGTGCCATGAATGTGAATGCTTGTGTTACCTCAGGGTAATGGTGCCATGCTGCCCATGCCGTATTCTTGCCCCTTCCGTAAAAGGATGATGTTGTATCACATCCCGTGAAGCAGTGAAACAGTGGTAGGGATGTGCATCTCTCTTCACCCAAAGAGGCACAGATTGTGTTAATATGATGGTAAGTGAAGTTTTTCCCAGTGCCAAAACCAACCCAAATATTTACTTCAGATCTTATGGACGTCAAGTGATGGAATTTTCCTATTAGAATGACAATAACATCCGTGTCTACAGTTCTGATCATGCAGTTAATGTGCCCTTCCTTTATTGCATCTTGAAGATGAATGAACAGTCTAGTGTCTGCCTCCTCATGGTCGCATCTTGGCATTGTGCGGTCGGCCCCATTGATGATGACTTCAGGTCCTGATGTAATAACAACTTCTTTGTTGTTAGGAACTTCCATTGCAGCAACCTTGTCTGATAGGAAAGCGAACAGTTCTTGCTTGTTTCTAGAGTCTCGAAGGAAGTCATGCCAATTTAGGGGTAATTTGGTTTTTCCTTCAACCTTTCTTCTGATTCCTTTTCCCCGTTTTTCTCTGGTAGTCTCTTTTAAGGTGCTTGCAGTGTAGGTATCCCAGACGATGTCAATTCGCTGGCAAGTTTCTAACTGTTTGATGAGATAAGGGACGAATACACGATCTGCATACTCTTCAAAGTTGGTAACACCTGCAGTAGACAGCAAATGGACGATGGCAGCTCCATCAAGAAGTTTCACATCAAAAGGATCTGGAGGGTTGTCCTTGTTTTCAAATGTAATGATTTTCAGTAGGTCAGACTTTTTCCCAAACCGCAATTTCCCACCATCAGATAGGGAAGAAGGAAAGGGGTGATTCTCGTGTTGGAAGAATGCATCCATGTCACTATGCCGATGTTGCATAACAATATACAGATGAGAGAATAGAGCAACATCGTTCTTCAGTAGTTGGATTCCCCCAACATTCCGTACCTGAGATTTCGGCCGAGGACATCTGAAGAGGGCAAGCGAGTTCTTCTTGATCGGTGTATGAATTGACCTTGTACAATCTGTGACAACTTCTTTGTAGTATCGGCTATATTGCTCCTTACCCAAATCCTTTATAGTTCTCACTGTATGGACCACAGATTCATCCATGACATTCCTTGTGTCTAAGGCCAGTAACTCATTCCCATTATCACAAAATGGATTTCCCATATCACGGAAGACTTCAACGAGATTAGAAACATGATCCTTGAATCTTCTCTGTGTAGATAGTCCTTCTTCGTGGTGGAAGTTGTTGTCTTCAGTTTCTGGAAGGTTTTCGTCTTCATATTCAGTAATCAATCTGGCTTGTTCTGGCCCTGCTACCATCCACTTCTTGAATGCCACTGGATTCTCAGTCAGACCCACCGCGCCTCCTGAACCTTTGACTTTCTCATTGTTTTGTTCATGCGCTTGGTCTAAAGGCATGGCTGAGAATCTCTTCTTGGTCTTGTGTACTACCCAGTGTCCATTTCGTGAAAACTCATTCATAACTGGCTGAGGGAGATTCTTCATGTCCCGGATGTGGAGTGGAAGCCAACGTGCGTAATTCTGGTGGTCAAGAGCAAAGAACCAGGGAACTACTTTCTTCAAGCTTTCTACATACAATGGAAAGTCTCCTGCACGATGTGATCGTATGAATATGAGGCCGTCTATCTCCATCTGAAGAATTGTCTCCCAGTATTGGAATGTTGGACTGACCTGAACCATCTTCTTCTTCCACTCTTCCTTTGTCTTGTCATCATAGGGACCAACAGTTTCCATAAAGGCTTCATGCTGCAGCTTTGCCAATGTCAAAGCTGTTACCTGGTGAGCATGTCTGGTTCTTGTAAGATGAGAGGCTTTAAGAAATGAGTCAACAGTTCCTGCCGAAGCAATGCCTGCTTGTGTCAAGGCATTTGTCCACCCAGATCCCTCTAGATAATCTCCATACGTTCTCCACATGGCCATCTCTGTATGTAGACCTCCAAACATGACGATGACCTTGTCTTCTCCGTGGGTGTCTGGCCACTTCCACTGAATGAATTTACCAAGGGCATATAGGGGTGCATCGAATGCAACAACTGGTATTTGCCCGGGGTTAAGGAATTCAGTAGCAGACCGAACAACATTCATTCCATGCTTGATCATCGCTGGAGTAGCGGCCTTTTCATGGAATAAGGGAAGGAGGTAGGAAAGGGTTTTCATTTGATCTTCATCTTGTTCTTGCCTTGTAGCGTGGTATGCTGACCATGATATAACATCACCCTTCCCTATCGTGTCTTTCTCCAAGATCCTGAACGCTTCTTTCATCCACTCCTTTTCCTGGAAACATGCTTCATGGTAGTGTCCCTCAATAGGGTCAGACACATTAGACAACTTCAGGACTTCTACCTTGGTTTTGTCCATTGCAACAGCTGGTACAATTGAGTAGGACATGAGTAACTCCAAGTCCTTTGAACCTAGAGAAGGTAGCACAAGATCACCTTGTTTGGTTCCACAGTTTGAGACAGTTGGGAACTGAAACAGACTAATCCCTGTACCATGAAATGATCCAACGGCAGTTGTACTAGATGGGTTGTAATCCAGATTGTCAAGTGCCCCAACAATAAATGGTCCATGACGAAACTGAGCTGGTACAACCACTCCTTTGGTCTTGAAGTTCTGGCACACTGCTGTTGCAAGT
This sequence comes from Bathynomus jamesi, assembly GCA_023014485.1. NCBI lineage: Eukaryota > Metazoa > Arthropoda > Malacostraca > Isopoda > Cirolanidae > Bathynomus > Bathynomus jamesi. The sequence goes on along the minus strand of JAJOZX010001352.1, from coordinate 219,846 downwards.
TGGCTTTCGACTTGAAGAATTCGGTCATAACTCACACTGAGACCCAATTCATATAGTTGTGTAATTAATGATTTTGACCGAATTTCAGTATGAATTTTCAGACCAAGATACAGAGGCAATGGTGGTTCTCTTTCCAAAGAATGGCGAACCTTAGATGATGATGTATGCTTGTTCCTAAAATTAAAAAGGATAAGTTGCGAGACAGTGAGAGTTGCAGGGGAGTCTTCTGGTGTTTGGTCCTTCACGTCAGCACCATTTGTGATCATAGATATAAGGGTTTTCAAGGTTGTAGGTACCGATTCCTGTTGACAACCAGATGGAAAGGCACCTGCAAACTTGAATCCAGTAAAGTTGACGATTTCCTTGCGTATGATTCTAGCAGCTTTTGCAAGAATCATAGTATCTCCTTCAAAATTCTGTCTATTTGTCTCTCTGAGCATTTCCTGAATTCCCTGCTGAAAAACTAAGATTTTGTTCTTGCCATCACTCACTTCCTGGGCATATGGGAAATACTCCATAATCTTCTCTCTGAATCGTCCTCTGTTCATTTCCTTATTAATACCTAAGTCCCGAAGTCTTTTTTGATACAGATCAAATAGCACAGAAAACTTCATTTGAAAGATTCCTTCTTCCACGCAATTTTCTACATGATTAACGACCTCAACTATTGCCTTTGCTTTCATCAAGTTTTCTTCATAGCCTTCTTCCTTGCTCTGTTTTTGTCTCAAAAGTGAGCGGTAATGGTTCCGATAAAATGTCAAACATTGCAGATGATACTTGGCTTCAATGGCCATGAGATCACCACCTCCTATTCTAGACATTAGTTCTGTGTCACTGAGTTCTGTAGCCATCATTCGTAAATTGACGTCAGCGCCAAATGTACTGAATTCGTGAAGATGCCCATGTGTTTGTTGACAAAACACACAAGTTGCTTTGTCCATAGGATGCCGCTGAACCCGCTTCCCCGTAGATGAACTGGTTTCACCTTCATCCGCCCTTTCTCTCTTTTTTGTAGCCCTTTCAAGCTTTTCTTTACTAAATTTAACATGGCATGACTTGTGCCACACAGCTTTATTCTGAACCAGATCTTCAACAGTCACCTCTTCATTGAAAAGAAGAGGAACTGGTAGTCTTCCAAGATTCTTGAATGCGTTGACATTCTCCATAAATGTTGCATATGCTTCAGTTTTTTTACCACTCACAGCATTGAGTGGACATTTAAGAGTCCACCTTTGCTCTCTTGACAAACCATGCATTTGCTCCAATCCATGTTCACAAATCACCTGCAAAACAGAAAAGCACATATTATATAGTTATATTATTAAATATTTTACATTAAATAAACATTTAAGGGTAATTCTGATTATTTTATAGCAATCCTGGCATCGAAATATGTAGGTTTAGGGACTATTTATTTACAATTACTCCTCACAATAGTTTGTTGATTTCTAGCTGGCAGCCATCTTGGATTTCCAAAATGGCAGCCAAGATAGGGTTGTGCGTCTTGGTTCCGGGGAAAAATTGGTAGCTAAGGTCCTGAACAACATTTGAGCCAAGTTTGGTGCTTTTGTCCAGAATGTCCACTTACTTCAAAAATCAGGGTCTAAGCTACTGCACTAATAATGTATATTTACATCACAGAATAAAATATGTGTTTTGCTAATTTATTTATGAGAAATGTACTTTGTGAGTTTATTTTAATTTCAATTCGAACTTATGAGAGAATGAAAGAGAGGATATGTGTTTTTATTTCGTTTATTTTATAATAATATTACTTAGGGTTTCATTTTTTGTCATTTCTTATTCAAACCAAACAAACAAACCCAGCGGTCCGCGTAGGGAACGGGCCCACATAGCGGAACATGGCTGCGGGACGCAACGGTACTACGTGGCAATTTTGGCTGTCTTTGCGAGTTTTGTGGTTTCGCGGATTTTTTGTTTTGAATTGGACTTTGTTCTTTTGCGTGGAGATGTCTTTATTTTTGTCTGTATTATTGTCTGCGTAAAAGATTTGAACTCAGTTTTAATGCGAATTAAAAAAAAATTAGTTTAAGAGTTTGAGAGTTTTTATTTTAATAATTTGACTAAATAATTTAAACTTATTTTTAAAAGCTTTAGAATTTAATAGTGCATTTTTTTACGCGTTTAATAACTGAATGCAAATTTAATTTTAACAAATTTATCTGACATTCGAACCATAAATTTCGTTTTCATTTCGACTTCGAAAAAAAAACAGAAGTTCTGATATGAATTTTTCTCTCCTGTTTATCGTGGATTCAGTGTGGTTTCTGTAATTGAATGTATACGCGAGGTTAAAATTGATGAACCTTGTGCTGTGTGAATTTGTTTTTTAGTGAGATAAGTATATATATATATATATGGATAGATAAATAGATATATACATGTATATATTTTATGCAGGAAGGAGGGGGCCAAGGAAGGACGAACGCCGGAACATCACGGCGAAGAGAGAGGGATTGAAGACAGTCAGTAAGAGGCGGGTTATTCACGAGACGAAAAGCCTTTGGCTCCACCCACTCAAGTAGAGCTGTGTGGGGTTGAGCCACTCCACCCACACATGAGAAGCGTACTCCATACAGGGGCAGAAAAGAACCTGTACAGAGACAGTAACTGAGTAGGGGTGGAGAAACTACAGAGACAGCACAATACACCTAACCTCTTAGAAGCTGTTTAAAAAGAGAGTATACTCGTATGTGATCTTTCCAGGAAAAATCATGAGTAAAGGAAACACCAAGAATGTGAGGAGAAAAGGAAGGATTGAGTTGTGTATTGTTGAAGATAAGGGGATAGTCGTGTGGAAGATTGTGACGAGTAGATAGATGAAGGAAGTGGGTTTTTGAGGAATTGAAAATCATCATCACCAGGTTTTCTCCGCTCCAATCAGAGATAGTAGAAAGGTCAGAGGTCAGGTGCTCCATAGCCGTCTCAAGCGAAGCATGGAGTAAATGTTGAGAAGGATGCTTTGTGAAGCACGTGAAGAAGTGAGAGGTGGAATCATCGGCATAGGAGTGGATAGGACAGGAAGTGTGACTTAATAAATCATTAATAAATAAAAGAAAAAGGGTGGGGGACAGGACAGAACCCTGAGGAACACCACTGTTTTGGCTTTAGAAGAACAATGGCCATCTACAACCGCAGCTATAGATCGGCAGAAATGAAATTAGAGATGAAGACACAGATGGAAGGATAGAAGCCGAAGGATGGCAGTTTTGAAATTAAAAATTTGTGCCAGATTCTATCAAAAACGTTTGATATGTTTAGCGCAATAGCAAATATTTCATCGAAATCCCGAAAACAAGATGACCAAGAGTCAGAGAGATATGCAAGAAGATCGCCAGTCTAGCGTCCCTTATGGAACCCTTTCTGAGGATATGAAAGAAGATTGTGAGTAGAGAGGTTTTTAAGAATCTTACTTTGAAGGATAGATTCAAAAACTTTAGAAAAGCAAGAGGTCAAGGGAGTTGGACGGTAGTTGGAAGGTTGAGCGCGGTTACCTTCTTTGGGAGAGGCTAAATGAGAGCGAACTTCCAGCAGGAAGGAAAAGTACCAGTTCAAAAACAAACACCAAGGATTGGTTAAGCAATTTGTCAGTACAGAAGCACAGTTCTTGAGGGCGGAAAAACATCGTTGGAATAGATTCTAATTTTGGGTATAATTAAGTCACAGGGGGAAGGAAATGGAGGAACAGCACCGGAATCGTTTAGGGTTGTGTTGCAGGTGAAAGTATGATCGAAGAACTCGGCTTTATCAGGAGAAAAGACGGGAACTGAGACGTCAGAATGGAAAAAGAGGAGGGAAAGAAAAAAGTAAATTTGTTAGAGAGGTTCTTGGCTAGGTGCCAGAAAGAGCGAGAAGAATCAGAGTTAGGTAGGTTTCACATGTTTGTCTGATGAAGAAATTTTTGGCGAGTCGAAGAACAGATTTTGCACGATTCCAGGCAGAAATATAAGCAGTAGGGTGGAGTGGAAAAAACTTTTTTCAGAATTCAGTTTTGTAAGGGCACCCAAAAGTTATTCTGTGGTACCAATAAAAAATCTGTAAAATATTAGCTACCTGCGACATCAACTTCACCGGCCCCAAGGAGGTCTGTAGTATAGCCATGTACAGATTGTTAGTAATAAAATAGAATAGTTACTAGCAAAAGGTCGGCGCTACGCGCCGATTATGCTAGATGTGCGGTGCTTCGGCTGAATTGTGGGCCTACGGCGTATTTTATTTTGAACATCAGTAGCCCTTTATCTGGATATCATTCCTATTCCTCTCACCTTGGGCCTCAGTAATTGGGGTGCCTGCGGCCTTCCAGTTACTGGCAAACCAATTATTCATTCAATAAAACTACAGAAAAGAACGCAGCCATGAAAATCTAAAGCTTCACAAATCTTAATACAATGAGCTCGGATTTGAAGCCTAAGATTTTCATGACTGCGTTCATTTCTATAGTTTTATTGACCAAATAACTGAACCGACAGTAATTGGGGCCCTGCGGCCCGCCAAATCATAGTTTTCATTGTTTCGAGTGCATCAATAATATTGTTATAGTGTTCCATTAGTTGTGATAAGCATGATCTTCCTGACCGGAATCGATGTTGGTAATAATATTGTTAGTGTTCCATTAGTTGTGATAAGCATGATCTTCCTGACCGGAATCGATGTTGGTTATCTTTTTTTTTCTGAGTTTCCCCATTAACCCCACCCCCTCCCCCATTACCCCAACCCTCTCTCCCAATACCCCCTCCCCCACCCCTCTCCCCCATTTACCCCACCAATTTTTTTTCTGAGTTTCCCCATTAACCCCACCCCCTCCCCCATTACCTCACCCCTCTCCCCCAATACACCCTCCCCCACCACTCTCCCCCACCAATTTTTTTTTCTGAGTTTCCCCATTAACCCCACCCCCTCTCCCCCATTTAACCTCACCCTTCCCCCATTACCCCCAAGGGGGGAAGGGGGCTGGCACCTTGCAAAGGATTTACTTTAATTTTTTTTTTGGTTACATATATATATCTCATCTATTTTTCTGAGTTTCCCCATTAACCCCACCCCCTCCCCCATTACCCCACCCCTCCCCCATTTTGTGCGAAAATTATGATTAAAAATGAACAAATGGGAAGAACTGTACCCCTAAAAGGGGGGGGCAGGATTTATGTTCGGGAATTTTTTTTTAGCATGGGCACTGCACAATAAAAAGACGCATCGAATGGTGAAAACCGCATTGTTCTACACCAATTGTAGCGACCTGTAGGATTGCGCAAAAAAACTGTTACATATACATATATATATAAGGCTTCATTTCTGAAATAATATATTAGACTAGCAAAAGGTCGGCGCTACGCGCCGATTTTGATAGATCGGCGGTGCTTCGGCTGAATTGTGGGCCTACGGTGTATTTTATTTTGAACATCAGTAGCCCTTTATCTGGATATCATTCCTATTCCTCTCACCTTGGGCCTCAGTAATTGGGGTGCCTGCGACCTTCCAGTTACTGGCAAACCAATTATTCATTCAATAAAACTACAGAAAAGAACGCAGCCATGAAAATCTAAAACTTCACAAATCTTAATACAATGAGCTCGGATTTGAAGCCTACGATTTTCATGACTGCGTTCATTTCTATAGTTTTATTGACCAAATAACTGAACCGACAGTAATTGGGGGCCCTGTGGCCCGCTAAATCATAGTTTTCATTGTTTCGAGTGCATCAATAATATTGTTACAGTGTTCCATTAGTTGTGATAAGCATGATCTTCCTGACCGGAATCGATGTTGGTTATCATTTTTTTTTCTGAGTTTCCCCATTAACCCCCTCCCCTCCCCCATTACCCCACCCTCTCCCCCAATACCCCCTCCCCCACCCCTCTCCCCCACCCCTCTCCCCCACCCTTCCCCCATTACCCCCAAGGGGGGAAGGGGGATGGCACCTTGCAAAGGATTTACTTTAATTTTTTTTCGCATGTATTTTTCTGAGTTTCCCCATTAACCCCACCCCCTCCCCCATTGTTCCATTAGTTGTGATAAACATGATCTTCCTGACCGGAATCGATGTTGGTTATCATTTTTTTTTCTGAGTTTCCCCATTAACCCCACCCCCTCCCCCATTAACCCCACCCCCTCCCCCATTAACCCCACCCCCTCCCCATTACCCCACCCTCTTCCCCATTTACCCCCACCCTTCCCCCATTACCCCACCCTCTTCCCCATTTACCCCCACCCTTCCCCCATTACCCCCAAGGGGGAAGGGGGCTGGCACCTTGTAAAGGATTTACTTTAATTTTTTTCGCATCTATTTTTCTGAGTTTCCCCATTAACCCCACCCCCTCCCCCATTACCCACCCCTCTCCCCCAATACCTCCTCCCCCACCCCTCTCCCCATTTACCCCCACCCTTTCCCAATTACCCCCAAGGGGGGAAGGGGCTGGCACCTTGCAAAGGATTTACTTTAAGTTTTTTTTGGTTAAATATATATATCGCATCTATTTTTCTGAGTTTCCCCATTAACCCCACCCCCTCCCCCATTGCCCCACCCCTCCCCCATTTTGTGCCAAAATTATGATTAAAAATGAAGAAATGGGAAGAACTGTACCCCCTTTTAGGGGGGGGGCAGGATTTATGTTCGGGAATTTTTTTTTTAGCATGGGCACTGCAGAATAAAAAGACGCATCGAATGGTGAAAACCGCATTGTTCTACACCAATTGTAGCGACTGTAGGTGTGCGCAAAAAAACTTACATATATATATATATATATATATATATATATATATATATATATATATATAGTATATAAGGCTTCATTTCAGTTCCCGCCGCGCCGCTTCGCTGACGGTTAGACAGGCTAAACTACAAAAAAAGAACCCAGCCGTGAAAATTTTGAGCTTCACATTGTGTCAACATTTCTGAATCTGGTATCTCCCAAAACCTCCTCACCCCCATTCATACAACTTGGGGGCTAACCCCCTCCCCCATTACCCCCACCCCTCCCCATTACCCCACCCATCCCCCATTACCCCCACCCCCACCCTTCCCCCATTGCTAAACTACAGAAAAGAACACAGTCATGAAAATCTTGAGCTTCACATTGCCGCCCGTAATACAATTTCTGAATTTTTTTTTACAATTTCTGAATTTTTTTTTACAATTTCTGAATTTTTTTCTCACAATTTCTGAAAGTGTGACGGACAGACGGACAGACGGACAGACGGACTGCTCTCTTATTATAGTATAGATACCCCCTACCCCACCCCTCTCCCCCATTTACCCCACCAATTTTTTTTTCTGAGTTTCCCCATTAACCCCCCCCCTCCCCCATTACCCCACCCCTCTCCCCCAATACCCCTCCCCCTCTTCTCCCCAATACCCCTTCCCCCACCCCTCTCCCCCATTTACCCCCACCCTTCCCCCATTACCCCCAAGGGGGGAAGGGGGCTGGCACCTTGCAAAGGATTCACTTTAATTTTTTTTTGGTTACATAATTTATATCGGGTGGCCACAAAAAAACTTTACTTAATTGAAAGTTTAATAACTGCAACAATTCAAAACTTATGCGATTGAGATTTTGCACACATTAACAGATGCATATAATCTATAATTCCTGGAATTTTCAAATATGTAGGTTCTATAGTTTTGTTACAGTGAACAATTTAAAAGCATATGTCTAAAAATAGCATGCCTGGTGTGCATCTGACACGTACGTGCGCTAGCGTAGGCTAAACCTAATGTAGCGTAGTATGACACGCGCGCTGGCGTAGGCTAAACCTAATGTGAATTTGCTTTCTTTTATTTTTCCGCTAAAACCCCGCCAGCATGACGTTAAGTAAAAGTGATAAAGCCATCATAGAAGCATGTGTCAAGGAAAAAGGTTGGAATGGAAATAGGATTGTCGAGAATTCCCCGCAAAGAACTGGACTCGTCAAAGTGTTTATAACTTAATAAGAAAGATAAAGGATACTGGATCAACAGCTAGAAAACCCGGCAGCGGCAGGCCCAAAAGTGTTTCAACAGAAGAAAATAAGGCTGCCGTGGAGGAACTGATTCAATCCCAGGAGAATACACCAGGAACTCATCGCTCCCAGAGACAGATTGCGTACGACCTTGGGATTTCTCGCTCCTCTGTACAGGGGATTGTAAAACGTTTGAAATTGAAGGCCTACAAGAGAATTCGAGTTTCTCGGCGTGATCAGAATGTAAGACAGCGTAGAAAGACCCGCTGTAAATCCCTATATGAACGCTACTCAGCTGAAGACGTGCAAAAAGTTGTGTTTACAGACGAAAAGGATTTCACGTTGGAGGTGGCCAAAAACAGGCAAAATGACAGGGTTTATGGTTCAAGGAAAAAGGACATTCCTCCCTCCAGGCTTTATCATGAAACCTCACGATTCAGCAGAAAAATAATGGTATCGGCGGGAATTTCATGGAAGGGGAAAACACGAATTCATTTTATTGCCACAAACGAAACTAAAGTTAACTCTGAGCGCTACATCAACCTGTTAGATAATGGGTTACTTCCTGATTGTCGTCAGCTGTATCCTGATGAGGCCTACATTTTCCAGCAAGATGGGGCACCCGCCCATACATGCCGAGCGACCCAAAATCATCTAGAGCAAGAGACCCCTAATTTCATCAAAAAGGATGAATGGCCGCCTCAGTCTCCCGACTGTAATTCGATGGACTATTCAGTATGGGATTCCCTCATGGTGAAGGTTTACGGCAGTCAGAAATACAAATTCACCGAAGATGAACTTAAGGAGAAAATCAGTAGAGCATGGGAGGATATCACCTTAGATGAGGTTCGAAAGTGCATCTCCTCGTGGAAGAAGCGATTGAGGGCAGTTTACCAACAGGGAGGTGGTCACATTGACCATTTGTTTAAGTAAATTTTGTTAAGTTCAAATTCATTTTCTTCGGCATGCTATTTTCAGACATATGCTTTTAAATTGTTCACTGTAACAAAACTATAGAACCTACATATTTGAAAATTCCAGCAATTATAGATTATAACCATCTGTTAATGTGTGCCAAAGCTCAATCGCATAAGTTTTGAATTGTTGCAGTTATTAAACTTTGAATTAAGTAAAGTTTTTTTGTGGCCACCCGATATATATCGCATCTATTTTTCTGAGTTTCCCCATTAACCCCACCCCCTCCCCCATTACCCCACCCCTCCCCCATTTTGTGCCAAAATTATGATTAAAAATGAAGAAATGGGAAGAACTGTACCCCTAAAAGGGGGGGGGGCAGGATTTATGTTATAGAATTTTTTTTAGCATGGGCACTGCGCAAAAAAAGACGCATCGAATGGTGAAAACCGCATTGTTCTACACCAATTGTAGCGACCTGTAGGTGTGCGCAAAAAAGCTGTTACATATATACGTAGTATATATAAGGCTTCATTTCTGAAATAGTATATTAGATCTCTAAAATCCTCATATATATGTAACAGTTTTTTGCGCACACCTACAGGTCGCTACAATTGGAGTAGAACAATGTGGTTTTCACCATTCGATGCGTCATTTTATTGTGCAATGCTCATGCTAAAAAAACTCCCTAACATAATTCCTTCCCCCTTTTTAGGGGTATAGTTCTTCTCATGCCTGTACACGCATTTTTTTAATTTTTCATTTTTAATCATAATTTTGGCACACAATAAGTCAATATTTACTAAACATTCATTTAATATCATTCGATTCACAAAAGATTTATTTATCGATTCAATTTTAAAAAAATATATATTTTTAAAATTCATAAAGAACTTTTTGCAAAAAATAAAAACAAACATGCATTTTTAAAATTCAATGATTTTTATACAAAATATTTTGATATTTGTTATAATTTTAACATTTTTCGATTCACAAAAGATTTCTTTATCGATTCAATACAAAAAATTACATAATTAAAACGGGCAATTATAAAAAATTATAAAAATTATAAAAAAGGTTCTGGCAGAACCCTAAATTTGCTGTTTAACAGGTCTTTTAGACTCTTACATAAATTACCCCCGAGATGCTCAGCTTCGCAAATGTTTGCTACCCGCAATGTCCCGAGCTTCCCGGAGGTAACAAGACGTGTTCAACATAGTCTAATGCAAAGAATTAAAAAATCAACCAACCCGATGATCCAAGCTATCCATGAGTCCTGCCATTTATCCTCTAAGCTATGGACTTCTTGGTACGAAAACGTCTGTCTGTAGCTCCACTTAACTTCGACAGTGCAGTATTAATTCTAATAAATTGTATATATTTCTATCCTTAGTATATGAACTGTCATTGTATTAATAATATTTGTCATATGGACTATAGTCTGCCAATAAACCTTTTCATTTTCATTTTCATTTCATTTTCAAATAAACACGAGTTTAAAGTTAAACGAGCCACACTCGAAATTATTTACCGGGACTTTTGTGCGTTTTATTACTGTGGCTTTTGTACAAATAATTTTACGTATACACAAACAATTTGATAGGATATTGATTTATCATTCTATTTTTTAGTTGTCATAGAAATACGTTGATTAAGTTATCTAATTAGATACGCTTTTATAGTTGAAGATCATTTTTAGAAAATTATTTATTTTCCCCACTTTAAAATATTACAAAATTTCTATTAGGTATCCTAATATCATTATGCCTGTCGCTGTAAGAAAATAGCAATTAAATAATTAATTTTAAAACATTAAATGACGTCATCAAGATCATTACGAAACCTATGGTAAAATTATTGAATACCCGGTTAGGTTCATTGAATGCCAGGTTAGGTCATCTGTACGCTCTTGACGAGTGGTTAGGTTAAGTCGTGATATTTTCGTTGGTTTTAACGAAAATATCATGACTTAACCTAACCAATCGTCAAGGGTGTACAATTAACCTAACCGGGCATTCAATTAACGTACCCGGGCATCAATTAATCTAATCTGGCATTCAGTTGACCTAACCGGCCATTTAATTAACCTAATCGGGCATCATTACTATTATGATTTAGCAAAAATGTGTCTGCCTGTCTGTCCGCAGAAAAAACTTTTACGTTCCTGAACCGATTTCGACCAAACTTCGTATGGTGGATGGGGGTGATGAGTAATAAACGAAAATATATGTGTGACCAGCCCCCCCCCACACCAATTACTGGGCCTGTGGGCCCCCAGCACCGCGATAAAACTATAGAAAGAACGCAGCAATGAAAATCTTGAGCTTCACATTGTGTCAATATTTGTGAAGCTTAAGATTTTCATGACTATAGTAGGAGTAGCGTGGGTGTGTCAGAGAGCTTTGGGGTGGAAGTTGGTCTGCACCAAGGATCAGCTTTGAGCCCCTTCCTTTTCAATGTGGTATTCGATGTGTTGACGGACAGGATTAGAGGGGAGGCGCCGTGGTGCATGATGTATGCAGACGATGTTGTGTTGAGTGGGGAGACGAAAGAGGAGGTGGAGCAGCAGTTGGAAAATTGGAGAGAGGCGTTGGAAAGTAGGGGGATGAGAATTAGCCGAAAGAAGACCGAATATATGAGATGTGATGTGCAGCAGGACCGAGGAGGGGAAATGACATTGAGTGGAGAGCGTGTTAAGACGGTGTAGTATTTTAAATACTTGGGGTCAACAGTGGATGCAGAGGGGGAGCAGAGAGAGAGATAAACTGAAGAATACAGTCGGGGTGGAAGAACTGGAGAGACGTATCAGGGGTGCTCTGTGATAAGAGGGTCCCAGTGAAACTGAAGGGAAAGGTATTCAAAACAGTGGTGAGGCCGGCAATGTTGTATGGAATGGAGACTGTGCCAATGAAGAAGAGCAATGAAAGAAAAGTCGATGTGGCTGAAATGAGGATGTTGAGATGGATGTGTGGAGTGACGAGGAGGGATAGGGTCAGAAATGAGCATATAAGAGGAACAGTGAAGGTGGCGGAAGCATCTAAGAAGGTGCAGAAGGCCAGGCTGAGGTGGTATGGACACATCAGGAGAAGAGAGGAGGAGTATGTGGGGCGCAGAGTGCTGGAGATGGAGTTGCCGGGACGGATAAGAAGAGGAAGACCGAAGACGAGATGGAGGGACTGTGTGGTGGCGGACATCAGGGAGAAGGACTTGGAGGAGGACGCGGTATACGACAGAGGAGAGTGGAGAAGACGAACCAAAAACAGCGACCCCATTTAAAGATGGGATAATAAGCTGCGGAAGAAGAAGAAGAAGTTTTATTGACCAAATAATTGAACCCCCAGTAATTAGGGGCCTGCGACCCCCCAATTACTGTCGGTTCAATTATTTGGTCAATAAAACTATAGAAAAGAACGCAGTCATGAAAATCTTGAGCTTCACAGCCGAGTTCATCGTATCAAGATTTGTGAAGTTTTAGATTTTCATGGCTGCGTTCTTTTCTGTAGTTTTATTGGCCGAATAATTGGTTCGCCAGTAATTGGAGGGCCACAGGCACCCCAATTACTGAGGCCCAAGGTGAGAGGAATGGGAACGATATCCAGATAAAGGGCTATTGATGTTCAAAATAAAATACGCCGTAGGCCCACAATTCGGTTTGGGTCGAAGGTCCAAGCACCGCAGATCTAGCAAAATCGGCGCGTAGCGCCGATCTTTTGCTAGTTGTAGGCTCTATAACAAGGAACCTAATACGATACTGTAAAACACGCACACACGCACACACACACACACACACACACACACACACACACACACATATATATATATATATATATATATATATATATATATATATATATATATATATATATATAGGGTGTAACAGAATTCGCGCAACATAGGGTTAAGTAATACTTCATTTCAAATATGGATGGGAAATTAACGAAAAACTTAATTAATTAAAATTATTAATTTCAAGTGTAATTTCGGAATGTATTATGCGTTCGCTAATTTCCCAGCCATATCCCAAAGTAAGATATTAAATTAACGCTATGAGAGGAGAGGTGTTTAAGAATCTTCCAATTAAGGATAGATTCAAAAACTTTAGGAAGGCAAGAAATCAAAGCAGTTGGACGATAGTTGGAGGGTTGAGAGCGGTCACCCTTCTTTGGGACAGGCTGGATGAAAGCGAACTTTCAGCAGGAAGGAAAAGTACCAGATGAGAGACAAAGACGAAAGAGTTTGACTAGGCAGGATCTCAGCACTGAAGCATAGTTCTTAAGAACAACAGGAGGAACACCATCAGCACCGTACGGCTTCCTAGAGTTGAACCCAGACAGAGCAGAAAGAACATCTTCAGAAGAGATTCTAATTTCAGACATAATAAAGTCAGAGGGAGGAGATGGAGGAACAGCACTGCAATCGTCCAGGGTTGAGTTGGAAGCGAGAGTTTGAGCGAAGAGTTCAGCTTTGTCAGGAGAAGAGACAGCAACTGAGCCGTCGGAATGGAAAAGAGGAGGGAAAGAAGAGAACGTAGAGTTGTTGACGAGGTTTTTTTTAATAACCTTTATTAATAATAAAATAAATACATTCGTTTTACGATTTACAATGACATGAATAATTGTGAAGCTCGACCACAGCTAGATGACAGAAAGAGCGAGAAGAATTAGAATTGGCTAGGTTTCTACATTTTTGTCGGATGAAGGAATTTTTGGCGAGTCGAAGAACAGATTTCGCACAATTCCGGGCAGAAATATGAGCCGAGTGAGAGTCAGGAGTTGGATGGCGACGGTACCTTCTGAAAGATTCCTCTCTGTTGCGGATGGCATTAGAAGAAGTAAAGTTAAACCAAGGTTTTTTGTATTAGTGGTAGGGATAGAATATGGAATATACGCCTCCATACCCAAGAAAATCACCTCCATGATGAGCTCAGCACACTCGGAAGGGCTCCATCCACGGAAGCAGTAATCACTCCATGGGAAATCAGAAAAGTATTGCCTAAGGGCCTCCCAATCAACGGCTCCAAAGTGCCAAAGGCACCCTACTCTAATCACAATACACAACAATACGAGTCTTCTTTTTTACAAGAGTTTAAAAGATTAAGGGATTAAGGGATTAACACCTCTATCGCCGCTGTAACCGTACGTGAGGGTTCCCCTCACTTCCTTTGTTTCCAGCACTTTACCCTCAATGCCAGTGCCAACCCCATCCCACTACTCTTCCCTCCCCCTCCCCATTACCCCCACCTCCCTCGTTCTCCATGACAACATACTACTTGAATCAATCACTGTTAGGACCTACAGTAAATTACTAAACACTTGATTCATTACCTGTCCTAAGACAATATTTATGTTGTTTAACCCTTAAATCCAGGATTTTACCTGTTTGACCAATGTACACTACGTTCATTTTCACAGAATCGTTAAACCCTCTAAAAAAGTATTTGAACTATGATTACTTAGCACCCTTTGAAATATTAATAAATTTAAATACAACGTTAGTATCAAATTTTCTAAGTATATTGGGAAGTGGTTCGTAGTTTTCAAAAAAAAAGAAGCGATAAAGTGTTAGAAAATTATATATATATGAACAATGAATAATTCTTATATTCATATATTCTTACACTCTTATATTCATTTTTGCATATAGAGTCCAAACTCGCATAACGCTGACGCAAGTTCGGATAAATGTTTTATTTTCTTTCTATTTTATTTTTGCTGAATAAATGATGATGAATTATTTCTTTTTAAATTGCTTAATCATTTTTTTTAGATTTAGCTTAATAATGTAATCTTGTTAAATTCTGCAATGTTTATTTTCTTTATATATTCTCTCTTCGTTGTAAAAGATGAAGTCATGTCTTGCTTAACACCTAATCTTAAATTTTAAGCATTTAATTTCGGCTCACATGCATAGTTAATTTTAATCCATAATAAAATGCATATTTCAATTTCCCTTTTTAGTTAACTCGGCAGATCATGATAAAATCAAATCTGTCAATATGCGGTTTAAAATAAAAATATGGCTCCATCTTCAAATATTTTGCTTATCTGTCTAGACATTGCTCCAGCTAAAATATTTACCTTATCGTTAAATATTTTGCAAATTAATTCAGCCTATTCAGAATAAAAAAGAAAACAGGTCAGCATTAAATAATAATGATGTCATTAAATTTTAGCAGTAAACTACAGTAAGAGAATATCTTTGTCTTCTCCTTCGAGCCTTGCTTTCTTCAGAGAATTTAGTCTTAAAATAGAAAAAAATAATTTCCCGATACGCTACAAGAAGAATCGGGGAACCCTTTAGAGAATCTCATAAGCTTCACAGAATCCTCCGATCCCCAACAAGAAGAAATTGGAGAGTAGTATAAGAGAAACTATTGCGATTTCCTACACGGTACCAGCTACTCCAAGGTAACAAAACAAATCTGTTGCTGACACCTAACCAAAACCCCCGTCAACCTCGAACTGCCCAAGGCCATAGACGGAGGGGTTAACACACACAACACACACACACACACACATACACACACACATATGTATGTATATATATATATATGATGAATAAAACCACGAAGGAAAGGAAACACAAAATGGTGCTCAAGCGCTTTCGTCTAATGACATCCTCAGTTTCCTGAGGATGTCATTAGACGAAAGCGCTTGAGCACCATTTTGTGTTTCCTTTCCTTCGTGGTTTTATTCATCATAAATATTTTTCACGTGTTACCTTCGTGAAATAATTTTCATATATATATATTTATATTAGGATGGTCCAAAATTATACAGTAAATTTTAAAAGTATCTGAATCTTAAGTCTTACCCTCGGAAATTGTTACCTATATTAAAAAAACGTTACTGACCAAAACTTATCAAAATTAATAAATATTTAGTGGTGCCACACTCGACTTTAAATTTCTTAATTTTCTTGTTTCAAAATTCTTTGAAATCATATTAAAAAATTTCTTTAGTTTATCGCAGTCCTCCTCCATATTCAACTATAATGGAGTATTAACCACTCAGAGGTGGGGGTCTCATGGGTGCCCATCTCCCACTCATTGTTGCTGCGTTCGCAGTTCCTGCTTCAAGTTTGATTTTTTTACAATAGGAAATTGCAGGCGATGTTGCTCCACTACTTGCAGGAGAAACTGCTTTTGATTTTCATTCTTAGTTAGATGTGCATTGAAATTTTTTATTAATGCTATTCCTCTTTCGGAGTTATCATTTGTTACCATCATTGACTTGACATACTCAAGGGCCATTTGATAATCTTGTCTGTTTTTCCAGTTTGTTGGATCATCCTCAAAAAAGGCTATTGGGAGTCCGAGCTTAGTGAAAAATAGCCGAGACGAGCTAGTAACGAAGCTGGCTACTGTCTTGTTTTGAATATCGTTGGCAGAAAGATTCAAATTTATTCTTTTGGGCGGATGTTTAGATCCCCTTATGTTGAGTGCCTTTACCATGTCTCTTTTAACATCAATGGAAATATCTTCATCAAAGAATGAAAGTGAAATAAGAAATTCACTTAGGTACCAAAGATGGCGAGAAAGTGCTTGAGATGCTGCAGAAGCAATGCTTTTGTCTTCGTATACTAGCATCAGTTTTAGTAGCGAAAGATCATTGGCCGGGGCAGAAGCAGCGATAGGTGCAGAAAACCATGCAGGAACATAGTGTCTAATGGCAAATTGTGCAAAACGTTTTATTCCACTTTGTTCTTTTAGAGTCAGTTTAAACTGTAAGCAGAAAAGATTCATTTTTATTGCATAGATTATGCGAGACATCCACCTGGCACAATGCAAAGCACCTGGCTTTCGAAATTTGACTCCACTTGGTGGTACATCTCCTAGATAGATGATTGTAAGTTCCAGGACCTCTCTGTAATCATCTCGGATTTGTGTGGGGTTAGATATTTCTTACAAATAACAAGCAGTTCATCACGTCCTGGAGTATCAGGAAAGGTTTCAAAATTTTTTTATTGATGGAGTTCCAGGCAGACTTAAAGCGTTTGAATATCGAAATATCAAGTCCGCTACTGGCGGAACAAAGACACACCTCAAAAACATGGGATGCAATAAGTTCAATTATATGGTGCCGGCATGCAATATTTAGTAAGTCTTTTCCAAGCTTTTGTTCTATTTGTGCAGTAGCTCCCTTTTCAGGACCCGTGTTCGTGGCAGTTGTGTCAAAGCACATACCTTTAATGCGATCGATTAAGTTCCAGTCCTTTAAACATTCGATAATTGGTTGTCCAATGAGCCATATTTCGATATTTCTGCGAGTTTTCATTGAGGAACTTGCCATTTCTAATATGATTATTCACTATTGCAACACTGCAAACGAACTGCAATACACTGGAAACAATACACTGCAAATGACTGCAAACGACTGCAAACAATACACTGCAAATGACTGCAAACAATACACTGCAAACGACTGCAAACAATACACTGCAAATAACTGCAAACAATACACTGCAAACGACTGCAAACAATACACTGTAAATGACTGCAAACAATACACTGCAAACGACTGCAAACAATACACTGTCAAACGACAGGTTGGCAAAAGACTGAGGCTTGTGAATAAAAAATACGATTGTTATAGGAACGCCCTTTCTACACGTTTACACAAGATGAGCACTTAATGGGAAAAGTGACGAAATCTATTTCATGGAAAAACGTGAATACAAGTATCAACAGAACAGATGCGATTCTTGCCTCAACGTGTTCAGTACCACTCATACAATATGTGCTTCGGAATGTTTAACCACAATAAGCATACAAAAATCTATATTATGCAAAAAAAATGATATATATCGAAATATGTTTCGTAAAGACACAATAAATCTATATTATGGGGAAGAAGCAAAAAAGGTTTTTAAAAACATCTAAATTCAAATGCGATGTGGCACCACTTAGAATTTTTTGATCTTTTGAAATTTTATATTTAGAGTTTTTTCAACATAGGTAACAATTTTGAAGGGTAAGACCTACGAATTTTCAACAATTATTTTTTTGGACCACCCTAATATATATTGTTATAAGATGATTCTTTTGCTCTATTAGAATTTTGCTCTAAAAATACTGGAAATGATAAAGGTTAGATCCTATATGAAGCTCTTCATGATTATTTTGTCAAATAATCTTTAACTCAATTTTTAAGGCGCGTAAATATTTTGTAATAAAAATAAACTTTTAAAATAGATTTACTTTGGTCGGAATAATAATGCACAGATGAGCAAGTATTATTTGGTTTCCTATATATTTCATAATGAAATCCATTATTTTCCCTATGAATCAGTAAATCAAAGAAGG
The DNA here is from genome assembly GCA_023014485.1 of Bathynomus jamesi. Taxonomy (NCBI): domain Eukaryota; kingdom Metazoa; phylum Arthropoda; class Malacostraca; order Isopoda; family Cirolanidae; genus Bathynomus; species Bathynomus jamesi. The sequence continues at coordinate 201,671 of JAJOZX010001352.1, read as the reverse complement.
GGATCGTCACTTCATTTCTATTTCCAGTGTGAATTGATTGATGGTATTAGGTTATTCAATCTATGCAAAAATTTATTTTCATCGTTGTCAGTCCAGATATACAATATATCATCAACAGATCTATAACATTTAATATCAAAACTGACAAATTTACTCAACATTTTCTTCAATAAATTAATAAATTCCATATATGAATTAGGAAGTACAGTATAAATAATAAATTATCACCCATTTGCATTACAAATTTTTGCATGCAAGATTTTCCATTCAATTTGAACTTTTGTTTACTTTTGTTTTTACACAAAGTTTTAATAATTATAAGATACATTCAGAATCAACAGAAAAATTATAAATTTGAAGTTTATCTTTATAGAAAGTTATATCGAAGCTAATCAAACGAAAATTTTGGTGATAAGGAAGCGTTTTAAGTTTATTGATTAACTCCACATTATTTCGTAAATGAAAAGTAGATAAGGAACCCGCCAGTGGATACCAAATCTGACGTAACCACATTGATAAAATGCGCGAGGCTGAATTAAATGTATAAATAATTAAATGTACAAATACTTTCAGATCAAGTCCAAATCTAGAACCACAAGTGAATAATACTAGACGAGCTACATTCTACAGAGTTATCCAATCACAGTTCTGCCAACTTGACAAAGTTATGCAGTTAATGAATTATTATTGGCTATCTACTTGTTTACAAAATGTTTGTTTGTTTTCATTCGCATGAGATTTTGGAAAGTCTTCTCTGAGAGCCGGCAGCGGTCTGGGCGAAACATCTTCCCACCAACGGAAGGAGAGGAAGCAGGTACACTTAAGTACTTCACTACTAGTTTTGACAGAGAAGGAAATGAAGTGGCATGCATTTTCCAGTACGCCAAAGGGTCACTGTCGTGTGGGAGAACTGGACTATCCAGGTAAGCTTGGCGCTCCTGTTCACATTCATGGTTAGTTAGCCGTGGAGTAAAGTCGAATAACAGGTATTCATGAAAATAGTAAGTGAATTCAAATACTTGTAGAGGACAGACAAGAAATAGACTAACAAGTAGACAAACAAATTCTTTCTTCCACACCATCATCAAACATTCTTAGAAGACAACCGTGGTCAAGGAATGCGAAACAATGAAAACGTCTGTTTCTTCCCAAAAGCCCCGCGAAAGCAAGCCCTTATCAACTAAAGGACGCGTAGGAGGCGTTTCAAGAAATGTCCGCGAAACAAGGTCAACCTTCAAGTATCTCTTCATCTACAAAGGTATTCGGCATCTCGGACCTACAGTCTACAAGTCAACCTGCAAGTATCTATTCCGTCCAGAGGTATTCAGGATCGGTAAGCCTACCCCTTTTTTTACCTCGTCTTAAACAATAACGCAACGCCTACATCAGTGTATCGCAGAAGTGTAGGCTATAATCGCAAAGTGTTTTACAAATAGTTCGAACTGACTCTTGTTAAAAACACAGTAGGCCTATTTCCTAATCCAAGTGTCATTACAATATTTGATTGTGCATCAGACTAATTCTCTAATACAAACCCGCACTAGGCTTATTTCCTGTGCCCAGTTCAAGTGTCATTTCCAATACCGTAATCGTGAATTGTATCATCCTGCTATTGTGTTCTTTCATGTATCCATCGATATTTTGCATCCACTTATTTATGTGATTTATTTAAGCAATCATTATTGACGGCCGAATTCACTTCCCGTGTACTAAACACACGTGCATTATTTATCATTACTAGGCCCATCCAATGTTTATTCATACATAACCTTTAGCCTACATAATCAGTGTGTTACGCATTCTATTCAGTGTACTAAACGCACGTGCATTCTTTGTCATTACTAGGCCCATTCAATGTTCATTCATGCATAACCTTTAGCCTACATAATCAGTGTGTTACGTATTCTATTCAGTGTACTAAACGCACGTGCATTTCTTTGTCATTACTAGGCCCATTCAAAGTTCCATTTTGCATGCCATTAGACTAACATAAATGAATGCACTACTTGACAATTAAGCTCTTAACCATTTCTCTTATTGGCTAAGCTCCATGTCATCTTAGCATAATATAAAGGCTGTTAAATAATTGTTATTCACTATGATTACTGTCAATCATTTGTTATTCACTGTGAACAAATAACTGATTTATTTTATTAATTAAATACAAAACAATAAGGTACTTTTTATAACCTTAACAATATTTGCTTGGGTGTAATCCAAGCTGGTGACCTCGAAGCAATTCGTATCACTCATAAATATTATAGTAGGCCTACTCCACTAGCCACCTTCAACCGGTGATACTGTAGAACATCATAAATTGTTAACCCAGCCTGTCATTATAACAATCAATTTGCATCAATTAATCACTAGCATTAACTTAATCAGCATCACCGCTTTCGGCTAACAATAGGCCCACTATATACTTTATCATAGTATTCGAATACGAATACTTGAGAAGCTTCATTCGAATGCATTCGAATACGAATACTGAATGTGAATACGAATACCTCATGCCTGATTCGAATACTTTGTATTTCTGTATTCGTATTCGCATTCGTATTCATGCAAATATGATGTCTTCGTATTCGTATTCGAATACTGGGCCCCTGTATTCGCCCCATCACTGGTTCACGCATGGTACTGCGTTGACAAATCTTTTTTGACCCCGACTAGCACTTCACGGACGGCTCTTCTGAAGGCTCTAACATTTTTTAGAGAACCTACACCTAACGCGCTTTAAATAAACAAATAGAGGACGTCTTCACAAATAATTTGATGGAAACATCGAACAAATTCATTCACTGGAAAAAAAATATTAGAGCAAAGTTTATGTAGCCAAAAATGTTGTTCAGATGAGAAAGGTGATTGTCCGTGCGACGATGAGCGAAGCTTATTCGTCGAGTGTTCTAAGCTCTGCCCAACGCTATTTTACAATTTATGTTGTTTGTAGTAAAATACCGGGTGTCCCATTTGAAATGAAACAACTTTGAAACCTTATAATTTTTTATTGAATGATGCAAACAATATAATATTCACAAAGTAAATAGTCAATGTCATAAAGTTTCATATGATATATGTGAATTATAACATTTGGATATATTAGAGTTCTTTATTGTATGAATTCAATATGTGCACCATTTGTAGCACGGACCAGGTCGCAACGGCACTCAATTTCCCTCCACACGTTGCCTAGCATCTCAGGGGTTACAGAGTCCACCGCTTCTATGATGCGCTCTTTCAGTTGAACGAGGAATCGGCAGTTCGACACTGGCACGAGATGGACTTTCTCGGACTACTACCAAAGGCGCTGCGTATTCGTTCAACATCTTCTTCTGAGCTTGTTCGCTCTCCAGAGTGTTCCTTTCGAACACTGCCAGTCTCATCAAATTTCTTGGTCCATGCATATAGGTCTCTTCTGGTAGGTGGTTCTTTGTGAAAGGTTGTACGGAATCGCCGTTGCACCAGAGTAGGGGACTTCAACTCAGCCATCCATAACACACATTTCGCTTTTTCTTGTGGGGTAAACATAATTCAATCTGAAACAAACAAAAAAACATTATGACAAAAACATATACATATGGTGTAGTAACTGGCAAAGTTTCAACATTCTCACATTAATACTTTAAAAATTACAGAGTTTCAAAGTTGTTTCATTTCGAATGGGACACCCGGTATAATAAGTGAATTTGTACATCTAATCAGACCACGCTTGAACAAAATTTTATACTATTTTGTGAAATCGAGGAAAAGCGAGTCAGTCCAGAAATTTACAAAAATACCATAACCATAAAAACTTTGAATTTTACATCCAAAGTCAATGAGATCAAATTTGTGAATGTAAGTAATTCGTGAGCTTAAAGTAAATGTTAAGTTCTCACTGGTCTAAAAATTTTTGTTCAAAAAGTAGGATGAGCGTTAATTTTATGCAAAATTTGTGTTTGAAACAAAGAGGCATTGTCTACAAAAATCATGGACCTGTCTAAAAAATGTGCCCTGCCTAAAACAAATCTTTTTTTGCTTAAAAGCAAATCCTTTTTTATATAAACAAGCGCGCCTTCGGCTCCCTCTTGTGATCACTTCGTGATCTTAAACGCTACTCATCTTCATAGATCCGACCCTAACGAGTTACTGAGCGAGAGACATTAGCTCCACCCACTTTACGCGAGTTAGCCAATCATAACAGGCGACTGAGCGAAAGAGATATAGAAAATAATAAACCTTAAAAAAACTGGGCAAGAATAACAAAGAAAAAATTTGGCGTGAAAATTTTAAAGTTAAACAAGCAGAGCCTTCGGCTCCCTGCCTACGGGCAGGGCTTGGTCTTCGGAAACTCGCTTTCGGCGAAGGCACATTAGGTTTACCCCTTTGGGGGTAGGTCATTCTCCCTCTCCCCCAAAACCCCCTCACCCCCTTTATGCAACTTGGGGGCTAACCCCCACCCCATTCTTGCATAACCCCCTCCCCCATTACCCCTAACCCTCTCCCCCATTACCCCACCCCCTCCCCATTACCCCCGCCCCCTCTCCATTACCCCCCTCCCCAATTAACTCCCACCCGAGGTCATTCTCCCTCTCCCCCAAACCCCATCACCCCCCTTTATGCAACTTGGGGGCTAACCCTCACCTCCCATGTTGCATAAAATGTCGGTCATTTTTTTTCAGTTAAACAGAAAATGGATGGAAACAGGAAATGGAAGGAATTGTAAGTTTTTTAAAAATGTTTAAGGAAATAAATATATTTAGCGGCAGCTCTTACAAAAAAAAATGTGTGTGTGTATATATATATATATATATATATATATATATATATATATATATGAAAATGAAATGAAATGAAAATGAAAAGGTTTAATGGCAGACTATAGTCCATATGACAGATATTATTAATACACTGACAGTTCACATACTAAGGATAGAAATATATACAGTTGATTAGAAATAATACAGTAATGTCGTAGTTAAGTGGAGCTACAGACATGTTTTCGTACCATTAAGTCCATAGCTTAGAGGATAAACGGCAGGACTCTCGGATAGCGTGGATAATCGGGTTGGTTGATTTTTTAATTCTTTGCATTAGATTGTATTGAACACGTCTTGTTACCTCCGAGAAGCTCGGAACATTGCGGTTAGCAAACATTTGCGAAGCTGAACATCTCGGGGATAATTTATGTAAGAGTCTAAAAGACCTGTTGTACAGCAAATTTAGGGTTCTGCCAGAACCTTTTTTATAATTCACCCAGAGGTGCTGGCCGTATATATTACTGCAGAAAGTACGAAAGAGAGTGTCTTTTGCTTCACTTGTACAGAACCGAAAGTTCCTTATAGTCATATTCCCTTTAGCACACAGGCTTCGAGATTGTTTTCTTATAAAACGAATTTCATGTTTCTGCGAATACACATTGCAGTCTTTTAGTAGCCGAGGGACGTATTAACACCATATCATCTGCATAAACTAAGTTATTTATCCTTGTGTTATCTGTACAACATCCCACTGTTACCTTATTAAGTGAAGCAATTAATCCGTTAATATACACATTAAACAGCATAGGGGAGGGCAAGGAGCATTGTCTCACCCCGAAAGAGGAGCCAAAAGATTGGGATAGTACAATGCCCCACCTAACGGTAAAAGATTGGTGGGAATACCACAATTTCAATAAATTTAATATGTACATAGGAACCTTCCTGTCTTCTAGTTTTCTAAATAAAATATTGTGGTTCACCCTATCATATGCCTTACTTATATCTAGGAAACAGCTATAAATAGTTGAATTACTGTCAATGTATTCAGATATTGTTTCTTTAAGTACATAGATACACAGGTCAGTTGAGTGGGACCTCTTAAGACCAAAATGATTAAGAGATGTCCACAGGTAATCATTTAATCGGAGTAACAAGAATTTTTCTAGTAGTTTCGAGAAGCAGGAAGCGACAGCAATAGGCCTGTAATTATTGCTAGACAGAATGTCTCCATACTTATTTTTGACCAGGGGGCAAGATATATACCTTCATAAACTCTGCAGGGATATAGCTATGAGCAAGCATGGCTGATAAGGGCAATGATATATACAGACATATTACGTCTTTGGCATATTTTAAGTGCTCATTCGATAGGTCATCTAACCCTGACGCAGAACCAGTTTTTAACTCTTTAATTAACCTCTTTACTTCAGGAACTGATACCAAAGTATTTTCCCTTGTCCCTCCCACAGGCGTTTCGCTGCAAGTTATCTTAAGATTATCCCAACTCACACTGTTAAGAATGTTAGAGTAGTGGCTTTTCCACAGCTTTGCAATTTCATCCTCCCCCGACACCCCATCGATTGTCGGAGGGAGGACACTTTTGACACCCGTTTGATTCTTAACAAATTTCCAAAATTTATTATCATTATTTATGCGAGCTTCACATGCTTTCGATGCTCGAATAGACTTCTTCCTGTTTACATCGCCTTATGGCCGCCTTACACTGACCCCTACTTCTACACATATTCATGTATACTGGTCCTAATCTGGGTCTACCATGAAAGCACCAAAAATCATAGGCGTCTTTCGATTCCCTCTTCAGGGGGGCAATAAAATCATTCCATCCAGGAATAATCTTAGTATGATAGTTGTAAGATTTAATCAGGGGGCTTCCTGCTTCTCTTAACAGGGATATTATCTTACCATAATACCTATCTATGAGTTTACAGTGAGAATCATTTGAGCAAGGATTATTACAGGCAAGGTGCAAAATTTCTAAATTATTAAAGAGGTGACTTGCTCTGTCTTTGTATTTTAGTCTGTGTTGCATATTAACATTAGACCAATCGACGCGATTATTCTTACCTATTGAGTTCTTGTTATGTCGTGTTGCGCATAAATTGGTAAAATTAATTAATAGTTCTAATGGTCTCTCATCAGAAAGAAGGAAATCATGCAGAATATGAACTATAACAATTCGATCCTTTAGATTATTACAAGTGAGACAATGATCAAGCCACCTGGTGGTACCACTCATATCACTAACGTATGTAAAATTACCACTGGTTACTCCTAATATAACTATCTACATCATTTATACTTAATTTGGCCGACTCGCACATGTTACCCAATTCTACAAAGAATTCCGAGTTCACATGCGCGTTAAAGTCCCCCATTATTATACAGTGAGAATATTTGGGGTTATCTGATAATGACTTAATTTTGTACAGCAAATCAATGTATCCATCTAGATTACTGCCATTGTTGTATGGTAAATAGCAGTTTACAATTAATATGCAATCATTGTTCACTTGTAATTTAATGCCTAACATCCTTACATTGTCGCTTGTTAAAACTTTTATATGTTTTGACAAATTTTTCCTTATTAAGAAAGCAACACCACCAAAAGGCCTACCGTACATTAATTCATCTGACAAGTCTACTGCTGATGACGCATGGTACATAAAGTCATCAGGGATGGTAGAGAGGAATTGTAGCTCTTGCTTAGATAGCCAGTGCTCTTGCAGGAGTATCAAATCTGCACTGTCACAGATTTTATGAACATCTACAATTAAATTCCTCACTGACCTTACGTTATATGAGACTGTTTTCAACAAGTTATCCTCCATGACTGATAGAAAATTTATTATTAATATGATTATTATTACACACAATACAAATTTCAGGCATTACCGTTAGGGTGCCTGGGCCTTTTCCGAAATTTGGACTGTTTCCGATTTTTTGAAAATAAGATGTTTAATGTAGATTTTTACTCTGATTTAATGTAAGTCTTTTTTTGAGAAATGAGCGGTTCAAAAGTTATGTTTGTTATTGTAATTTTGTATGGGATATAATGCCTGGTTAAGTTAATTGAATGCCCGGTTAGGTCAGCTGTATGCCCTTAACGATTGGTTAGGTTAAGTTGTGATATTTTCGTTAAAACTAACGAAAATATCACGACTTAACCTAACCAATCATCAAGGGCGTACAGTTGACCTAACCGGGCATTCAGTTAACTTAACCGGGTATTTAGTTGACATAACCGGGCATTAAAAAAACTTAACCGGACAGAAAAATAACGGTCAAAATCTATTCACACAAATACTTAGTGGCATAAGCCAATATGACTAAATACAATAACTCTTGTATTAGTTTTCAGGTGTATTGTTAGTCTATAGTTTTTGACCTAATACAAAATTACAATAACAAACATAACCTTTGAACCGCTCATTTCTCCAAAAAAAGACTTACATTTTTGAAATCGGCGTAAAACTCTACATTAAATATCTTATTTTCAAAAACGTCGGAAACAGTCCAAATTTCAGAAAAGGCCCAGCCGCCTATTAATTATTATTATTATTATTATTATTATTATTATTATTATTTTGCCTGTTAACAAATCTCCTGGAGAAGTGAATAAACTCCTTAACAATAATACCGTCTGGCCGCTGACTCATATTGTGTAAATGCGAATTTACACCTTTAATTATTACTTTAAATGAGTTATAATATGGAGATTTCGTGTTTAGTTTATTAACTATCAATATACTGTGTTCACCACTGACTTCTTCCATCATGTGTCGAATATCGTTTCGTCGTTCGAGAGCTGAATTCGCGACACAAAGAGGGTGAGATTCCTCACCGGTGGCCTTGCCGGGAAGACAGGTTGAGGAACCCTCCGTGAAGAGCGCCTGTTAACTGTCTTTTTGCAGGACGCATTTTTCAGACTTTTAAGTTTTCTGTTTCGCCTTGTCAATAACTTGTATGGGATCTTTTCCTTTATAGCACCCCAAATTTTTTCTTTTCAGTTAAAAACAAGTATAAAGGTTAATTGAATGCCCGGTTAGGTCAACTGTATGCCCTTGACGATTGATTAGGTTAAGTCGTGATATTTTCGTTAGTTTTAACGAAAATATCACGACTTAACCAAACCATTTGTCAAAGGCGTACAGTTGACCGAACCGGGCATTCAATTAACCAGGCATTCAATAATTTTCCAGTAGGTTTCGATTAATTTCGTTAGTTTTAACAAAACTTTATAGCACTCTCCATTGTTTTATTGTGTTCTTTTATAGCACCTTCATTGTTTCACTGGGTTCTTTATACCCTGTTTTAACTGAAAAAGAAGAAATTCGGGGTGCTATAAAGGAAAAGATCCCTTCTATGCATTTTCTTCGGACAAATTATTTGTTTCTTTATTTGTTTCTTTAACGTGAAACTACTTTTAATTTCAGCATTCCACCATTTAAGTTTAACAGACTTCGCCCATCTCTTTTTACGTAATGGGATATTACTCGATTTTAAAAGTTTAAAATAATCATAAAATGAAATCCATGTGTCATTACTATCATCACACGATAGATTCTCATCCCAATTATGGGTCGAGAGTTGCAGTTTCATGTCACGAAATTTAGCTCTTTTTAAAATCCAAAACGTATTCCAAACCATCCGAATTATTAACATTACCTTTAATTTCAAATGTTATTTGCCTATGATCACTGGTGAAGAAGTAGTCTCCTACAGAAATATTATGACTTAAATCTAGGTCTGTATTTAAAATTAAATCTAGAATATATAAATAAACTAGTACAAATATGCATGCAATACAGTTCTTTTAAAGAGGACTTATATCGTAAATGTTTTATTTGTTATAAATGAATTTACAGTGAAACATTAAAATCATAAAACTTAATTTTAAGAGTTTAAACGTCACCAAAATTCTATGACTTTCAGTTTATGAGACAAACAATTCATTAAATCGAAAACGATGCTTTTCCATTACAAGGACGTAATGCAATTAGTGAAGTTTCCTCATTTATGTAAACTATGATTATGATTGCCTATGTCAGACACACACACACACACACACACACACACACACACACACACACACACACACACACTATATTTCATATAGGAATCCTATCCTTCATTCATTGATATATTATCTTTGAACAAAACGTTGTTCTCTCATTTCCACACCTCAGACAATCAAACAGCGCTGAATGCAAATCAGTGCACATTAAAGCAATTTAACCAAGCTTCACCTTGGCTGAGATGAGAACAGAGAATGTCGTTTACGTGGACAACCAACTGAAACAAGTGAAACAAATCGACGACTTTGATTTTAGATTCTCAACTCTGATTCATTCAAATGCGCCTCGGGACTAAAGGAGACAATTTGGTTTCAAGGCTCTTGGTAAATATTCGACACTTTCAGGATCGGTTTGGTCGCCCATTGAAGTAGTTTTCAAGTTATATCATTGTGTTACATACTGTAGAATTTCATTTGTGTGGAAGTGACTACATTAAATTATATATATATATATATATATATATATATATATATATATATATATACATATATATATATACACACGGTTGTGCGAAATATTTTAAGTACAGTTGAAAACCTAATGGAAAAATTGTATTCTGATTGAAGCATCATTGACAGTTAAAGGAAATACAGTATCCATAAAATAGTTTCAGAATCAATATATTTATTAGGTATAACCACAAAATTAATAAACTAAGCCAGTGGTTCTCAAACTGGGGTACAGCGTAGCCCCAGGGGTACGCGAGGGAATCTTAGTGGGTACGCGAAGGGGTCCTGAAAATATAACCTTTTTAATTTTATATACGATTAACAAACGCCCACAAGTCACACGGTCGTAAAGAAAGTAAAAATCTTCTATCTCTCTCAAAAATCCAGAAAATCTCGTGAAAGAACTCAAGGGGTAAAGAAGAAGAAAAAGTTAGAGAACCGCTGAACTAAGACAAAATGCAAAACATAATAGAAAAAATGTGAAATTAATGCTGAGCAAATGTTTAAGGAGAGATGATTAATGTGTTTTACAACTACCTTTACTTTGAATAACTTCATTCAAATGATTGGGATATTTCTCTATCAGCTTCTTGCGCTTTCCAGGAGAGATTTTGGCTTATCCTTCTTGTCAAAATTCGCGGAGCTGAGTAAGAATACTTGGCTTCCATGCATGGACAGCTTTCTTGAAATCATACCATAAATGCTCAATCAGATTGAGATCTGGTAACTGTCTTAGCCACTCCAAAAACTTCCATTTCTTCATCTTCAGCCATACCATGATAGATTTGTTCATGTGTTTCGGATCATTGTCCTGCTGCAGAATAAAATTGCGACCCATGAAGAGCTGACGAACTGAAGGCATGACATTTTCTTTCAAGATTTCTTGGTATTTTGAGATATTTATGTGTCAGTTGATTTCCATCAATTTACCAGTCCCAGAAGCACTGAAAGAGCACCGCCAAAGAATACTGCCCCCACCATATTTGACCGTGGACATCGTGTTTTCTTATTCTCAGCCTTGGTTTCATCAGTCCACAATATCATCGTGCAGTAGTCAATTCCATGATTTCGGTAGTCGTTGGCATACTTTAAGCGAGCATCCCTGCGAGATTTCTTGATCAGTGGTTTTCTTCTTGCAACTCGTCCAAAGAGCCAATTCTTGTTCATTGTCTTTCGTACGGTGGAGGGATGAATATCGATTCCAATTTGGTTCAAAGAATGCTTTAGGGTCATAGAATTCAACCGAGGATTAGCAGTACCCTCCTTAATGATTTTACGAACAACACAGTTGGGAATCTTTCGTGGTCGTTTGAAACCGAGGTAAAAGGCACAACAAGTTGTCCACCAACCTCACAAACAGGTTTTCCATCATTATGCAAAGCAATAGTTCTATCTTTAAGGTCTTGAGACAGCCTTTTCCCATGATGGACTGATGATTGCACAGTATTCAATATTCGCGTTTCAAACTCTAACTAACGTAAACTACCGAAAAAGTTACTCATGTATTTTGAAGGTGCTTCTATTGTCAAATTTTCTAGAACGTTCAGCTACTTGGCCACTCTCGAAAAGTCCCGTCACCCCCCTACAAAATGTACATATTGTAATACCAATTTTATTTTTGTACGAGTAATTGTATTTATATGTGGCAGGTGTAATTTAAGAAACAAATCACTAGCAACTATTACTTTAATTACAGTAAATACAGTTACTAATTACAGTTACTAATCAAGAATATCTATGTGTGCACCATCATTTTCGTAACAAAGGATTATGCGCATCCAGGTGCGGTGTGAGAATCGATGCAGCATTGCTGGAGTGATTGCAAAAAATGCATCTCGAACAGCGTGTTTCAGTTCCTCTGTTGTGCGTAATGTACCCGGGATATGGGCGGTATGGTTTCATGCGGAGATCTTTTGTCATATGATCTCTCATTGTAGACATGGGAACTGCAAGTTCTTGTGATCGTTTCCGAAGTGATTTTTTTCGGTGAATGAGCCACCGCTGTAATCACACCCTCACATTGTTCTGCTCGCGTTGTTGGTCTTCCAGATCGTGGTCTGTCCTTGATGGAGCCAGTTTCAAACAGTTTTTTCTCCCAACGTAATACTGTCTTGTTTGGTGGTGCAGCCTTATTGAATCTTGTGTTGAAATCATTCTGCCAGTATGTGACCTTTCATGAGCCCATGTGCTCATCACTATCCTTTCCTCCAAAGTGTAAGTGGACTGGTCTGCCATTGTTCACACAACTCTAACACCTGGAAAAGAAAAAAAAGTCAATGAATCACACAAAAATAAAATCGGTATTAAAATATGTACATTTTGTAGGGGTGACAGGACTTTTCGAACACACTGTACAATGGATTCTAATGTTGTACTTAAACTTGTGTACAAGAGAATATATAAATATTAATAGACAACTCAAGATATTGGTAACTATAACAAAAACTAGCTTGGTATAATTTAGTTTGCGATATTTTACATTCATTAAGTAAATAACAAACACAGTTAAATTTCATAAGAATTTTAAATGAGCGAACGTAATAATAGTCTGAAAAATGCGTCCTGCTAAAAGGCAAATCTTTTTTGTGTGTACAATAATAACCTTAAAAAAAAGGACAAGAATAACACAAAAAAACATTTGGAGTTAAATATTCAAAGTTAAAAACAAAAATTATTAGCGGCAGTTTTTAATATGTACACTTTACTTTATGTTACTTTATGAGAGTTTGAACGACGGTTAAGGATCGATCTGCAGTCAACCTCTCTGCAACATCTCGCCTCATTTGCAAGATTCGGTGAAGGAGGGAATTGCTGTCTGATCTCCTCCTGCCCTCGTAGCCAGACACGCATGGCTGGTCAGGGACCTTGCACAGAAATCTGTCCAGCTGGTTCTTGAAGTTATTCAGGTCCGTGTGCTGGAGGTGCCTCACTTCTTTTGGTAAAGCATTTAAAAAACTTTGGGCCTTGTATTCTGAGGGTATTTTCCATCCTCGTTTTCATGGCCCCCTGTCCCACCGCAGCTGGAACAGTTCAAAATCTGCCTCTTCTCTCATTCCAGTTTGATCTATTTCATTTCTAAGGTTAGAAACAAACCTCTGAAGTAGTTTCCATATGTATATTATTGTGGACCGCTCGCGTCTTCTTTCCAGTGAGTAGAGTTTTAGGGATTGTAGTCGCAACCAGTAGTCGTCACCTTTCGTTTCCTCCATCTTAGACGTAAAAGTCCTTTGTGTAGCTTCACTGTTCGCAATGTCTTGTTTTATATATGGGCTTGTGAGTACTGAGCAATACTCAATTATTGGTAGGACTAGACTCTTCCATAATTTGAGCATGATGTTTGCTTTTCTGCTGCGGATGCTCCTCCAGATTATTTCCATTATTTTTCTAGCCGTTGTAATTTTGATGTTGCAGTGCTCTCTGAATTCTGTATCCGACGACATTATTACTCCAAGATCCCTGACTTGTGGATTTGGTGTTATCTGTTTGTCTTGCAGAGTTTTGTACCTTTTATTCTGCAGCTCCTTGTTATTGCTATATCTTAGAAGTTGGAATTTTCCTTCATTGAACTTCATATTGTTGTTTTCTGCCCACTGGAATAATGTTTCAAATGTCGTTTTGTAATTTTCCTATGTCACCTTCGTTCAATATTTTCTTGCATATCTTTGTGTCATCCGCGAAACATTATACAATACAGCCATTGATATCTGCATCAATATCTGTGATCATTATTATAAACGGCAAGGGAGCTAATACTGTCCCTTGTGGGACAGAGCTCACGACTTCCGAGATTTCCGATTTAACTCCATTTACTACCACTCTTTGCGTTCTTTGAGTCAAGAAATTAAATATCTATCTTCCTAGCTTTCCAGTAATTCCTGTATTCATAAGTTTGTATGATATAATTCTATGGTCATATTTATCGAAGGCTTTAACAAAGTCAGTATATATTACATCTATGTTTTGTCCTCGACACAATGTTTCCAATATTTTCGCCTGATGGTCTAATAGCTGTGATAGGCATGATCTTCCAGACCTGAAGCCATGTAGAGTTGGGTTGTATAAGTTCTTTTCTTGTAGGTAGCAGGTAGTTTTGCCTCTAATTATACGTTCAAAACACTTTATAAGGTGGGAGGTGAGAGCCACTGGCCGATAATTCTTCGGTATTGCTCTGTTGCCACCTTTAAATAAGAGGGCTATGTTCGCGTTCTTCAATGGAAGCGGAATTTGTCCTGTGTCGAGTGATTTTCTCCATAGTAAATATAGCGGTTTGGCAATACTCTCTTTACATTTCTTCAGAAACGTGGCACTCCATGTGCCTGGCCCTGGTGCTGAATTGTTTCGCATCTGTGACAGAGCCTTAATTCCATTTCCTTCCGAGAACTCTAAGTCTACTAACAGGTTTGTGCCGGAATTTGTTCTTAGCTGATTTGTATCTATGTCGAAAAATTCGTCTGGGTTTTCTACTTTCATCTCGGACTTAGGGGTGCTAAACACAGAGTTAAATTGTTCCTTAGGCAGTTCGTTCTTTTAACGGGTCGTTTGTGTATTTGGCCACCCCGTCTATCAACGGAGCAATACTTTCTTTACACTGCATTTTCCTTTTCACAAACGTGTAGAAATATTTTGAGTTATTTTTTTGTTTTCTGCTACCTTGCTTCCTTCCTCGTTTGTCTTATGTATGAATGTTTGCTTTAGGTCTATTTCTATTTTGCCTATTTTCCTTTCGAGTTTAAGTCTCTTTACATCAGTTCTGCATCTGTGGAGATGTTTTACGGTTTGTTCCGTTGTCTAAATAGTGTCCTGATTTTCCTCTCGAGCTTGCTACGTTTTCTTTTTGTCTCTCTGGGAGATGTTTCAGTATTATAGGTTTGGTTTCAGTCTTTATTATACATAGTATTTCTTCTCGAATCTTTTCGTGAAGTAGCAATTCCCAATTTACTTCCTTTACATCTTTATTTACACTTTCCAAACTTACATTCTTTGAATTTATGTTTAAGCCTTCAATTATTCTTTCTCTCTCTCTGGGATGCGTTTTCGGGCCTCTGGATGCTAACTTCAATTGTATATTAAGGTTATGAGGTTATGGTCGGAGAACTTTGTGTGCGTTATCTTTTTATTTATTATTATCTCGTTGTTATTTGTCAAAATTAAATCGAAAACGTTCTCTTTTCTAGTGGCTTCACAGATTTCTTGGGTAAGGGCGTAATGTTCCATAACATCTAATAGCATTATTGTTTGGGTTATATCATCTTTTGTAATGTTGCCATGCAACTTCTCAGCACATTTAACTTCGTCATTTTTTTTCCATGTTAGGAGTGGGAAATTAAAATCTGCGTAAATTAGGATATTTGTTGTTGGAGTTTCAAATAATTTTAACATGTTTTCTATTTCATTTGTAGCAAATTGGAATTCACTTTTTGTGGTGGTAATGGTTAGGTTCAGTTCTTTTACTTCTAAAATAATAATTTCGACTGTGCTGTTTGATTTGCTTACCTTCACCTCACATGTGTTTGTATTTTTCACGTAGGTACAACACCCTCCCTTTCGTCTAGCCACTATTTGCTCTGCGTATGTTGTAGTTCAGTATTGCTCTTTCAGTATCCTCGATGCAGTTTTCGCAGCCTTTTTCGCATTTACAGTATGTAAGTGTGATTTCGTTAGGCATATGATATCTATGCTGGTTTCCGTAGCTAAATTTTGTAAGTATTGTAATTTGCAACCTGCATGGTCAATATATTGTAGAGGTCTTGTATATTTGTATATAAAACATTTACAAGGTTTCTAATCTCCGTGTTCTGTTTTCCTATATACTGGTCGTTTCCTGGTCGATGCCGGTTCCTGTTTGGTGCTTTTGGAGTATTGAGGTTACGGCTCTTGATACCACTGTGGTTGTTATACTCGTATTATCGGTGGGTTGTGTTGGAACAGAATTTTCACCAAGATGTGGAAAATTATTTCCATCAAGATGTGGGAAATTATTTCCATCAAGATGTGGGAAATTATTTCCATCAAACTTCGATGCTTAGAACTCTCAACGAATAAGCTCCTCCCAGCATCAAGCAGACGGACAGCTTACTCATCTGAACAACCTTTGGCCATATAAAGTTTGCTCTAAACACTTTTGTAGTGAACCAATTTGTTCAGTGTTCATATCAATTTATTCGCAAAGACGTTCTCTATTTTCTGGTGTGAAGTTCGTTTGGTGTAGTTTCGCTTGAAAAAACGTTATAACCCTCAGAAGAGCCGTCTACAAAGTGCTAGTCGAGATAAACAAAAGATCTGTCCACGCACTACGGTGCGTACAGCGACACTGCTGTATTTAAACTTTTTCGTATAAAAGGGTGTCAGGAAATGATTGCCCCCCCCTGTACAGAAGAAACTGAAAGGAATAGAAAAAAACAGACAAAACCACGCGAAAGAGCGTTTAATTTTGAATAAAAAACACTTGTTTTAATATCGGGTGTTGCCCCCATTTGCAGCTCTGACGGCCATTAATCGACGGGGGTATGATCCCAGAAGTGTCTCAAAGAGATCGGTATCATGACTCATTTCTTCAAGGACTTCGTTGATCTTTGCAGTCATAATTTCTGTTGAATACCGATTCTGAATGGGTTGTTCCAGCATTAAGGACTCCACCCGATTCTTCATGATGGATCTGACATGTTCACAGACATTAAGATCGGGAGAATTGCCAGGCCATTCATTATTTCCGAAAAAATCAATGTTATTGTCCTTAAGCAGTTGTTGAGTCGCAAGTGCTTTCATACAGGGGGCTTTGTCGTGAAGAAAGGTTGCCTGTTCAACATCCAAAACACACTCGGGGTCTTTCAAAAACGGAATTACATGTTGGGCTAAAATTACATTTCGAAAATAAGGCCCATCCCAACTGGTTCCTCTTGGTTTGATAACCCAGATGAGCTTCCGAATAGAGAACATAATGAAAACACCCACACATGCTGGATTTTTTACCATTTCTCGATACTTCTGGTCGTCTGGGACTTCATCAGGAGTTGTTGCCCAAACCCGATCATTCTGAAAATTTGGTTTTCTGGAGACATAAACGAAGAATTCATCGCTGACAACCAAGTGAAGGAAATCGTCTTCCGTCCATTCCTCAAGATAATCACAAAACCATAGCCGATCTTCAATATTAAGATCACTCTTCCGTGGCTTAGCTATTTCATGCCAAGCACTCAAGCCTTGGCGAACTCGAAATTGATGCACAAGTTGCCGATTGACTATCTTACCACGACGGATAAGTATCTCTTTCGCTACCTCAGAGCAGCTCTTCTTTCGGCGCTGTGATGCAGCAAGCACAATGTCTCGATTCTTGAGATAATTTCTCCGGTCTTCCTCCTCGAAATTCTGTTTCACAATCTTCAGGATTCTTATTCCAATTCCTTTTGACAAAGTCTTCTGATCTTTTTAATCTCTCAGCCACCCAGTGTCGAGTTATGAAAGTTGCACCAGCTTCCTTTGCTTCACGAAATGTGACAGCTCGAATGCGGTCAAGAACTCGCTTTTTCTCTGAATCGTTCAAAATAGATGATGCCATGGTTTCTGTGGGGAAAAAAATGATAAGAATTAAAATCACAGGAATAGAATATAATGTTTTGTGTTCAGATTTTAACGCTCTTTCAAGTGGTCTCGCCTGTTTTTATCTATCTCTTCTAGTTTTTGCTCTACGGGGGGGGGGGCAATCATTTCCTGACACCCCTATACTGTATACTGAGGAGATTGAAGACACCAATCGACCAGGGAAGTACTCCGGGGGGGGGCTTTAGACAGAAGATCGGGGGTACTGGAACTCCCGTTTCTCCTGTTACTGTTCTCCTTAGCTTTTTTCGTGTCTCGCCTACCCTGTAAGCAGTCCAGCATGCTCTCGAACGCATACTTCTCTCCCTTTTCCTCACTACATATACATGCATCTTACACACTACATAATCTTTTCAAAATTAAAAAATGAAATGGCATCAACTAAAATAGCCTCGGAATCCCCTGGGGAGGGGACCATAAATGTCCCCACTTCTGGCTCCCCTACTGTCGAAACCGGGAATGCAGACCCGGGCAGTGGGGATCTGCTACCGCTCATTCGAGATGTTCTGGCCTCTGCCTGATTCAATTTTCATTAATTTCTACAACACTCGTGGCCTTTTCTCAAATTTCCAATATGTTGAATATCACCTCTCCTCCTCTAAACCTCATCTTCTTCTCCTCACTGAAACTCAGGTGTCTGAGACGAATGAGAGCAACCCCTTTTCTGTACCCTCTTACTTTCTCTATACTTAATTTCACTACAAAGGTAAATGTTGCTTATACGTACGCAATGACCTAACTTGTTCTCGTATTCCAGAACTCGAATCTTCCGAATTCTATACCCTCTGGCTACGGCTTACGTGCCAATCTCACACTAAATACATCTGCGCTGTTTACCTTTCCCTAATTCTACTGAATATCCAAAATTCTTTGACTACATCAATTCCAAAGTGAAATACATTCTACCTCGTTCTCCCTTTGCTGAAATCTCCCTTTTAGGAGATTTCAATGTTCACCACCACCTTTGGCTTTTCCACCTTTTCACTAACATCTCTGGTGAACTAGCTTACAACTTTTCTATCCTAAATGACCTACAGCAGATTGGACAGCACCCTACTCGTGTTCCCCCGATCGCCTTGGAGATAGGCCCAACATTCTGGATATATTTCTTATCTCTTATCCTTCTGCTTACTCTGTCTTACTTCTTACTTTTTACTTCTCACTTCTTACTCTGGCGTACATTCTATATTCTATTCTTAACACTAATGCAAAAAAAAACCTTGATTTAACTTTACTTGTTCTAATGCTATCCGCTACAGAGAGGAGGCTTTCAGAAGATACCGTCGCCATCCAACTACTGACTCTCACTCAGCTCATTTTTCTGCCCGGAATCGTGCAAAATCTGTTCTTTGACTCGCCAAAAATTCCTTTATCTTACAAAAATGTGAAAACCTATTCAATTCTAATTGTTCTCGCTCTTTCTGACATCTAGCTAAGAACCTCTTCAACAACTTTACTTCTTCTTCTTTCTCTCCTCTTTTCCATTCCGATGACTCAGTTGCCATCTCTTCTCCTGACAAAGCTGAACTCTTCGCTCAACCTTTCGATTCCAACTCAACCCTGGAGATTCCGGTGCTGTCTATCTATCTCCTCCTCCCTTTGACTTTATTATGTCTGAAATTAGAATCTCTTCAAAAGACGTTCTTTCTGACCTATCTGGGCTCAAATCTAGGAAGGCATACGGTCCTGATGGTATTCCGCTTGTTGTTCTTAAGAACTGTGCTTCTGTGCTGATACCCTGCCTAGACCAACTCTTTCGTCTTTGACTCTCATCTAGTACTTTTCCTTCCTGCTGGAAGTTCGCTTTCATCCAACTTGTCCCAAAGAAGGGGGACCGCTCTCAACCCTCCAACTATAGCTATCGTCCTATTGCTTTGAGTTCTTGCCTTTCTAAAGTTCTTGAATCTATCCTTAATAGGAAGATTCCTAAACACCTCTCTTCTTACAGTCTTCTTTCAGATCGTCAGTATGGTCATCCTCCTTTCGGGATTTCGGTGAAACTTTTGCTATTGAGCTAGACATATCAAAAGATTTTAAAAGAGTCTGGCACAAATCTTTAATTTCGAAACTGCCCTTCTTCGGTTTCTATCTTTCTATCTGTGCCTTCATCTCTAATTTCCTTAAATACGATGGCCACTGTTCTTCTCCTAAAGCAATCAACAATGGTGTTCCTCAGGGGTCTGTCCTGTCACCCACCCTTTTCCTTTTATTTATTCATGATCTTTGAATTCGCACAGTAGTATGCCCGCAAAATGGGAGAGTGCAATTGCAATGCAATGTTGATTAATGTTGCAAAAAAGGGGTTGGGGTTGGCACCCATGAGGGGAGGAGGGTTGGCACCCATGGGGGAGAGGGTATTCAAGCAAGTTGGAGGGTGTTTAGCCCCCAAGCTGCATGAAGGGGAGAGGGGGTTGGTCCAGGAGAATTACCTCCTCCCCAAAATGGGTTCCTTAACCTAGGAAGATAGCCTAAGAGAGAGAAGAGGAGGAGAAGATGGTTTCTCTGGCATATCTCATCGTATACTGGACCTCTCAACCTCAGCAGCGGGCTTAGAAGTCTTAATCAGCCAGTTGGCTTAATCTGGCTTAGAAGGCCTAAATGGCTTGTTTAGAAAGGAGTGTATATATGTGTATATTATATATATATATATATATATATATATGTGTGTGTGTGTGTGTGTATATATATATATATATATATATATATATATATATATATATATATATGTGTGTGTGTGTATATATATATATATATATATATTAATGGAATGGAGTAGATGCTCGCCATACAAAGAGAAAAAGAAAAAATGATTGAATTAAAAGCACACACACACACACACACACACACACACACACACACACACACACACACACTTCGTATATAAACAGATGCATGTAAAGAAGAACTGTTCTATCCCGATAGCAAAGTATATACACATTCCTTAGAATAACTACCGCAGAACCCCCAAAATACATCCTTAGACTACCTCGCAATCCAGCACAGCACTACCTCGCAATCCAATACAGTACCACCACCACTACCACCGACAAGGTCTCTAAAGACGACCCAATTAATAGACAAACGGTCCGCAAAGAGAAAAAGAAAAATTTATTGAATTAAAAGCACACACACACACACACACACACACACACACACACACACTTCGTATATAAACAGATGCATGTATGAAGAATTATTCTATCCCAATAGCAAAATATATAGCCTATACCTTCCTTAGAATAACTATATACTACACAACCGCCAAAGTACATCTTTAGACTACCTCGCAATCCCCCACAACCAAAACCATCGGCAATATACAAATTTATCTTGAAATTATAACGTAAAAAAACAATAATATAATTTTTAAACGAAATAGAAATAGAATTTAAATTAAGGCTAGTTTTTTATTAAGGGAAAAAATATATATAATGCCATTTTATATATAAATATATATATATATATATATATACGTATTTAGGGTCCACAAAATCGAAGTTGTTTATTTTTTGTGCTCAGTGTTTATTTGGTTCCTTTCCCCAAGAAAACACTACATACTAAGTTTTAGGACATTATGACTTTGTTTAGGGTATGCACAAGCTGACTAAGAAAAGCTCACATTTGTTTGATCCCTTTCCCTATAGAATGACTCTTGTATTAGGAAAATGATACTCAAGTATTACATATCTATAGTTAAATTATTATTTAAGTGACTAATTTTTTAATTAGAGGAAAACCAAACACAAACAATGTTGATTGAAACAGGAAAACAATTCTCCCGTCCTCACATTACGAATTAGCCTTGCTTGCACTAGGAAACTGGCGTCATTATGTAGCGACCATCTGCAGCAGACACTGTTTCTGTTCTTCGTAATGGAAGAGTTATAATCCTGAATTAGCTTTACCTCTCTTTCAGCAACATCATTCACTACCAGCATATCTTGGAGGATTTCCTTGGCCTGAAGGAACTGCGGAACATCCTTCCAATGGAATGGACCTTTAGAGATGAATCCGGAGCCTAGTAGCGTGTTCTGGAAGAAGCGGTCTGGAACCCTTTTTCAACTTCTCCCAAGTGGACAGGATTCCATTCAGGGTTCGTTTGATATTCCGCTCCTCTTGAGTAGGGATGTGGGCCATTCCCCAGATATCCATGGTTTCCTTCACCACCATATTGATGCACTTGTTTTTCGTAGGAGTTGGCTCACTTATTTTCAGGAGATGAAAATAACATTGGAGAACTTGCCTAAGAGTAGGCAGACTGGACTTGGGAATCGCTTCGATGGTGCCGCCAACCAAGTAGATAGTTGTTTTCTTACGCAATGCAGTTGCCATCATCACAATTTAGAAAGAGAAACCGAAAATTGACATTTTTTTATTACTATGGAAATAATGTAGAAATACAGCAACTTCAAACATGTAGACTTTTAAAGTCACACTTTAACATTAAACATGCACTAATGTACATGAATTTTCAGCAAAAATTATTATTCAACATAAACCAAAAACAATAACGCAACAGTAATATAGCAACTTTAAGCGCCATATCAATTTATAACGCAATAGAAAATATGGCAATTTTAAGCATACACAGGTTTAACATTACTCTTTAGGACTAAACTTGCACTAATGTACATCTCTTTCCAGGAAAAAATTATTATTCAACACAAACCAAAAATAATAACGCAATAATTAATTGACATTAATATTTAATTAAGGTGAATATATATTCCATAGCGTTATAAATTGCTATGACACTTAAAGTTGCTATATTACTATTGCGTTATTATTTTTGGTTTGTATTGAATAATAATTTTTTCCTGGCGTCTGACAGTGATATGCGTCTTAAACAGAGAACTGTTATCGAGTTATTAACCATAGAGAAGGAAACAGTTGGAAATATTCACAAACGTCTACAAAACGTTTACAGAGATGCTGTTGTTGATCGAAGCACAGTTGGACGCTGGTCAAAACGTGTGAGATCATCAGAGAGAGGGAGAGTCAGGATCGATGATGAGCCACGCAGCGGTCGCCCGGCATCGGCAGTCACATCTCACACTGTGCAACGTGCTAACAGCATCATTCGATCAAATCGGCGCGTTACATACAATGAGCTATCACTGGAGCTAGGAATTAGTGAAAGAAGTGTGAATACGATAATTCCACAACTGGGATACTTAGAAGTGTGTTCACGGTTTGTTCGTCGCGAACTGACAAGATCATAAAACCCAAAGAAAAGAAATTGCTTCTGAGTCGTTGGTTCGACACGAGACAGAAGGGGATGACTTCCTCTCGCGAATTGTGACTGGGGATGAGACATGGGTACACCACTTTCAACCTGAAACAAAACGCCAATCCATGGAGTGGCATCATGCAGACTCCCCTCACAAGAAAAAGTTCAAAATGGCTCCCTCTGCACGAAAGGTTATAGCCACCATCTTCTGGGACATGAAAGGGGTGATTCTGGTGGACATTATGAAGAAAGGAGAAACAATCAACTCACAGGCATATATTGCTACCCTACAGAGACTCCAGAAACGTATAAAGCGAGTTCGACCGGAGAGAAAACTGGAAGACGTCCTTCTTTTGCATGATAACGCAAGACCACAAAATAGTTTGCAAACAAGAGAGGCCATCACAAAAATGCTCTTGACTGTGTTACTCCACCCTCCATACAGCCCGGATCTGGCACCTTCAGACTTCCATTTGTTTAGGCCAATAAAGGATGCTATTCGTGGAAGAAAGTTTCAGAGTGACGATGAGGTTGTTGAGGAGGTTAAGAGGTGGCTCGAGCGGAACCCAGCGGACTTTTACCAGCAATTAATAAATGCCCTTGTTTCGAGGTGGAGGAAAGCCGTAGAAAAGGATGGAGACAATGTAGAAAAATAAAAACTTGCAAAAAAGGTATGTAACTACTTGTGTACAAAATTTCTGGCACTTACAAGGAAATTTTGGGGATTAGGAACACCCTTAGATAATATCAGGAATAAAGGTTATTTATCTCTCATATGCGAAGCTCATGCGAGGCGAATTTTCTCCGTCAGTAAGTCGCCCTGATTTGCGCTAATCTGTCAAAAATGAATTCGTTGAGAGGGTCACAAAGTGAATATTTTATTTTATAAGGCATTAATTGGGAAATATATATATATATATATATATATATATATATATATATATATATATATACACACGCTCAAAGGAATCATGTATTTTGGGTGTATATAGATTTCTTCTACTCTTATTATTTTGAGTGTATATTTATCTCCTATATATTTCGAATAATCGCATGCTAAATAAATGAATCCGTGTTAAATAACTCGACTAAATAAACAGAAATGAAAATGAAAAGGTTTATTGGCAGACTATAGTCCATATGAAAAATATTATTAATGCAATGACAGTTCATATACTTAGGATAGAAATATATACAATTGATTAGAAACAATACAGTAATGTTGTAGTTAAGTGGAGCTACAGACAAACGTTTTCGTACCAAGAATTCCATAGCTTAGAGGATAAACGGCAGGACTCATGGATAGCTTGGATAATCGGGTTGGTTGATTTTTTAATTCTTTGCATTAGATTGTATTGAACACGTCTTACCTCCGAGAAGCTCGGAACATTGCGGTTAGCAAACATTTGCGAAACTGAGCATCTCGGAGATAATTTATGTAAGAGTCTAAAAGACCTGTTGTACAGCAAATTTAGAGTTCTGCCAGAAGCTTTTTTATAATTCACTCAGAGTTGCTGTCCGTATATATTACTGCAGAAAGTACGAAAGAGAGTGTCTTTAGCTTCACTTGTACAAAACCAAAAGTTCCTTATAGTCATATTCGCTTTAGCACAAAGGCTTCGAGATTGTTTTCTTATATTTGAGTCATCACTCAAGGGGCTGGTAATAGCTTGACCCAAATACTTGAACTCTTGTACTTCCTCATTTACTTCACCTTTCATTTTAAAACCTAATATTAGCTGGCTGATTACAGCTTTTAGGATGAAATTGCATAACCTTAGTTTTTGAAAGAGAATGACGTAGTTGTGTTTTGGTCTTCAAAGTATATGATATATATATATATATATATATATATTTCTTCTACTCTTATTATTTTGAGTGTATATTTATCTCCTGTATATTTCGAATAATCGCATGCTAAATAAATGAATCCGTGTTAAATAACTCGACTAAATAAACAGAAATGAAAATGAAAATGAATATATATATATATATATATATATATATATACACACACAGTGTGTATATATATGTTGTATCTGCATTTAAAAATAGAGGTGTATAATAAGTATGGCGTACTAAATAAAATTTAAAATTTTTGGCCAGATTAAAAATAAATAAATATTCAGCCTGAAAATTAACGAAAATTTACAGATCTCAATTGAAATTCCCACTTGAAACTGCACAAACATCATTACTAAATCAGCTTCAATTAAATATATATATATATATATATATATTATTTAAAAAACGTATAACATTTGACAAATAAAAGTATAAACTCGGGAAAAAAATTTGTTGAGATAATTCGCCTCTTTCATAACACTCGCTTTAATTTACTTGTGTGCATGGGCTACCCCATTTTATTTCACTTTTAAGTGTAGATCTTCATCTTTTTAAAAGTTGCGTACGAGATATTTGGACTACCCACATGATATTTCGACTACCCACATGAATGCGGCCCATTGCGCTAACTCCTACAATATTATTTACCAGAATCAGCGGGAGTCGAACCCCGGCCACAAAAACTTCATAGGAAAACGATGTTACCCAGTGAGCTACGAATGCTGGTTTTGAGTATGTATACTGGGCTTTCCTTTTCCTATGATAAATCGGTTGGCATAATCTTCTCCTATCATAAGACGGTTGGCATAATCTTTTTCCTATCAGTTAAAACAAATTAAAAATAAAGTAACCACTTTACTCTTGGTTACACGTCGGAACACCTCTTCCTGTTCGATTAGCGAGGCTAAGCGACGTTGAGCTTGTTCAGTAATTGGATGGGTGGCCTTTATCTGATGCGTTCAGATGATGTAGCGAACGTTAGATCGCTACGAAGGACGTTCAACAACCCCAAACATTATTATTATCTATCTGTCTATCTATCCATCTACCTATATAATAATAATAATAATAATAATAATAATAAAAATAATAATAATAGTACCTAGTCAATTATACACATTATAGCTTCCACTTTTACTTTCCTACTTAAGTTGTCTTCAGGACTTCCTCATTAATCTGTATTTAAAAACTCGTTATCCGTTACACTACGATGTGCAAAGCCTTGAGAAGTTGCGCGCGCAGCCACTGGAACGACTGCTTTGTTATCCTGCGCATGCGCAACTCCGTCTGGTTATTTGTTGAAGAGTTTTATACGTGATTTTGTTTTATTTCTTTATTCTTTTTATTTTCTTTTATTTCCATTTTTCTTGCATTCAGGGTGAAGGACTGAATTCCTTCTTGTGTGCATGCGCCCGCCCGTAGTTACGCCCATGGACGGCCACATACAATTGTGCTCTGTGACGTCATAATGTTGCTTTAGGGTTTTATTTAATCTCTAAACGTATTTCGCCTTTTATCTCAGCATTAAAGAAGAATTATCTGAAACAACCACATATATGAATGAAATGAAAATGAAAAGGTTTATTGGCAGACTATAGTCCATATGACAAATATTATTAATACAATGACAGTTCATACACTAAGGATAAAAATATATACAATTGATTAGAAATAATACTGCACTGTCGAAGTTAAGTGGAGCTACAGACAGACGTTTTCGTACCAAAAAGTCCATAGCTTAGAGGATAAATGGCAGGACTCATGGATAGCTTGGATGATCGGGTTGGTTGATTTTTTAATTCTTTGCATTAGACTGTATTGAGCACGTCTTGTTACCTCCGGGAAGCTCGGAACATTGCGGGTTGCAAACATTTGCGAAGCTGAGCATCTCGGGGGTAATTTATGTAAGAGTCTAAACGACCTGTTGTACAGCAAATTTAGGGTTCTGCCAGAACCTTTTTTATAATTCACCCAGAGTTGCTGACCGTATATATTACTGCAGAAAGTACGAAAGAGTGTGTCTTTAGCTTCACTTGTACAGAAACGAAAGTTCCTTATGGTCATATTCGCTTTAGCACACAGGCTTCGAGATTGTTTTCTTATATCCGAGTCATCACTCAAGGAGCTGGTAATAGTTTGACCCAAATACTTAAACTCTTGTACTTCCTCAATTACTTCACCATTCATTTTAAACCTTATATCAGCTGGCTGATTACAGCTTTTAGGATGAAATTGCATAACCTTAGTTTTTGTCACATTAAAAAGAATATCATGTTTCTGCGAATACACTTCGCAGACTTTTAGTAGCCGATCCAGACCTTTAACAGAGGGACTTATTAACACCATATCATCGGCATAAACTAAGTTATTTATCCTTGTGTTATCTATACAACATCCTACTGTTGCCTCATTAAGTGAAGCAATTAATCCGTCAATATACACATTAAACAGCATAGGGGAGAGCAAGGAGCCTTGTCTCACCCCGCAAGAGGAGCCAAAACACTCGGATAGTACATTGCCCCACCTAACAGTGAAAGATTGGTGGGAATACCAAAATTTCAATAAATTTAATATGTACATGGGAACCTTCCTGTCTTCTAGTTTTGCAAATAAAATATTGTGGTTCACCCTATCATATGCCTTACTTATATCAAGGAAACAGCTATAAATGGTTGAATTACTGTCAATGTATTTAGATATTGTTTCTTTAAGTACATAGATACACAGGTCATTTGAGTGGGACCTTTTAAAGCCAAACTGATTAGGAGATGTCCATAGGAAATCATTTAATCGGAGTAACAAGAGTTTTTCTAGTAGTTTCGAGAAGCAGGAAGCGACAGCAATAGGCCTGTAATTATTGATGGACAGAATGTCTCCACTTATTTTTGACCAGGGGCAAGATATATACCCTCATGAACTCTGCAGGGATATAGCTATGAGCAAGCATGGCTGATAGGAGCAATGATATATGCAGACATACTACGTCATTTGCATATTTTAAGTGCTCATCCGATAAGTCATCTACCCCTGACGCAGAACCAGTCTTTAACTCTTTAATTAACTTCTTTACTTCAGAAAATGATATCAAAATATTTTCCCTTGTCCCTCCCACAATCGTTTCGCTGCAATCTATCTTAAGATTATCCCTACTCACACTATTAAGTATGTTAGATTAGTGGTTTTTCCACAGCTTTGCAATTTCATCGTCCCCCGACACCCCATCGATTGTCGGAGGGAGGACATTTTTGACACCCGTTTGATTCTTAACAAATTTCCAAAATTTGTTATTATCGTTATTTATGCGAGCTTCACAGGCTTTTGATGCTCGAATAGACTCTTCTTCCTGTTTACATCGCCTTATGGCCGCCTTATACTGACCCCGACTTCCACACATATTTATGTATACTGGTCCTAATCTGGGTCTACCATGAAAGCACCACAAATCGTAGGCGTCTTTCGATTCCCTCTTCAGGGGGGCAATAAAATCATTCCATCCAGGAATAACCTTAGTATGATAGTTGTAAGATTTAATCAAGGGGCTTCCTGCTTCTCTTAACAGGGATATTATCTTACTATAATACTTATCTATGAGTTTACAGTGAGAATCATTTGAGCAAGGATTATTACAGCCAAGGTGCAAAATTTCTAAATTATTAAAGAGGTGACATGTTCTGTCTTTGTATTCTATTCTCTGCTGCATGTTAACATTGGACCAATCGACGCGATTATTCTTACCTATTGAGTTCTTGTTAAGTCGTGTTGCGCATAAATTGGTAACGTTAATTAATATTTGTAATGGTCTATGATCAAAAAGAAGGAAATCATGCAAAATATGAACTCTAACAATTCGATCCTTTAGATTATTACTAGTGAGACAATGATCAATCCACCTGGTGGTACCACTCATATCGCTAACGTATGTAAAATTACCACTGGCTACTCCTAATACATCTACATCACTTATACTTAAATTGGCCGACTCGCACATGTTACCCAATTCTCCAAAGAATTCCGAGTTCACATGTGCGTTAAAGTCCCCCATTATTATACAGTGAGAATATTTGGGGTTATCTGATAATGACTTAATTTTGTACAGCAAATCAATGTATTCATCTAGATTACTGCCGTTGTTGTATGGTAAATAGCAGTTTACAATTAATATGCAATCATTGTTCACTTGTAATTCAATGCCTAACAACCTTACGTTATCGCTTGTTAAAAATCTTATATGTTTTGACAAATTTTTCCTTAATAAGAAAGCAACACCACCAAAAGGCCTACCGTACATTAATTCATCTGACAAGTCTACTGCTGATGACGCATGGTACATAAAGTCATCATGGATGGTAGAGAGGAATTTTAGCTCTTGCTTAGGTAGCCAGTGCTCCTGTAGGAGTATCAAATCTGCACTGTCGCAGATTTTATGAACATCTACAGTTGAATTCCTCCCCGACCTTACATTATATGAGACTATTTTCAACAAGTTATGCGCCATGACTGATAGAAAATTTATTATTAGTAATATTATTATTATTATACACAGTACAACTTTCAGGCATTACCGTTAGGGCGCCTATTATTATAATTATTATTATTATTATTATTATTATTATTATTTTGCCTGTTATCAAATCTCCTGGAAAAGTGAATAAACTCCTTAACAATAATACCGTGGGGCCATTGACTCATATTATACGGGTTGAAATGCACATTTACACCTTTAATTATTACTTTAAAAGAGTTATAATATGGAGATTTCGTGTTTAGTTTATTAACTATCACTATACTGTGTTCACCAATGATTTCTTCTCTCATGTGTCGAATATCGCTTGCCTCGTTCGAGAGCTGAATTCGCGACACAAATAGGGTGAGATTCTCCATCGGTGGCCTCGCCGCGGAGACCGGTTGTGGAGACCTTTGGGACTGGCGCCTATTAACAGTTATCCACCCGTCCTGCTCCCTCGATCTCCCTGCGGCAGGGTTCGCCTGCCTGGGGGATGGGTGGCACAACCTTTGGGGGATAGGAGGCCCCTCCCTTACTCTGTGGCTTGGTGAGGGTCTGTTATCGGTGTTTATACCCTGACGGCCGCGCGTGCCTCTCCTTCTTCGGTGGGAGGGGGGAGAACTGCGTACCGAGCGAGGCGTAATCGAACACCTCTCCTCTGCAGTGGGAGGCAGGGGAGAGCGCAATAATGCCTCGACTCTCGGCATTGAACCGTCCCTGTTCCTCATTGTGAGATCGGGAGCAGGAGTCCTTTCCTGAACGGGAGGGGGGTTGACCACTACCCCTGCATGCTGCGTTTCCACCCCATCTTCAGGGGGGGAGTTGGAGGCGGGGATTTCGTTTCCCTCGCTGCCCGACACGCTTCTTGGAGATCTGGCCT
The DNA here is from genome assembly GCA_023014485.1 of Bathynomus jamesi. Lineage (NCBI taxonomy): Eukaryota > Metazoa > Arthropoda > Malacostraca > Isopoda > Cirolanidae > Bathynomus > Bathynomus jamesi. The sequence continues at coordinate 171,332 of JAJOZX010001352.1, read as the reverse complement.
GCTGAACTACTTCCGAGTAACTAGGCTTTGGGAGGAGCGTTCTTTCAACGCATCTAACTCTGACCGGAACTGTTCTATCGAAATCGCGTTTTTCTGATTTGACACCACATGTTGGTGTTTCAGTTCAACTATCGACTTTTGTACCTCATTATACTGTTTGAGGAGCACCGAGACGTTTACGTCACCCATAGAGATTACCGGTATTCTATGGAAGTTAGTAACGTAAAAGGTAATATTATTCTCATTATCCCGGAGGGTCGACACTTTATTTATAATGTCTTTCAGGGTATTCTCGTTTTTAGAATTACCTCTACGAGTTGGGAGGGAAGCACCGAACAGGGTGTTTACTTGTACCCTCGCATGTTCTATTTCTTCTGAATCATAAAAATCATGACAGACAGATACAAGAAGGTCTGACTTAATATGATCTACTTTGTCGAATATGAAACATAACAGAGGATTTTCTACAAGATTTACAGCAGACGACCCCATTGTATCTGTAACGGCTTGCGGGGGAGCGTAGCTGGTGGGGGCTGGTTGGGGGTGGCGATGGGGGGGAACGCCGAAAGGGGTCCCACTTTTTCGTCCCTTTAAATCATGCTCTGGATACCAACGGTTCGATGTTCAGGCATCTTTTCACATTAATTATGTAACTGTTTCTATGACACAAAAAGTATACACGCGGAGTCACTGTACGATTATACCGTAATGAAACATACATTTCCCGCGATCACCGTCAAAACTTTTACTATTAAACGGAAACTTCGCAGTGTACATGATGGGGGTAGGGTGGGAGAGGGGAACGAGATGGGGATGCTACAAGGAGTGCCCACTCCTTGTCCCTTTAAAACATGTAAGCGTGTAAGTTTGTAAATATATCTAAAGTAATAAAACCTATTTATTTGCTTGGTCTTTCATTTAAGATTTCAGAGCCTTTCCCTGGCCTTTTGAAAATATTTTGAACCGTTTACGTAGTTAAAATTCACTCGTTCATTCGTTTAGTTCGTTCATTCGTTCGTATGCCCGCTATTTCAAGGTCACTGTTTACCTCCCTCCTCATAGGTCCAAGAAGGTAGTGCCGGATGTCGTTAGAAAATTTTGAGGATATATTATATGTATTATTATTAATTAAGTATTGTGGGCCATCTAATAAGATTGTAACTGGTAATCTTGGCACATTTACAAATTTTATTGTATAGGTAACATACCGGTTCACTAATTTTAAACCCTGTTAATTTGATAGTAAGACGGAGCACAAAACTGAGAAGCGTCACTGGCACTGGCGTCACACACACATATATATATATATATATATATATATACCAGATGAGTCGGGTATAGCTGGCTATACGTGACAGAGTGTGCAAGAGAGCAAATCGCTCACTCACCATGCCTAGAGACAAGGCCCCGCAGCGCAATGTTCTATCCGAATGTTTTGCCTCCTCTTGCGGCGTGAGACAAGGCTCCTTGCTCTCTCCTATGCTGCTTAAAGTGTATATTGACGGAATAATTGCTTCACTTAATGAGGCAACAGTGGGATGTTGTATAGATAACGCAAGGATAGATAACTTATTTTATGCCGATGATATGGTGTTAATAAGTTCCTCTGTTAAAAGAAGGCAACTTTTTCTTACGTGAAATTACCCGAATGAGGCTGAGTGATGCAGTGAGTCAAGGGCAGGTTGGTAATCATCAGCTCGAAAACAAATGCAATCGATAATGGGCAGCTGTCGGCACGAATTAGACAATAGTAGTTATAGCTGATATCGATCATAAGTTCGAGTCCATATACAGTTATGAGTAATAACGCAAACAACGACTAAAATCACTATATTTCTTGTTCATTCCATATCTACTATTATAGAATACGAAACCAGTACGATAAATTGCAGCAAATGACTAATAATTGGCAGACAGGTCAATCTCTCTCTCTCTCTCTTCTCTCTCTCTCTCTCTACATATATATATATATATATATATATATATATATATATATTGACGTGTCTAGGTGTTAAATGGATTGCATGTCTCCAGTTTGAGTTTATACTTTGTCTTTCCATTGTATCGTGAAGAAACACCGAGAGTTACTCAGCAAATAATGGAAAGGTCATTATGGGAGGATTTGTTAATGGGGCACATACACAATAAACCCTGTGTAGGCATCCTTTCATACCCAGTTATATACCTATTATTATTTCGGAGTTAACGTAAACTCTGTCATTGCGAGAGGGTACACTGAAATGTCAAATGGTCTCTTTAGCACTTCACACACACACACACACACATACATACATATATATATATATATATATATATATTTATATATATACCTTATGAACCTTATGTTGTTTCGTGCGTTGGTCTCTCTTCACACGGAGGTCAAGCTGGTGGCGCCGCCCCTAGGTCTGGCTTGGTGGAGGAGCGAGTTGCTTTCTTGCGCTCTCCACCATATATATATATATATATATATATATATACAAGAAAATATGCAGCGTGAACACGATCCAAGCTTAAAAACAGGAACGGGAATAGGATGGAGCGGAGTGCGAGCATAAAGTAAGGAAAGACTTAAAAATGTGAAAAACCTTCTGCAAATTACAGAAATAAATACTTTGGCAAGTGTGAACACTCAAAATGTGTTTATTCGCGATGTTGTGATCCTGGAGCGCCATTTTAATTTTAAGATTTTATTGGTGTTACACACACACACACACATTACCATCAGTCTATCAATCACATTGGTGACAACTTAATCCATTTTAAGTAAACAATTCTTTCTCTAACCTTTATATTTCACTGATCGTGGGAAAGCGTGTAATTTCAACATTATTCACTATATATATATATATATATATATATCAACGTGAAGAACGACGCTTGTATAGAAGAACAATCCGCGCAAGATGAGGAGGGAGAATGAACAAATTAAAAACTGAGGTAACCACCCTGGAATCGAACCCGGGATCTTCCGATTGCCGGTCAGATATGATAACCACTACACCATGGGCCTCACTCGATCAGAAGTCGTAATTCTCCTACATACGCGCAGAAACCAATGCCCCGAGGGGGCACCTCCCGCATGCCGCACATATATACATTTCAACTGCAAACAACACACAGTATAATTAACGTAAAGAACGACGCTTGTATAGAAGAACTCACCCCCGTCATGTCTAAGGCTGAAGACAACTCCGAATTGAAAATATTCTTGGTCTGGTGTGTTCTTTTTTTGGGGGAAGGACAACCTCCAGTGGCTCCCTCAAGAAACTCGTCATCGGCAGAGCTTGAAGAAGCAAGTTCGGCTATTTGGGATGTCGAGACTTGCTCTTCGACTGCTTTCCTCTTTCGGACGTCTTCCTCTGCTTTCCGCATTGCAACCATCTGCTCCTTCTCCGCCAACTTTTTGTCGACGGAGCCCATTGTGCCACGTCGACCGGGCTCTCTTTGAGCGAGAAGGAAGTTGCGATCTTCTTGAAACTGGATCATCTAGAGAGCGTTTCCATGTGCAATGTCGAACAAATTGTTCAGCTTGCTTTTGAAAGACCTCTCGTTTTGGACTTGTTTTGGATTTCGCCTTCCCTTGTTCTTTTTCAAAGTCTGCCACTCTTTCAACAAGACCAAAAGCTTTTCCAAACAGTGGTCCTTTCGGCGTGTTGGTATGCGTGCTCTTTCCCAAAATGAGAAAACTTCCTCCAGCACTTCTTCGGCGCTTTGTTTGGTGTCTTTCTTGTTCACAACATGATGGTGCAAAAATCACCTAGGGCCTGGCCATTTGAAGGCAGTTTACTACCTAAAATCTTTTGGAGCGGTTAGTCCAACAAGTAAAAACCACGTGTTTTTGACATGACCGTCATTGTACGTAAATGTAACCAATATAAATCAATGTATGGTATACCAGTATCTATTAAAATTTATTTCATATAGCTATATTTAACACTCCAACCTGTGAAAGTGCAGTAAACGACATTAATTAGCACCTGTAATAGATCATAGTAATGAGTGACTCGAGAAGAACATATAACCCCATGAGCGACCACTAATTATGCACCGATGTGAGTGAAATTTTTCACAATTTATTTTCTGCTATAGTGACACAGATTAGGTGGGTGGGAGCTGGAAAAATCGAAAGTTCGATTTTATGGACCACCCTAATATATATATATATATATATATATATATATATATATATATATATATACTGTATCATACGAAACGAAGACAAAGCGGTACGTGTGTGCACAGCCAAGATCGCTTGTGAAGAAATTAGGAAGTCCGAGCCTCTTGGAAGTAACAAGACAATACAGTCTAATGCGAAGAAATAAAAAATCAACCAACCCGATTATCCAAGCTATTCATGAGTCCTGCGGTTTGTCCTCTAAGCTAAGAAATTCTTGGTACGAAAACGTCTGTCTGTAGCTCCACTTAACCTCGACATTACTGTATTATTTCTAATCATTTTTGTATATATTGTTATCCGTAGTATGTGAACTGTCATTGTATTAATAATATTTTCATATGAACATTGTCTCTAATGTCCTCGCGCCGAAACTCTTGAATTCGGCACAAGATATCTTCGTCCCTAAAGAGTCCTTTATTTTCCAGCAACATAGCGCACCATGCCATACAGCCAGAGTTTCATCAAGTTCATCAAGTTGTTTAGGAACAAAACCATTACACTATTGAATTGGCCAGAAAACAGCCCTGATCTTAATTTCCACAGAAAACTTATGGGCCAAACTGAATCGAAACGTAGCAGCCAAGCGTCCCTCCAATAAAGTTGATTTGATAAGAACAATAATTGATTCTTGGTATTAATTAATAACTAAAGATAACCTTGAAACTCTTGTAGACTCCATGGAGAGAAGGTGTAAGGTTATAATAAAGTCAAAGGTTTCCCAACTAAATAATAAAGTATCACTCAGCATCTTACGTAAAATTTTGGCAATTTTCATTGTAATATCGCGTATGGTATTTTGAGCTGTTATATATTTCGAAAATACATTTGTTAATATTGCTTTCTATTCTGTATTCACTCCTCTCTCATACTTTGGTCTATCATAGCTCTACATTCCCCATTTTAGACCTAAATTAATTCAGCTTTTGTTCATTACTCTCCATAATGAATTCGGCCGAAACTTTAATTTTTCGATCATACAAAATTTGCACATCTTATCAGTGTCTTCATTCGAAGTTTGAAATTTAAATTTTTTTTCAAAACCAGTTTCCTGAAAATTTTAATATACCGGGTGTCCGAGAATTATCTGTACAATTTTTGGCTGTTATTAAAAGTCAACCATGAAGTGTAGAAATTCCAGTTTGTCCCATTTTACAGAGAATCTCATTAAGTTTTTTCTGATACTACGTTTTGATAAGGTTTTTAGAAATGTACGCGGGTGACAGACATTGATGATTTAAAAGCAAGAATCACAGCTGCTATTGAGCGAATTGATGTGGATATGCTGCAGCGTACATGGCAACATTTGGAGTATCGATTGGATGTTTTGTGAATCACTAATGGTGCACATATCGAATGTTTGTAACAACGTTACTTTAATGAAAGAAACTTTTGAAAATACAGATTCTAAATAATCTTGTTTAAGAATTTTACGTGTGCTATCAAGAATTTTATTAAAAGATGAAATTGTAGAGATAATGTTCGGACACACTGGAATTTCTAAAAAACTTGTCAAAACTTGGTATCAGAAAAAACTTAATGAGATTCTCTGTAAAATGGGACAACACTGGAATTTCTACACTTCATGGTTGACTTTTAATAACAGCCAAAAATTGTACAGATAATTCTCGGACACCCTACCTACTTCCTCCTAAGAATTTTTTAAATCGTAAATTCCGCTCAGAGTTACCGGACCTTTTCCAGTTTGTGTACCGTTTTTCATATAATTTATTTTTGCTTTATAAGGCTAACTAACGAAAATATCATGATCTAACCTAACCAATCGTCAAGGGCGTACAGTTAACCTAACGATTGGTTAGGTTAGGTCGTGATATTTTCGTTAGTTAGCTTTATAAGCCTAACTAAAGAGATTAATATTATCACTCATTTTTTATCTGAAAAGAAGCAAAAATAAATTATATGAAAAACGGTACACAAACTGGAAAAGGTCCGAGTTACCAAATGTTTATACTCCTAAATTTAAATTTTACTTTCCACATCCCTATTTTGGGCCTCAACCTGAAAAGCTTTCGACGTGAACTAATTTTAATATTTGCTAAATTTTAATTTTACTCTATTACTTGATAAATGTTACATTGATTTCACTTGTTAAATTCAAAGATAATAATATCCACCTCGCCATGCGATCTTCTGTTGTTATTTGTTTAGTTATGCGTAGTATAGAAGCGAATCATGCGTAAGGTCAGCTATTCGTACCCTTCAATCTCGTTTTGAACAACATACCGAAAGGTCTACTAAAATAGGGTTTCCTTTACATTGATCGAATTCGTCTGCAATTTGGATGCACACTGATGCGTGCCCGTCTCAATTTGATTGCATAAATTTAAAGTTTTGGCCACTGCAGGTAATGAACTTGATTACGTGGATTGGAGTTTATTTTTGTTAAGAAACTGGAAACCAACCTTAATGACTTTAAATCGGCTCTTCCTGAAAATAGTTTCTAGTCTTTATTTGGAACTCGAGTCTTTACGTAATGATTGTTTAGTTTTTGTTTTTTTAACCACTTTTGCTCTTCTTTTAATCTTTTTGTATTTTTTCTATTTTTATATGAATGTACAATTGCGGAGGAAACTCTGTCGGCGTCCTTATATGGCTATGTATTCATGTCCAAGGTTCATTGGTGAAGTTTTGGATGCTGATTGGTGGGAGATCTAAAGACAATATTGGGTGAAAACATTACGCTTTTTCATTCATTTTCACGTATTATATTCGAAATAATATATATATATATATATATATATATATATATATATATATATATATATATATATAATATATGCGTTATGACTGCGTATGTAAACTGTAAAGAGCGATTTGCTTTTCAGCAGGTTTGTTAAATACGTGGGAAGAAGTAATTGGTGGTTTCCCGGTGCCTTCCTTAGTAGCTAAAGCTGTGTATTAGCTTTAGCGCTTTAGCCCAAACAGAAGTTGGCATGCCGGCTACACCGGGATTAAAACCCAGGGCCCGTGGACTTGTAGCCAGCGACCCAAACCACTATACCAACGAGGCTCTGTAACTCCGTATATGCATATATATATATATATTCGAATATATTTTCTCCTCATCTATCGATATCGATACCTACCCACCCCCTGTTTGTGTGTGTGTGTGTGTGTATGTGTGTGTCTGTGTGTATGTGTGTGTGTAAAATCTATATACTATCTCCACTAATATAATGTTTGCAGTATTTTAATTTCCTCTCTTTACTAAGTACTGTACATCAGGATTTCCAGAAACTTACGTTGAAAGCCGGTTATTTTAAACTATCGTGCTGTTTCAAACTAGCACCAGTTTATGCTTTGCTTGTAGATTCTTTGATGTCATAAATGATATGTCTGAAAGTAATTTTACTTACCTGTAAATTAAAGGCTAAAAAACAAATGTGCGATGCTGATAAAGATTTACATGTGATCACCTCGATATACATCGTGCAACTGTAACTGTGGTGGTGATAAAACTCAATGACACTTACAGTAATAAGGATGAGAGAACTAATTAAGATTCTAAAGATGTGCACGGGAGAAATATCCAAATCGTAACCACAGAATAAAGAAAAAAAAAAGGCAAGGTACTAAAGGTTTTCAGTTATATTCTGGGTTATTTGGGGGGTTATTCCACCTTCAGGCGTAGTCTTCCTTAAATTTTATTCCGTTGAGTTTAAAAATAAACTTTATTTCCGTGATACTCAAGAGAAATATAAAAGAACTATTATTCTTAAATATTATTCTTTAAGATGATTCCGTTTTATGCTTACATGCAAAGTTTTATTTAGCTTTGATTCTGCATGTACAGGGTGTTCAAAAAGTCCTGTCACCCCCCTACAAAATGTACATATTGTAATACCAATTTTATTTTTGTTGATTAATTTATTTATATGTGGTAGGTGTAATTTAAAGAACAAATCACTAGCAACAATTACTTTAATTACAGTAAATACAGTTACTAATTAAGAATATCTGTGTGCGCACCACCATTTTCGTAACAAAGGATTATGCACCTCCATCTGCGATGTGAGAATCGACGCAGCATTGCTGGAGTGATTGCACAAAATGCACCTCGAACAGCGTGTTTCAGTTCTCCTGTTTTGCGGTAACGCACCGGGATACGTTCTGCTTGACGAAACCCCATAACGCATTATCACATGAAGACAAATCTGGACTTTGGGCGACCACTCAAGAGGGGCAGGTAAATGTTGCGAGCCACGGCCGATCCATTTGTCTCTGAGCCCTTCATTGAGAAATTCCCTCGCATTAATGGCAAAATGAGCCCGAGCCCGTCTTGTTGAAACCACACCCGACCAAGCAACCCTAAACGTTCGAGCTCAGGCACAAACCAATCCCCTAACATGTTGAGGTAGGCAGTTTGGTTGACAAGACCCTCAATAACATATGGACCGAACAAGTTCCTGGCAGACACTGCAGCCCATATCATCACTTGCGGTGGATGGTGTTCCAGTTCCTCTTCAAAGATGGTGGATTTTCCTTGCTCCAGAAGTAAACATTTCTCATTTTGGCGCTATGGTAAATTGCACACTCGTCACAAAAAAATCACTGTTCCACGTGCAGAAATTGTTGGAAAAACGGTTAAAAACCGTTCACAGGCTTCATATCGTTTCTGCATGTCTGTATCGCTTAATTCATTAACAAATGACGGGCGGTATGAGTAGTATGGGCGCAAAAGGGGAGAGTGCAATGCAATTGCAAATGTTGATCAATGTTGCATAAGATATGCAACAAGGGGGAATGTTGCAATATGTTATGCAACAAAGGCGAGGGGGAATTTCGCAAGAGCAACAAGGGGTTATGCAACTTGGAGACGGAGTTATCCCCCAAGAGAAAGAGAGAGGAGAAGGAGAGAGAGGAGGAGAGGTGTTCGCCTGGCAGGAGTCAAGCGCATATTAAGACTTCAGCCGAGCGGCCGTTGTCTTAATATGTTCCGAATCAGCCAGTTGGCGTATCTGGTTGAGTTGCCAGTTTGCGCTTATTTATTTAATTAAAGCATATATTCTGGCTTAAGCCGCAATTGGCGTATCTGACTTAGCTAACAGATTGCACTATTTATTTAATTAAAGCATATATTCTGCTTAACCCGACAGTTGGCGTATCTGTCTGAGTTGCCAAATTGCGCTATTAATTTAATTAAAGCATATATTCTGACTTAAACAGGCAGCTGACTTAGAAGGCGTAAATGGCTTGTTCAGGTGTACAGGTTGAGTTGCCAGATAGCGCTATTTATTTAATTAATACATATATTCTTTACAGATGGTTTAGAAATCCGCTTTAGAAGCCAGCCAATTGATATAATTAAATACCGTGTACAACTAAAAGAATTAAAGAAAACGCAATTACATCATTCTATTTATTTAGACGAATTAATGGAAATATATAGAAAATAAGTATACAATGGAATATATGTGATCAAAAATAATAATAGCATAAGAACGATGAATATATAATCAAAATACAATGGTGTGTATATATGTATATATGATCAAAAAATAATAATAGCATAAGAAATACGAACGAGAAATATATAATAAAAAATATACAAAACGTATAACCATTAATATATTAGTACAGGGAAAAAAAATATATATATACAGTTATATTAAATAATTAAATATGCATATTGAAAATAATAATATACGAAAAGTATAATCAACTGCATATTAGTACAGGAAATACATATATATATATATATATATATATATTATATATATATATATACACAATTAAATAATTAAATATACATCCTTTATGTTCTACTGCGCAAAACGCTAAACTCACACGTAATCGAGTCTACATTCACCTCGTTATTACTTTGCACTACACGGTAAAACTGATCAAGCAACACTTTACCGTGTAACTTATACGGATGCCTATACTCGACATAAATGGCTTTCATATCGTTCAATACTATTTTTGTGCCCATTTTACATTCGGTTGGCAAGTTATCTTTAAACACACCTAGAATACAATCAAAAGCACACACAAAGAGGTCATCGTTAACCACATCATTATTAAATACAAGTTTATAAACACGCATTTCCAATCGAGGGTTTTTTCTTACCGTCCCGAGCTTTTGAATCGTGAACTCTTCTTCACTCTGCATAGCGGCAATTGATATAATCTTCCAAGTCGTAACGACAGCTATTCATTATATATAGGTACTGCTCTTCAGGGTGAACAGTGTAGGCAAGCGCTGCCCTGTACCGCTCAAGTGCTTTTTACCAAAGTTCAGGATATTTCGAAGAATCTAAACCTTTTAAATATGCATCTAGCTCTAGATCATTCTCGCCTTGTTCATTCCTACATTCAGTAAATCCGTTGAGCAGAGCGGTGTATGCGTATTCAAGAACCGTGTCAAAATAAATCATATCCGTAACACGAGCGTCTAATATAGGCTTCAGCTTGCGGAATCCGACGATTTCAAACATTCTGTCGAGGATGAAACGGTTTCGCGTAGGGACAAGAACATTATTATCAGGTGCATTCTTCCACATCAGTCGTATATCAATGCATGGCTGTTCGTTATTTATACACAACGTGCAAACAACGGCATATGAGGGGGCGTCACTAATCTGCTCTCTTCTTGTACCTACACCTGCAGGTATTTTATAAGGGTCCTCTCCCCACTTCTCAACTATCACGAAGACTCTATTCATCTCCTCAACACTTAAATAAATAACATTACGTTTACCAGAGTTTTCTTGCCTGCAAATCGTTTCAAGTACATAGTTAATGGTGCCGGTTTCACGCCTGAACACGCGCAATGACTTCGTCACAGAGACATCGTACGAGGCGTTGAGAATGCTTCTCAAAGGAAGTTCCATCGTATTCGCACGTCCACTCGGTTCAAGCTCTGAGATGACTATGAGCCACAGGTGGACGGATCGGCTCGACGGGCTGAGTGAGTCACGCTGATGAAACGTGTACGGGTTTGTTCGAACTCGTGTGTTTCGTGAGGTACACGGGTGGGAGGCTCGCTGGGGGGAGCGAGTCACACCATAAACTGTGTACAGGCTTGTTCGAACACTTGTGGCCTTGGACAAACATAATTTTCCGCTACATGAAGCAATACCGGCTTTAATGTTTTATCACTCACCATACGTTCATTTCCACAAACGAAACATCTTCACAATCCGGTGCACTATTTGAGAGAAACATATGTCCATATTTATCCATTTTGTTTAACAACCGATACTCGTCTCTAAAGTCTGTTAAAAACTCACACAGCCCATTAGCCACAACCTCACTACAAACCTCGTCATGATATATATTAATATAATGGTAAAAATACTTAAGATTCTCCATGATGACAAGATTTACATTCTCAACCGTAGGGTACGAGTAGTCGGTATGATGTAACATGACATAATATCGCTTGTCAACCACTCATCAACAAGACTCACTATCCATAACCGTTGTTTATCTTCTGAACGTGTTGCTTTTTCTACTTCGCGGTATATGTGAACCTTTATAAAGGTTAGGTCTACAACATACTTCAATACATCGTTTGTACTACGAAATTCTACAATGCCCTCGCCAGAATACCCGTAGAGTATTTGAACATCTTGATCCTTCGCACGGCTTAATGTAGCCTTAAAAGTATTAAAGGAGGGGGAAATAGGGAGTTTTTCAGTATCCACCACATCTTGGCATTTTGCCGAATACCACTTCATAAACGTTGAACACGCAATATTAAAGGAAGCCATTACTATTTTACTTCTACGCGGGAGGATACACGTCTGAACTCAAGGGTATGCAGAGGTCAACTGAGCACGCAGGGATAGAGATATGCTCAGGTAGTGGCAGGAGTCATGTTGCCGATCTTACAGTGGGCGGAGCTTAGCTTTTTACTGTACACACGCACGCACGCACGCACGCAAAGGAGAAAATGAAACTTTAATTGAAACAAATATACGTGATAAATAAACATATTAATACACATATGTATAAATACAATCAAGGATTAAGGTAACCAAAGGGTACGGTATCATAGGTACCAGGCACCTGGCAATGCTTCCTATAGTTGTTATGGCATACCTTCGTGCTCCTAAGTTCCTTCACACACCCCAGTTTCTGCGCCCGAAAATTGTGCGTTCCCATAGTCAGTTGGATTACCGGAAAATTCGCCGAAAACAATTCACCGATGGAAAATTCACCGACGAAAATTCACCGACCATCAAATTCACCGACGGAAAAATTATCGACCCTCAAATTCACCCCCAGAAAATTCACCGACCTTTAAATTCACCAACAAACCAACCAACTTAATTAATTAGTTTAAAAACAAACTTGACAAATATTTCAAACCGCGACAAACCAACCATCTAAACTAAACATTCATTAGTACCAGTTGAGTTGGATAGGTTACTACTCCTTTTGACTCATTCGTTCCCCAACACCCTTAAGAAATGGCGCTTCGTTTTGGAGAGTCCGAGAAAGGAAAGAAAAAGCTTTGTGTTGAAGGTCACCTGTACTACAAAGAAAAGCAAAATCACGATACAATTCATTGGAAGTGTGACCAATACCAGAAAACTAAATGTCGTGCTCGAGTATCTACAGTTGGTGACAATATAATTAAGCATTCAAATGAGCACAATCACCATGCAGATGCAGCAAGCGTCGAAGCAGCAAGTGTTAGTGAAATGATTCGCAAGAAGGCTACAGATACAACCGATTCTCCGCATTCAATATTATCTGATGCCTTTGCTGCATGTAGTCAAGCAGCAATTGGAAAGCTTCCTAGTACAGAAAACATCAAAAGAACAATGAGAAACATGCGAAGCAAGAAGCACGCAGGACCGGTCATACCAACCCTTTGCAAAGACATTGTTTTTCCTCAAGACTACACAAAACTGCCGAATGGCGAAGAGTTTTTATATTTTGACGCGGGAAATTATGAAAATCGCATTATAGTCTTTGCCACTGTGCAAAATCTTCAAATGTTAATGAAAAGCAAACACTGGTATGCCGATGGCACATTCAAAGCAGCGCCGTTGCTATTCAAGCAATTATATACACTGCATGGTTTAGAAGATAACGTTTCAATTCCACTAGTGTATGCTTTGCTACCCGACAAATCCGAAGAAACCTAGAAGAATTTTTTGGAAAGCATCAGAAGATTTGAACCCTCTTCAACCCCGTTAACAATAACTACTGATTATGAAAAAGCCATGATTAAAGCTTCTAAGCAAGTGTTCCCAAACACGAAACAAAGAGGATGCTTTTTTCATTTTTCTCAATGCATCATGCGAGCCATTTAAGCACATGGTCTGAAACAACGATATGAAATGGATGCAGATTTTGCCCTAAACCTTCGTATGCTATCTGCATTAGCATTTGTCCCTCCGTATAATGTAGTTGAGGCTTTTGAAATTTTGTGCGACAGCGATATTTGCCTCCTGAAGCTCAAGTCATTGATTATTTTGAGGATACTTGGATTGGTCGTCCAGATCGAAGGCAACGGCGTCGACCACCACAGTTTCCACATGAGATATGGAACGTTCACGATGCTATTGTAAATGATTTGCCAAAAACGAATAATAATGTCGAAGGATGGCATAGGGGATTTGAAGAGCAGCTAACTTCCTGCCATCCCAATATTTGGAAATTCGTGGAGTGCATAAAAAAAGAACAAACTTTAAGCGAAGCCAAAATTGAACAATATATTGCAGGTCAAGAGCCACCGAGAAAGAGAAGCAAATACCGGGACTATGCAAAAAGAATAAGAATAATTGTACTAAAATACGAACCTGACCAGTGTGTCAAAGCCTTTGCAAGAGGCATAGCTCATAATATATCGTTTTAATTTTTAATGATTGTTAAAGTACCTTGCATAAAGCTTTTAATTTCTTTTAATTCTTTTAATAAACTATGAATCTTAATGAATTATGAAGTATCCTTTAATAAAGCTTTTAATTTTGCGTATATCCTTTTAATAAATTATGAAATATTTGTACAGATTGGTAAATTAATAAATTACAAGTATTTGGCGGTAAATTTGCTCGTCGGTGAATTTAATGGTCGGTGAATTTTCCAGCGATGAATTGTTCGTCGGTGAATTTGATGGTCGGTGAATTTTCGTCAGTGAATTTTCCGTCGGTGAATTGATTTCGGTGAATTTACCGCACACCAGTCAGTTGGAGTAACTGGTCTCCTTCATCTTCCAAGCACACTGGATCCTTCAACGAGTCAAAGTTAACGACTTGACGGTTCGCATGGTTAAGCGTGATACCCTTAGCCTTCACGATATACTTCGTATCATCCCCTACCTTCACCCGTACCCCATAGAGTTTTGGCCCTGTTGACACAAAGGAGTCTGCGTATGCCCCATCACCATACTCATCCTTGATTTCGTCACTTAGCTCTCCGAGGAACTCCCCAATAGCGGGCATGTATTCACCTTCCCTCGCTGTGAATATCACGCTATCTATGTCAGCGTACAACATCGACCGTCCAAGGGAGTGCAATAGGCCCCAAAGTTTGATGCGGGCGTAGGCCGTTGTGAAACTGGCGACAGGTATGTTTGTAACCCGTGAGGTATCTGTGGCCAGTTCGGTGATATTGTACTTTATTATGTAAGTACTACCTACATTCACGATCTCCATAACCTCTTTATCGGAAGCATTGGCATAATCCCAGAATTCACTATAACTTTTTGCCAAATGTACGTTCCCTTTGCCGGTATTCTTTGCAAATTTTCCCTAAAGACTGTTTAGCACAACTTTGGCCTAAAGCGCTTGCCAGGATTCTTAACAATGTGGGATCGGTCAAGCTGTATACCTTCATGGGCACGGTAACGCTGAATATAAGCCGTTTTTTCATCTTCGGTATCAACCCCTCGCGGATATCCTGATGCTTCGACCTTATCCTTCAAAAAAGCGTTTATTTTTGGTGTGAAAAAGTTGGGTAGCTTCTGAAACCTCCACACCTCATGTATCTTCAATATTTTATACCCATGGCGAACGGCTAGGGCCAGCTCAGTACTTGTATATACACCTCTGATCTTACGCTGGTGGGTTGTATGATAACAATCACCGTTGTTCTCTTCTGCGCACTTCACGCACAGGGGAAACATGAGCTTGTGATCTATAACGACGGGTAAGATCGACACCCATAAATCACGAGGGGGGAGCACGTCTATGAAAGAGAGTCCAAAGTAGCGCTCATTCAAGTTAGCTGAAAACTCCTCGATGTTTGGTATGGTGGGATCCACCATTTTTTCAGGTGCACCTCCAGGGTACGGTTTGTTCTTCATCACGTAAGGGTATAAAGAGCAGAAGTCGTAGTAGTGGAGTTTCACGCCCACCGTAGGCGGAAAGTATAGCTTCAATGGGTTTGTGCCCCCTCCAAACAAGCTGTCACCGCATTTGAGGGGGTTCAACACCATTGAACGTTTGATGGTCCTTATTTATTGTCGGTACTGGGTATCTGTTTTGCTACCCCGACTTATGAGCGCAGGACAAATGAGCACTGACAAATGATCACTGACAAATGAGCGCCGACAATTGAGCGCCAAGACAATTAATCGCAAGACAAATGAGCGCAAGACAATAGAGCGCAAAACAATAACCTAACCTAACCTAACCTAACCTAACTACATTATTTTTAACCTCCTTAATAAATATTGTTTTTTTAACATCCTTAATAAATATTTGTTCGAGCTTATTTTGTTTCTTTTATCCAGTTTTATTTGCTTGCTCACGCTCAATTGTTTTGCGCTCTTTTGTTTTTGCGCAAAACAATAACTTAACCTAACCTAACCTTTTATCCAGTTTTTATTTGCTTGCGCTCGCTCAATTGTTTTGTGCTCTTTTGTTTTTGCGCAAAACAATAACCTAACATAACCTAACCTAACCTAACCTAACCTTTTATCCAGTTTTTATTTGCTTGCTCACGCTCAATTGTTTTGCGCTCGTTTTTTTTTGCACAAAACAATAACCTAACATAACCTAACCTAACCAAACCTAACTACATTATTTTTAACATCCTTAATAAATATTGTTTTTTTAATATCCTTAATAAATATTGTTTTTTAACATCCTTAATAAATATTTGTGCAAGCTTATTTTTTCTTTTAGCCAGTTTTTATTTGCTAGCTCTCGCTCAATTGTTTTGCGCTCTTTTGTTTTTGCGCTTAATTGTCTTGGCGCTCAATTGTCGGCGCTCATTTGTCCTGCGCCCAATTGTCGTGTCACGATCTGTTTCCATCCGTGCATAATACTCATGCTCCCACACGATTTTGTGAGTGAACTGGGAGCCTATAAGTTGATCACGGTTACGGGTCCATGCGAGGCTGTCGGCGGAGGATCTTTCATAAAGGTCTCCTGTGACGGCACATTCAGCGCGCGGGCATCCTTGCCACCAGCAGCCGTTAAAGGAATACACAGTCTTCTCACCAGTGGCTGGATCCTCACTTTGGCCGTCAACCCAAAAAACACGACCATTGACCTTAACGGGTACTTCACCCGTGTTGCGGGCATGTTTTATGTATACCCCGGTCTGCTGCTGTAGGTGTATGAGCCAGCAAATAGCCTTGTGCCCATAACTGCGGGGGTTGTTATTCTTGAACACTGTAAAACATAATGATGCGATCGTGGCCGCGACTTGCAGCGGATCGCATTTCAAACGGGTTATGTACATCCTTCTAAAGGTTTGAAAGCATACTCTAAGTACACGTACGTCATTCACGCAATAACGTTCACATTCATCGGCTATATTGTATGGATTAGCTTCATTAAAACTTGTAGTAGTGGTCAAAATCTTCACGCTCACTATCACTCATGTTGGTGTAGTTAAAGTAATGTTTGGGTGGAGGTAGCCCTACGTAATTCAAAGTTTCGTTAGTAGGAATGTGTAAGGGAAATACCCTTTTGAAACTTCAGCGGCTACGCCCATGACCTTGGCCAGCTTTGCTAATTTACAAGGTGTGAACAGCAGGGTGTCTTTAAACTGTACATTACCTCTTATCTGCATCTGTATTAGTTTATTGCCTCTTTTCAAGGGATCACCTTTAAATATCGCAGAAGACTCGTGTTCAAGCAGCTCCTTATAAAGGAACTGTGTGTTAAATTTCGCCCTGTTATGGGCAAGACTATACACAGTTATTTTTTTTAACTTGTTCGCTAATTTGACAATATAGGATACAAAGAGTTTCACAGGGCTGTCGTGTGAATTCGTTTTAAACACGTTTGTCCGTTTTCCACATTTGTGGCACTCATCACACTCGAACTCCATGCACTCATCACAGATAGTATGACTAACGAGTAAATGTGGAATGACCTCTTTGGTTTCAGCGTTCGTGTAAGTTTCTATATTGTAGTACACGGTTATACAAGGTCTATTTTTAGGTTTAGCATCTTTCATATAACATACATGCTTCACTCCATCCGCCTTATATTTTTCATGGCATGTAGAACAGTGAATTTCATCGCATTTATGTTTGAAATTCCTCCAATTATCTATCATGTGAAACATACCGCACTTACAAATCCTCATTTTCCTGCAAGTGCCATTTGATTTATTGAGCTCAAAGCATTTATTATTAAAAAATGTACGTCTACACACATTACATTCCCTCTTCTCGATTTCAACTACATGACTTTCAAATTTGGGACGTTTACACTGCTTACATACCATGTAGCAATCCTTACATATAACATACATGCTTCACTCCATCCGCCTTATATTTTTCATGGCATGTAGAACAGTGAATTTCATCGCATTTATGTTTGAAATTCCTCCAATTATCTATCATGTGAAACATACCGCACTTACAAATCCTCATTTTCGTGCAAGTGCCATTTGATTTATTGAGCTCAAAGCATTTATTATTAAAAAATGTACGTCTACACACATTACATTCCCTCTTCTCGATTTCAACTACATGACTTTCACATTTGGGGCTTTTACACTGCTTACATACCATGTAGCAATCCTTACAATGTTTCACCATATCATCAGCAAACTCGAGACAACCCTTACACAAATCATGATGCCTTCCATATTTTCGACTTTTATCAAAACAGGCGTAGAGAGCCATTATGTTACGGATGGGGAAATACGATGTTCCTGACAATCCTAAAATTAGTAGAGGTCTTGTACGATCTCTCACGCTGCTTTTAAAAACATACACAGTCCTACGACGATCATCCATCCCAAATACGACTATACATGCATTCATTTCCTGCTCGGCCCTTCTCAGTTCTTCAGGACCCATATTACACTCAAACTCAAGCTTACAATCTGAAGCCAGTTTACGGGCACGCTGCACAAACGTGGGCAACCAAATTTTTCACGTCCAAGTATTTAGCACAGTGAACATATGAGCTAAAATTATTGCTATAAAACCACAACCACGATCGACGTTTAAATGCTTTCTGTAAATAACCGGAGAATTGAAATTAAGAGTATAAGGTGTGGCACTATGACCCGCAACCCGGAATACTCTGTCAATATCTACCATGAAGTTGTCCATATTGAAGGATGTACCACTTTGAGAGGCTTGCATTATACGCCCCAAGATATAGTCTAAATCTACAGCCGCCAAACGTCTGAACGGTATTACCACCCAAAAATCGTCCCCTTCATCTGACCCGAACCTGAAGGATAACCTCGTCTGGACTTCACGTTCGTCGTGGTTCTGTTAAGGGCAAACTCCACAATACGTTCAAATACGCGCCGCAGTCCGTTGGTATACAGGGATCCAGGGCCAACCCTGACCACGTACCGATTTCTAGTCAGGGCTGGGGTGGGGGTAGCGGTGAGCACCAACTTGAATGTTATACCATCCCCCCCAGTATGAGAAGCTGTTGTGGAGGAAGTACCCGGATCTGAACAATGGGGCATATTTGAGGAAGGTACTATTGTGGGGGTTGTGTCGTAAGACGTTGAGGATTGGGGATCTATTACTGGGGATCTAACAACCGGAGCAATCCTGGCACGCTTTATACCTGACGTGGAGGGTTCTTCATCATGCTTCCGCTTTGAACTGTCGCATGCTACAGGTGTCGCTGGTGATGGCTCGTCGGCGGGGAAGGGTTATTTAGCTGCACGGTGAACGGGTTCGTCTATGATATCGATGATGGGGTGCTGTACATCGTCGTCATTCACGGTTCTGTGGAAGAAAAAACAAAATATAAGGAACAACACTCAAAATTTGTAATATTTCGTAAATGACCCACTTAGGGGTGTGACGTGTTAGAGATGGAATCTATAGAAAAATTCAGGTTCACAAGCACGTCCACATGTATTATATCTGGCCCTACAGGATGTGGAAAAACTGTATTTATGCTTAAAATCATTAAAGATAAGGGGGAGATGTTCTCAAAATTTGTGCATAAAGTAATATGGTGCTATTCGACGTATCAGTCAGTGTTCAACGAGTACCAAGATGGAATTTTTTCCACAAGAGGGTCTATGAAGTTAATTCATTAAAAGGTAATGAGCATACAGTTATTGTAATTGACGATCTCATGTTGGAAATGGATAAAACGTTTGCCGAGACATTTACAGTGTTCTCCCACCATTTTAACATAAGCGTATTCTTCATGAACCAGAATCTATTTTTCAAAAATAGATACATGCGCGATGTGTCGCTAAATACACAATATCTAGTCTCATTCGCACAACGTAGAGATGTGTCACAAATTGGGGTATTAGCCAATCAAATGTTCCCGAATCAACGTAAGGAGTTTTTGGAGGTTTATAAAGAAGCCACAAACCAGCGTTATGGATATTTGCTTTGTGACCTTCACCCGCGAAACACGTTGAGGGTCCTTCTAAGAATGAATATATTCCCAAGCGAACCTGAAACGGTGTATATTCCAGAATGACAAATAGGCTGATGAAATATCGTAAACTAATAAAAATCTATCAACGATTGCTAATACGAGCGCTCGCTCATAAAAGTCAAACTGTGGGTCAGAAAAAGCGAATTGTTGTACAAAGAGGAGGATCATTCCTACCCATCTTATTTTCAGTTTTGGGTCCTTTACTGACTAGATTAATATAATGAAGAAGGTGGTGTATGCTTCATTGCAAAGTTCAAAGATTCCAGACACGGCTTTAGAACCCCGTAAAAGTAGGCTTAAAAGAATGGAAAGCGAGTTGCTAGCCCTATTAAACAGTGAAAAGTCACCTGATGAGAAATGGGTCTTGTACCAAGAGGCTTTGCAGAAATTTCTTCATGAGTACGAAGATTAAAGATTCCTACAGAGCTCCCCGTCGTTATTAGGCACAGCGCGAGTAGCGCTGAGCATGGCGACACAGGACCTGGCCCCGACGTTAGAGATGACCAACCAAAGAACAACGGAACACAACACATCGAACATGTGTTAAAAAACAGCCTCCCACATATATTGAGGAATAAAGGTTTAAGTCTTTATAATTTATTGAGTGAGGACCATATCATATAGTGGGCCGATACAGGCGAGGTCAGTGTTGAAGGAACAAGGGTACAAGGATCCAATATCGTTGATATTGTTCATGATCTGGTGAGAAAGTGGGACAAACCCTCACCAACAGGATGGAAGCATAGTAAAGCAAGACTACAACAAATAAATGTCCCCAAAACATTGATAGGTAATCTGAATAGGTTAAAAGACTTGGAACTTGCGTCACACGTGACAAAACTGAGTACGCCTCGCCCCCAGCAGCAGCGTCTCTGAAGAGGAGAAAGAAGAGAACAAACGGCCAATCTTATCCACGTGTCTCTAAAATACGCAAATGGCTAACATATTAAGTAGACGCTATTATGACATTTCTAACACCGCCTACTATGGTGGCGTTAATAGACTGTACAGAGGTATTTACGCTCTAAGGAAAAAAGATGTTGAGCTGTTTTTGCGGGAACATGATGCAAGACTACAAAAACTAAATGTTCCCCTAAAACATTGATAGGTAATCTGAATAGGTTAAAAGACTTGGAACATGCGTCGCACGTGACACAACTGAGTACGCCATCGCCCCCAGCAGTAGCGTCTCTGAAGAGGAGAAAGAAGAGAACAAACGGTCAACCTTATCCACGTGTCTCTAAAATACGCAAATGGCTAACATATTAAGTAAACGCTGTTATGACATTTCTAATCCCGCCTCCTATGGTGGCGTTAATAGACTGTACAGTGTACAGAGGTGTTTACGGAGTAGGGAAAAAAGATGTTGAGTGGTTTTTGCTGGAGCAGGATGCTTATACACTTCATAAACTTGTGAGAAAAAGGTTTAAACCAGCCAAGACAACCGCGGATTCGATTGACTCTATTTGGCAAGCGGATTTAACAGGCATGCAAAGATATTCAGTGTATAATGACGGATACCGCTACATCCTATTCATAATAGATGTATTCTCTAGATATCTGTGGCTAATTCCACTGAAAAATAAATCGCCTGAAACAGTTGCTAAAGCGACCAAAACGTTGATGTTAAAAGAAGAAAGGGTTCCTGGCTATTTTTGTACGGATATGGGGAAAGAATTTATAGGTCGCGCTTTTCAGAACATGCTGACAGAGTTTAATATCAGTTACTACACTAGCAGTTCTATACATAAGGCCTCTTTAGCTGAAAGAGTTCAACGTACCATAAAGGAGCGCATGCATCGCTATTTTACACATAAAAACACATACAGATATATAAACGTTCTCGGGTCATTGGCATCATCATACAACCGTTCACACCACCGTACGATTGGCACAACGCCTAACGAAGTTTTAGAAAGAGGTATGCTGCCAGAGGTGAGAAGAGATGGAGCACCGCCACCACACTCTACACATTTCAAAATCAATGATTATGTAAGGCTATCACGTTCGGGAAATAAATTCGCGAAGGGATTTGAGCGAGGATGGACACGTGAGATTTTTAAAGTTCGTGCTATGAGACCTAACGGTGAGATAATGATGTATTACGTTGAAGATTTGAATGGGGAAGAGATCGCTGGAGGATCTTACCGGGAGTTGCAGAAAGTGACATTTAATTTAGGGAAAAGTGTGTTTAAATTTGAAAAAATTTTAGGCAGCAAAGGTTCAGGAAAGAGAGAAATGTACCTGGTGAAATGGCTGGGTTACCCAAAAAGCTTCAACACGTATATAAAAGCTGCTGCAATAATGGAGCTTAATTAGTATGCAACATGGCGCCTAGCCACTTTTATGTCACAATCCCGTCGTCTTCTTCTCTGTCTGTACATCCTAACAACACCCTCGCCAACTTTGTGACAAAACTCCACGGACCCATTGAATTGGAGCGCGATTCGTATGAGGTGGGCTTATGTGAACTCCAGTTAGTGTCCAAATTTTTAACTCTTGAAAATGAGCAAATCATATTTCTGATCCTTAGAAGAATCGATGAGTGCGAAAAATTAGGCATAACCTTAGACAATACTATGCGTTCAGTCCTGTTCGGTGAGGAACAGTACTATAGCACAAATGTATCGCTAGGAATCGGGCATTATGATACAGCCATGGACATTGTGACGGGGTTAAACAAGAGTCTTGAAAAGTCGTACCTGACAAACGATTTACTTTTTGAAGTCGTAAACATAGACACGCCTGCATGCACATTGAAGTTAAAGTCAACGCTTAGTAGAAATATTAAAGATAAAGAGCTGTTCACAATTGTGGCTGAGGGCCGATATAGCGCAGCTCTCCAAAGAGATACCTTTCACGAGGCACAGCATGACTTGTCCAGCTTAATGTATCAATTGAAGATGGAGAAATTGGGTGAAAGCTCTCCGCCCCCAGACATGTGCTATATTTACAGCAATATCGTAGAGCACCAATTTGTTGGGGACAACCAGGCGCGCCTGCTGCGCATTGCACATATCCCCAACCATAGAGGGAAAAGTTTGAGCATTACATATGACAAGCCCCATTATGTGAATGTTGCGACTAATCTATTAACCAACATCTCGATATATATAAAAGAACGATTGAAGGAAAAGATTTCCCATTCGGTGATGGGAGCTTAACAGTGAAACTATACTTTCGCCGTTTATAATGACCCGAAGGCCATTCACAGTCTACCGAATAATGAGATACCAGCGTGGGAGTGGACTTGGATCCATTTTTCATCCATACTACGCACCGCTGTCCCACTGTTGAAAAGGGGTGCCCGGTACCTAGGGCGGAAGGCGTTACAAACAGGTTTTAACACAGCAGAAGACATAATAGGCGGAACTAAGCCTAAAGAAGCTCTAAAAATACATTTAAAACGTACACGGGACGAAATCATCAAAGATGCAAAGAGAAAAATGCGGAAAGAAGAGATATGCCAGGAAGAAGGGGTTACCATCACGTGGCGCTAAATGTAAAAGGAAATCAAAAAAGAAGTACTCTAAGCGTATGAAACCTATGGCTGATAATTTTCTTAACTGATATAAGCTGAGGACACTACTCTCACGAATCATAGGCTGACTAGCACTTGTTGAGGGAGGTGGCACTATTTCTGACTCATCATGGCGCGTTTCATCCATCCGTGTAGTTTACAATGCTGTAAATTGGAACTGTCTCTCTTTGATATGCCTCCCACTCAGGTCTCTATTGAGCAAAGCGCCTTTATTACAATTATCCCATTAAACACAATTAGTTCGCCGAGTGCCCCTATAAAATTCGTGATACCCAGCTCAGGCCCTTACTTTTTTGACCCGAGCTGCATGCACATGTACGCTAAACTGCGTATAGCCCATTCTGATGGAACGGACTGCGATGATAGTTACTCTGCCTACCCTGAAACCAACTTTTTACACTCCATATTCAGCCAGTGCGAGGTGTAGTTAAACCAGTTTAACATCTCGGCAGGAACGGGGTACTACTACCTA
The DNA here is from genome assembly GCA_023014485.1 of Bathynomus jamesi. Taxonomy (NCBI): domain Eukaryota; kingdom Metazoa; phylum Arthropoda; class Malacostraca; order Isopoda; family Cirolanidae; genus Bathynomus; species Bathynomus jamesi. The sequence continues at coordinate 147,327 of JAJOZX010001352.1, read as the reverse complement.
GGAGCCTATCTGGAAAATGTCCTCAACTTTTCAAAAGAAGCGAAGGACACCTTTTTAACCGCCGAGGGATATTACCATACTGAAGATGAAAATGGTATAAAGGATAAATTTAAAAATTCTAAGAAAAAGATATACGAATGTTTTGGACGACGTCTTCATACAGATTTCACATTCCAGGAGAAACTGCTTATGAACGGGGGGATATGAAGTTGAAGCTTACCCGCACGATTCCTGAGATCTGCATAAATCTGGGGTCTGATCAAGAAGAGGGTGCGAAACCCGTTGTGATTCACATCATGGAGACGTATTTGCGTATACGCCGAGTGAAATTAAGTTCGCCAAAACAAATAGAAATTGAGAAAGACTTAATACACGCCACAGTAAAATACCCAATTAACAGGGTACAGATCAAACTATACACGGTGCCCGCCGGGTTGGCCTCGAAGCAACTAGAAAACGTGGCCCTTGGAGTCCTACCTAAAAGGATATTAATTGGAATGCAGGACCACGCCTCGACGAATGGAAAATATAAAAAGAGTGCCTTTAAATTCGAGAATTTCAGCCTTAAAAATATTACTCTATACGTAAATGGCATCGCTTTGGGAGGGACCATGATTACGGACTACTCATCAGACGCTGTGTTCCCGCTGTGCGCAAGAGCATATAGTTGTCTGGCTCATAATACAGGCGCCTGTGACGAACTTGGGGTTGGTGTAACGCGGAAAGAATTTTCGAAGAATTTGACATTTATCATTTGATATTACACCTGACTTGTCTGCTGGCGCAAATACGCATTTAAGTCCACAACAGAGTGGGAATATCTCAGTCAGGTTGGAATTTGCCAAGCCTATAGACGCGCCTATAAGTGTAATAGTTTACCTCGAATCACAGACACTAATAGAAGTTGATCGTTTCAGGAACGTGGTCACAGACTTTTAAAATGGACGCGAATACACTCCAGAGAATAATGAAAAGTGATCGTTTCACACGCTCAAAATTTATCGGTGTGTTTGCGAAGAACGAAATATTGAAGCTGCCAAGTACGAGAAACTGGTATGGGATTATCGTTAACACCGACATTGTGGGGTTGAGGGGATTCATTGGTTTGCAATCTATTTAAAAATAGGGAAAGAATGTACTATTTTTGACTCACTCGGAGCTCAACCGTGGAATTATTCTGTGGTTGTGCAGTTTATCGCACAATTACATGTACCTGAGATTGTGTGGAACCCATATCGCTTTCAAGGATATTATAGCGAAACGTGCGGCCTGTATTGCCTTTCATTTCTCCTGCACATGTCACGTGGGAAGGGATTTATAATTTTTTTTAAATTATTCGATTTGTGCGACACAGAGATGAACTATAAAAATGTATGCAAACAGATAAAAAAAGGTTCCCATATGTTAGCACCCGCTGTATTGTGTAAAGGTGTATATCTATATTGTGTAAAGTTGTATATACATTTGTAACTGTAAAATGTAGCCATTAAGACTTATTTCCACGGACACTGGTTCCGCTTTGTACATGTTTTCTACCATTTAATAAATGAAAATACAATGTGTTTTGTTCTTAACCTCAAAAATATTTACATTAGTTCCTCGATGACCTGGCACTTGCTGGACTGGATGTAAGCCAATACCTCGACTTCTGTATTCAGGTCACTGGGTTGGCTGTGCGGAGAAGAATCCATATCATTTATTCCCCTCTCATCAAAAGTAGCTATAACACGACCAAGTTCCGCATCGGTCCTATAAGGTGAAGTAAAAATAAAGAGCTACAATAAGAGAAAATGCCACGAATTTAAAAATTGTATTAAAAAAGCAGATAATTCTTAAAAGTTTTGGTAATTTAAAAATCCTACTGCGGTGCCGAAATATGCCGAAATAATCACGATGGAAACAGACAATAATTAAAAACAATGGGATTAATTTTTTACGTTGTAGAAAAATTCAGAATAAAGCTAGGTTAGACTAACAGCAAATTGTAACCATAAGCAGATATCCTGACAGTTTTCGGATGCTAAGACATTGTCTGCCTGCAACGGGACTCGAGCCCGCATGGAATTCTTAATAGTTTCTAATATTTCTAATGAGAGTGGACAATAAATAAAAACCTTTTTTTTTTCACCCAAAATACACACAGAGGAATATATATATATATATATATATATATATATATATATATATGAATAGAGACCGGTCCTCTGGACAGATAGCAGTCCAATTCGCTTTATTACGGCTTTTTATAAATTAACTAAAATAAAGCTAGGTTAGGCTAACAGCAAATGTAAGCACATGCAGATATCCTGACAGTTTTCAAAAGTATGATTAGCTGGGAATGCTATGCTCCCCGTCTGCCTGCAACGGGTCTCGAATCCGCATAAAAAATTTAATAGTTTTTAATATTTCTAAAACCCTACCTGTACAAGAAATGTACAAAAAAAACACAGCATATATATATATATATATATATATATATATATATATATAGCCGATATAACCTGAAGGAAACAATAATTAGAAATATTTTTCAAAACACGTTTATTACGGCCTTTCACGGTTAGGTTATATTGTTATAAACGAGAAAGAGTCCTCCCCGATATATATATATATATATATATATATATATATATATATATATATATGTCCTGGTCAAGTTATATTATTATAAAGGAGAAAGAGTCCTGGCCGATATATGAGGGGTCCCGCGTCTTAAGGTACCTAAGCGCCAAAATTAAAATTCGCCAGAAATCGTCTCCAAAGTTCAGCAATATTCTCGCAATAGTATCTCCGTTATTAATTAAGCTAGAACGTTCATTTTTGGCTAAATTAGAGTTCTAAGTATGCTAATGAAGATGTTGATGAGTTTTTGGAATAAATTTTCATATTTTATATTTTATATATATTTTTAAAAAAATTTTGTTTTTCTTATTATCCCGAACTTTGGGTGAACTTTTGGCTGGCGATAGAGGTGAAAAAAGTAGTTCGCTTCATAAGGTTTTCAACCATACTTCTAGTGTCGTAAGGTCATTATAACCCAAACCACGCGATAGAGGAAGGGTGAAAATAGTGATATCCATCAAAAACACATTTTCGCCTGTGGTGGCGCTTAGGTACCTTAAGACGCGCGACCCATCATATATATATATTATGTCCCGGTTAGGTTATATTTTTATAAACGAGAAAGAGTCATGGGATTAATTTTTCTTTGTAGGAAAACTCAGAATAAAGCTAGGTTAGGCACTTATAAGTTAACACTGAATGATCCTCAGAATATAATTACTTACATCTTAATATCGTCTTCATTGAACGGTTCTTGCATTTCGTCACAATTTTCCATAACAATCTGGGTAGATAAAAGTTCATCCCGATCTGCAGCGCTCAAAATTAGACGCGTTGCGTGAGCATAAAAATTTTGAACTTCAAACAGATCGGGGGAGTCGTACAGCTGGCTCATGGTTGGTATTTCAAAAACACTAAGCACGAAATCAATGAACTGAGGTTCTGAGATGAAAATGACCCATTTTATAAAAGGGCTTGTGACCACCCCACAACACACAAACGCTAGCTTCCGATTGGCTAGCGGTAATTTTGGGCGGTGCTTGACGCGTAGGCCTGCATAGCGGCCAAACAGAGGTCCTGGGCTCCGCCCACAGCGCTGTCATTGGTTGCCCCCGTGAAATCTCGGCGTGTCAGATATGCCCATTCGTGGAGAGAAACGCTTTGTTTTTTGATCTTGTATTCGACCGAGAGAGAGAGAGAGAGAGAGAGAGAGTTGAGGTTGGATTGTGAAACGTTTTATGATACCTGAAACATAAAAGTGGAAGATAGTTAATTACCCATGAAAAAAGCCGCTGTAAAATTTGCACGATACAATAAATAAATTTAAAAATAACAGATGCGTGCTGGTCGTGGGTCATTAGCCTAAAGTTTACGATCTCGAGAGAATGGAAATATGATTGACCGACGCTGGGCTGTATAATTTAATGATAAACAACATATATATATATATATATAATATATATATATATATATATATATGAGAAAAGTTCAGAATGGAAGTGAAAAGGTGTTTATAGCCCGTAATTAATTTTTGTTGTTGTTGTTGTAGAAAGAAAAGAAAAACTATAAATATCAGAGATATATTTGAGTTAATTACCCATGAAGAAAGCCGCTGTAAAATTTCCACGATACAATAAATAGATTTAAAAATAACAGATGCGTGCTGGTCGCGGGTAATTAACCCAAAGTTTACGATCTCGAGAGAATGGAAATAAGATTGACCAGACGCTGGGCTGTAAAATTTAATGATAAACAACATGTGTGTATATATATATATATATATTAGGGTGTTTCATACCTATAGGGTAAAATAAAAATGAGCTTGGAGTTTTAATCCACACGTTTCTCCGTATTCTAAAGAACAAGAAAACACGTTTGTGCAAGTTTGAACCAGATCGCGCTGCATTTAGAGGTCCCCAACTTTGACGACTTTTTGTCAGTTCATTTCTCGCCTGCCTGCAGTGAAGACGGTTTTCTTCGTCACTTGAGCGGTTCGTGTTGTATAGCCTATTGGACAACTATGGAGGTAATTATATATGCTACTAATTATCTCATTTTACTGTGGTATTGAAATTTATTATTATTTAATTTCTGTCATTTTACTGTGGTAGTGATATTTATTATTAATATTACATGAAATTAATTAGTCTGTTGCATATTGGACAACTAAGCTGGTAATTATTTATGATACTAATTAATGTAATTTTACTGCGGTATTGAAATTTATTTAATTAATGAATTGTCAAAGAAGAACGTAGTGTACACGTATCAGTTTTATAAATAAAGAAAAGCAGTAACTGGGACTCGAACCAGTGTCATAGCCGTTTGGCGGCATCGCTCAAGTCGGCGTACACAGCACGCTATCCACTCCCTAGATGGTGTAGTGGATAGCGTGCTGTGTACGCCGACTTGAGCGATGCCGCCAAACGGCTATGACACTGGTTCGAGTCCCAGTTACTGTTTCTTTATTTAATTAATGAAATTAATTACGATGTGAAATTATTTCTGTGGAATTATTTAGTTTGTTTTCTTTTCCAGGTGTCTACCAGAGCGAAAACAGAAGTGTTTCTTATTGGCCAGACGGATGCGAACATCACATCAAGTGGCCTTCCAACTCAGTTGCAAGTACTCAAAAAGTACTTTTACCACCAAAAGGAGCAAAAATTTGGACGTACTAAATGCCTGAACCTGTGCCTGGATGCCTGTCTCATATTTTGGGAGAGAGCGAGAATCCCCATGATGCGTCGAGATTCGGCCTTGAGGAAGATGGAATCCCTTCTCAAGGAATACGACCGGCTTGTGAAGCACAAGTCACATAAAGCAGAGTCCTTCTGAGTGAAGGAGGCGATGTTCAAGGAGGCAATAGCGAAGGAGATCATGGACATTGCTCATTCACAGGCTAAGGAAATGATGAAGAATCAGGAGGACACCCACTTTCTCGACATGCAGCGTGAAGATCCAAATTCCTGCAGCATGGGCCCTGTTGACATGAAGCTTCACTATAAGGAGATTAGGAAAAGGAAGAGGCTGGACAAGATTAAGGAACAACAGGAGAAGGCCAGGAAGGAACAAGGAGCTGCAGAAGATACGGGGGCTTTAGTGATTTCAACTTCGTCAGAGACTGACTCAGATGTCGTTGACCCAACCGTGGAAGTTTTTCCATCCTCCTCCAAGCAGCGGCAACTGTTAACAAAATCTCTGTCGTCAACGATCGGGCCGAAAGAGCCATCGCGCTCACCAAAGAGTTCAACTGTTCTCTGACGAAGAACGAAGAGCAGAAGCAGTATTTGCTCAAAACTGTGATGCAGCATAGGGCGAAATACCCGAATAAAACCAAGAAGGATTTCATGGACAAATGATTCGCAAGAAGTGGTTATGTTTTTTGTATCTTTGTGAAAATGTGTAGTGAAATGGTATTCGTTTGTTGAATAAAAATTCATTGACAGATTTTTGTTTAATTTTTTCCGTTTATGATCTGCCAGAGCATCAAACTGGGGACCCGTAAACTTTAAACTATTGAATTAATACTTCGGTTTATCAGTCTCCTCAGCAAATGGAACAAGGGGATCCATGTGGATTAAAATTTTTCCAAACTTTTAATTTATGAAACACCCTAATATATATATATATATATATATATATATATATATATATGAGAAAAGTTCAGAATGGAAGTGAAAGGGTGTTTATAACCCGTAATTAAATTTTTGTTGTTGTAGAAAGACAAGAAAAACTATGAATATCAGAGATATATTTGGGACAATTCGCGTATGTTTGAGAGATACGCTAAACTGCGAGTCAATTGCTCGTGAAGTTTTAAACTTTATGATCTCGAAATAAACTCCTGCGAAAAGAAGTTTATTTATTGGAATTTTAAATCGATATTATCTATCGCTTCCGCCAAACTCCACAATTTTCAGAACGATGTTTAATATAATTATATATATATATATATATATATATATATATATATATATATATTATTTTTTCCATAAATATTTATGTCCTTCTATTGTTCAGCTATTTACATAGTTTAATGAGGAAATGTTTAGGAAGGTGTTTGCTTATATCGCTTTCTTCTTCTCTTCATATCTCCTTTATCATATCACCTTTCTATTTATTCTTTTGTGCTGCACATTTTAATGCTACGTGTACCATTTGTCCTGTTTTAATTTGCAGAAGTTGCAGATGAAAAAGACCGTAATATTCGATTTAAGTTAGCCGGAGAGTGAGTTAATTAATGCAACTTGACGTGATTATAAATTGTGTTCGCTTCTTGTACCAATTTTCAGAATTTTTTAGATGAACTTTTTCCGGAACTGTACATATATAGGCTTTCTTTGGTTTCCGCCCGAATTGTTCATTCTGACGAATGTCAATCTTTTCACCCTACCCTAGACCTACTTTATAACGGGGATATATATATATATATATATATATATAATATATATATATATAAAATAGAGCGCGCGAGAGATTCCTGCTAGGGTGCTCTAGGTACCCATTTATCTACCAACCGTGGAAAGATGTTTACATGAATTTTTAGATGACCTTTGCTTTCGATGGTGTCCGCCCGAATTGTTCATTCTGGCGAAGGTCAAGCTTTACACTCCACCTTAGACCTACTTTTAAACGGGGATATATATATATATATATATATATATATATATATATATATATATATAAAAGAAAGCGCGCGAAAGAGATCCCTGCTAGGGCACTCTGGGTACCCATTTATCTACCAGCCGTGGAAAGATGTTTACACTCCACCTTAGACCTAGAGTTTAACGCGGATCATTAGGTCACCTTGGCTACCAACCGCGGAAGGACGCGCCGCCGCCGAGCCCGACGCATATAATTGTAATATTTTATGGATGTATAGACGGGTGTGTACGTGCCAAAACGAAGTATACACTGTGCCAACTGTCTGATAATGCCTGGATGCACTGGCTGATTAAGGCGACTGGCTGATTGGGGGCCCTATAAGACAACGGCCACTCGGCTGAAGTCTTAATATGTGCTTGGCTTCTGTCAAGCGAACACCTCTCCTCCTCTCTCTCTCTCTCTCCTTCTCCTCTCTCTTAGGTTAGGTATACCCCTTTGGGAGATGAGGCCGTCCCACCTTCTCCCCCAAAGAGGTCTCCCCCAGCGGGAGTTCATTGCAACTTGGGGGATAACTCCGTCTCCAAGTTGCATAACCCCTTGTTGCTCTTGCAGCAACCCCCTCCCCCTTTAGTGTGTGCCTTGCAACAAAAGGCACTGACATTGTGGGGTGCCTTGCAACAAAAGGGTGGGAGGGGTTGAGGGTTGGCACTCTTGCAACATTTATCAACATTTGCAATTGCATTGCACTCTCCCCTTTTTGGCCCATACTACTGGTATGGTTTCATGCCGAGATCGTTTGTCATGTGCTCTCTCATTGTGGACATGAGGTTTGCAAGTTCTTGTGATCGTTTCCGAAGTGATTTTTTCGGTAAATGAGCCACCGATGCAAACACACCTTCACATTGTTCTGCTCACGTTGTTTGTCTTCCCGACAGTGGTCTGTCCTTGATGGAGCCAGTTTTAAACAGCTTTTTCTCCCAGCGTAATACCTTCTTGTTTGGTGGTGCAGCCTTATTGAATCTTGTGTCGAAATCATTCTGGATATCGTGCATCGTTTTGCCAGTATGTGACCTTTCATGAGCCATGTGCTCATCACTATCCTTTCCTCCAGACTGTAAGTGGACTGGTCTGCCATTGTTCACACAACTGTAATACCTGGAAAAGGAAAAAAATGTCAATGACTCTCATATAAATTCAATTAATCACACAAAAATAAAATCGGTATTATAATATGTACATTTTGTAAGGGGTGACGGGACTTTTCGAACATCCTGTATATAAAAGTTATTACCTATACTTAGGGTAAACTAGATTAGGTTCAAATTAAATATCAAACAACGTAAATTAGAAAACTAGAATGTTCGAATGGTGAGATTCAATGAAGAAAAAAACGAGTGAACTCGGATGATGATAAAAATAAACTGAATACGAATATGTTAAAATACAGGACTGTATACGGAAGGTTTGCGGTTGCAAATACTTGTACAGAGTGGCCACAAAGTTCGTTTGCAGTGACATTACAACACATGTGTATAGTGCCCCTGTTTTTCATTCAAAGGGACTTTGTGGCCACCCTGTAGTTTTGGTCCAGTTTGTGTAGAGCAAGCCTAAGATAGTACGAGTGTGACTGAATAATACAGGTAGGTTTGTGCTGCTTTTGGGAGGAAACAAACTTGCGGTTCATATTGCTCCTAAAGAATCATACACCTAATAACTTAGGGTATCTGCAATACAAACTAACGGAAATTGCGCAAAAACGAATACTGTTTGAGATATTTTTTGAACTGGGATAACACGGATCATTGTTGCTTTCATTGGTGGTAAACTATCTACGGAGGTATTGTTAGTACATTGAAACCCTGTTTGGTTGGCAATGCTGTTGCGACCTACTTGTACCTGAAATGGATGTATGGGTGGAATAATATATACAGATGATTATGCTTACACCTACACAAATATTCAGTACTTTGTCTATCCACCGTTCATTTTTAACTGATTGAAGTCTTTGAGGCATTGACTCTATGCATCTCTTTGATGTGGTGCATCCTTCGTGGATATTCCCATGCTCTTAAGGTATGCTGCAGTAGTGCTTCTCGTGTCTGTTCTTTCTGTGAGGCCATTCATTCTATCGGGTTCATATTACAGCCTACCGGGCTCATACCACAGCCTACCGGGCTCATACCACAGCCTATCGTGCTCATATCACAGCCTATCGGGTTCATATCACAGTTTGATCTCCCTTTGCTCCTCACAATATCATCGCACCATTCTTGACATATTTATGGGACTTCTTTCGTGCAGAAATATTATCTTTTCAGGATATGGAAGTGTATATGCTCTTACGGAAGGGAAGAGGACTTCAAGAATTTCAATATACTGCACAGGATTAAAGCGGCCGAAGATAGGAGTGATTTCGCCGAGTGTGTGAAGATTAATCCAACCCTAAACATTACACACCACGTGGCCACTTGGCGCCTCTTCGAAGATGTTCTCTCTTCAGTCAGTGTGTCGTTCTTTCGCCAGCAATGAAGATTTCCATAAGAAGGAGAGAGCTGAAATCAAGGTCTCCGAAGCTCACGATGCCATTTTATTTTTTGTTCTGAAAAGATTGTGTAGTGTGTAAAATGCATGTATGTGTAGTGAAGAATAGAGGGAGAAGTGTGTTTTTGAGAGCACGCTGGACTGTTAACAGGGTAAATGAGACACGGGAAAAAATCAGCTGAAGAGGAATGACAGGAGAAACGAGTGTTCCAGCACTCCCTGTCTCCTGCCTAACATCCCCCACGGAGTACTTCCCTGATCGATTGGTGTCTACAATCTTTCACTACTTAATTACTTAATGAGTAATAACTAATAAATATTATATATTAAACTGTTCTTTCACCATTTCATACTGAATCCTTTCGCTGCGGGTGGCCCATATACGGTTCCAAAATTTGTAGCATTATGAAATTCGCCGCAGCGAAAGGGTTAAAGCAATAACGTTTCCTAATTTCTATGAAATTAGGGAAAGACGATACCGCTACCAATAAACAGGGCCGCCGAGAGGGCGGGGAAGCCGGGTCAAATCCCCTGGGCCCGGACCTCTAGGGGGCCCAGAAAGAGGGGGGATAAAATCTAAAAATATTAATAAAGCAATTAATTAAATAACAGAAACGAAATATAATTAATGAACATACATTTTATAGAGATTATCATAGTCAAACTGAAACACATAAAATATTATCTGCAGTCCACCAATGCCCAAGACCGACTGACAGATCTGGGAACCATTGTAATTGAAAACCAGTTAGCCCGTACTTTAAATTTCATCAGAATCATTTATCACTTTGCTAGAGAGAAGGCAAAGAAAGTACACTTCTAATTATGAAAATCTTGCAGTAAACTATTGTCTTGCCTGCATGGACTGGTACTGCATTTGTAAATTGTATGGTGACAGAATTAATATAATTGATTCGAAAAATAAAATGGTTTTTTTCTTCTGAGTTCTTTATTCATACTGTATGTTATGAATAGTGATTTGGACATATAATCAGTTTGCTTGTTATGTACACAAAAAACATCCATAATAAAATACTGAGTAAACAGTGGGGCCCATATACCAATCCTTCCCCGGTGCCCGTGGCAGCTCTCGCCGGCCCTGCCAATAAACTATAGCCTAGTAAGGCCACAGAAGGTCTTACTGGCTACAGTCTTTAAGGGAAGCTAAGTCTTGACTAAGCCTCCTCAAGGACCTAGTCTACACGGAACAATATGGCTGAAACCCCAAACAGTGATGCAGCGTTGAGTGGTTTTCTGTGGGAAATTCTGAAACAGGTGTAGAGGAACTTTTGCAGAAAATATGGATGGAAGGATGAATTTCAATAAAGGTCGAATTTATTTATAAATGCGACTTTTAAAATTAAAGACAACTCACGAAAGAAATTAATTATTAATTTCTCCAAACTTTTTAATTACCGGTTTTAAGTGTACCACATCGGTACCAACTCTTCTTTCTATTCTTTTACAGTTAAATATCTCGTAACCAGGAATATGCAGCTTCATGAATTTGATCTCACTGCCTTTGGATTTGAAACTCAAATTTTTTGTAACTGCGGTATTTTTGTAAATTTATGGACTGACTTGCTTTTCCTCGATTTCACAAAAGAATATAATAAATTTTGTACAAGCGTGGTCTGACTAGATACACAAAATTATTTACTATTTTTTACCACAAACAACACAAATTGTAAAATAGCAGAATTTTTGTTTTCGCGTGCTGTTGACAAGAGGCGTAACACTGGGCGGAACTCAGAACTCTCGACGAATAAGCTCCTCCCAGCGTCAAGCGGAAGGACAGCTCACTCAGCTAACTTAATTTTGGCCAAATAAACTTTACTCTAAATATTTTTGTGTGAACAAATTTGTTCAATGTTTACATCAAATTAATCGCAACAACGTCCTCTGTCTTTTGGTGTAAATTGCGTGTGGTGTAGTTTCTTTTGAAATATATTATAGCCTTCAGAAGAACTGTTTGCAAAGTGCTAGTCAGGGTCAAAAAAGATTTGTCCACCCACGACCAAACGTATACTTTTATGTTAGGAATAAAAAGTAGCTTCGCAGACAATTGGTCCATTCATATGAAAACACTGAACAAATTGACAGTGACGGAAGTTTCAAATAAATTCTTCTCTTCCGAGTTTACTAACGAAAATATAAGCCACATTCCCGTTCCTACTCTTGCTCAGTGACAATCTTTTAAAGTTTCGAGATTTCACTACTAGTGAAAATGAAGTGCTCTCGGTCATAAGTAAAATTAATCCGAATAAAACTTCAGATCCAGATAAGCTCGACCGAAAGGCACTTAAAGAAATGAGCTGCATAATATTCTCTCATATTACATATATATTTAATAATAATAATTGCGTATATATATTGAACAATAATAATAACAATAACAATAATAGTAACTCGTTACAGTCTGGAGCAGTTCCGTTCAACATAGCCACATACACACATACACACTGGAGAAGAGAAAAACAACTGTCATTAGACCACCTGCCCATCATCATTACAACACATTCAACACTCTGCCCCAACAGCCTTAGGCGCACTTACAGAAATTACAAGAAAGCTGATTGGGAACAGTTCAAAGTACAGACTGAGGAACAATTCACCACATTAAACAGCACACCCATCATAAACATCAATGCAACACTCAAGACATTTAATCAGATCATCAATAATGCAAACAAATACATACCCAAGGGCAACATTAGGAAATACAACTCAAATTACACTAGAGAAATAGCCCCCCTCATAAGGCAACGTAATAACCTCAAACACAACACACAAACATCACACACAGAAACCATAAAACAGCAGATACAACAGCTCAACACAGAAATAAACAACAAACTCAGAGAAAAACACAGAAAAATTTAGGGAATTCATAACAACACTAAACCACTCCACAGATACATCCAGGCTATACAAGACTATAAACAGCATTATCCACTCTGTTAACAGCGGAATTCACACCTCACACGCGGCTATCTGTCGCAGCCAAAATAATATCCCAACATACACACAACAAGCTAACAATGTAGTCAATCACTACGCAAAGATAACTCACTCAAACAGAGACAACAACCAGAAACACGCAGACAGACAAACAGCTAAACACAAGAAAACCTACAGACTCGACACGACCATTACACCTTTCAATACAGACCAGACCACAAAGATCATCAAAAACATTAAGAATTCGAAGGCTACTGGACCGGATAACATATCTAACATACACCTTGAATACTTGGGCCCACAAGGAATATTAGCTCTCACAAATATCAGTACATATTCATACCAACACTGTATTATTCCTGACATATGGAAACAAGGTAAAATTATTATATTACTCAAACCAAACAAAAATCCAACAGAACCAGCTTCCTATAGACATTACTTTACTATGCACACCTTCCAAAGTAAAAGAAAGACTAATCTTACAAATCACCAACCCACACATACCACTATCGCCTACTCAACATGGATTCAGACCTTACCACTCAACCACGACATTACTCACTAACCTCATGCAGCACATCATGGATGGCATCAACTCCAGACGACCAGCTGAACGTACACTATTAGCAACAATAGACATTAGTAAAGCATTTGATGCTATCCCACGCTTCCCTCTCATAAACAAAATACTCAACACAAACATGCACAATAACACCAAAAGGTGGCTGAGCAACTATCTTTCAGGAAGATACTCGCATGTCACATTTAATGGCAAGTCATCCAAAAACAAGCTTTTTCCGAATGGGGTCCCTCAAGGCTCTGTTCTCTCACCAACACTGTTCAACTTATACATGCATGACATTCCAACACCCATAGATAACAAGCTTACCTTATCATCATATGCAGATGACATCACTCTAACATCCACCCACAACAACATCGACACCGCTACAAATAATTTACAAACATTCATAAACAGTATACAAGACTGGCTCACACACAATAGACTCAAAGTAGCGCCCACAAAATCAACCATCACCTTGCTTACAAGCAACACAAAAGAACACCAGATAACTCCACAGCTTACACTAAACAACACCAACATTCTACACACTCACAGGCCCAAAATACTTGGGGTCACATACAACACATCATTATCGTTTGCAAACCACATTCAGGACAGTAAAAACAAATGTACGTCAGGACTTAACACACTTAGGGTACTAACAGGCACAAACTTTGGACACCAGCAGGAAACGACATCACTCATATACAAACAATATATTCGCTCAGTCATGGACTATGCTAGAAACATGCTGGGCACCCATTATCTCAAACACACACATAAACACCTTACAGACGACAAAAACAACGCACTTCGTATCATTACAGGATGCACTCAAACAACACCAATAGAACACCTGCACACAGAAACAAAAATACTGAAAGTTAGGGAACATTTAGACATGAGGGGAACACAATTCATGACAGCCGCGACAACTAACCCACAACACCCTTGCCACTACATGTACAATCATGCACCGACACCTCGCACCATTAAGGTAACACCAAAGAGACATTATAACCAAATACTCCATTCCATACCACGCCCCACAGACATCACACAGTACAGAAAACACACACACCTAACCCACAAAGCACTGACACAACTCGGTCCGAATGCGGTCCTAGGTGCGAAGCCGCCACCCATTAACAGGTCAGAGATCAGCCTGAGCAGATCGGATTGAGTTAACTTAGCACGATTCCGATGTGGACATCACCCAAACTTACGGACATATAAACACAGCCCAGACAACTCCACAGACGACACCTGCCACCATGTGCCAGGACACACCACAAACAATTGAACACATTATGACAGACTGTACCGCTCTAGCACAACAACGAACACAACACAACATCACTAGTGCGCTGAACCTCTGGTCCACTCCGGAGAGGGCGATCGGTTACCTGCGTGCCGCCGGCTTGCTCGATCAGGGTGGGCTGATCGGCTAAACAACAACAACAACAACTGGAAGCTTGTAAACTTTTCACCAATATTTTAAAAAGTGGACAAACTGCTTCCCGGAAATTGTTGTCCCATTAGTATGATTTTTTCATTAATTGTTAGCCGGTTTAAATATACAAGCAAAAAATTTCCAGGTAGGCAACTCAATTTAAAAACCAAATCATCAAAACAATCTAAAGCTTTCCCAATAGACAACGTAATCTAAAGGCTAATAAACATTGAATACATAAAAACTATATAAAAGAATTATACAATTAAAATGTACACATGAAAATGATAACAGTTATTAAAAATAATATTTTATTAAAACAGGCAGTTAAGAGGCAAAAATGCGGTCGTTCAAGGAAAAAAGGAGACACAGCACGTGCTGCTTCCAGAATATTCCACCATCTATTGGGGAAGCGAAAAAATTCCCCAATAGGCAACTCAATCTAAAAAACATAATCTAAAAACAACAATCTAAAACTTCCCCATTACTAATATATATATATATATATATATTAGTGATGTAGCGGATGTCATTTTTTTCACATCCGCGGATGCGGATGCGGCTGAGGATGTTTGATTTCAACATCCGCGGATGCGGATGCGGATGTCTACATTTTCGTTATTTTTTAGGATATATTCGAGATTTGTTGTGTTTAACGTATATAATAAGTTATTATATAGAGAGAGCTGTAGCTATAATGTAGTATAATTGATTAATTGTACAATAATTGCTGTACTTTTCCCTGAACATATAAAATAATATCAAGCATCTAACTAACATAGAAATCAATTAGTGAATTCGTCTGCAAATAAATTCGTTATATTTTGTTGAGTTTCAGCCACAATTAGAAACCATAATTGTGTTACCCGACCTCTTTCCCCAACCTCCACCCTTATAGAAAGAGATCTTTAATTAGCTTGATAACTATTTATATTAAGTTTAAAGTTTTAGTAGGCATATTTATAAATGAGTAATTAAAATAAAGTAAACTAAGGTGTTCATCGTTTAATATTCAAACTTAATTATAGGAAGGTTATGCTTAAGGAACATTAATTTTTCTGCCTTTTCTGCTGCCAGTCTGTTTCTCTTTTCATCATATATTAATCCAGCACTGCTAAATAATCTCTCGCTTGGTACGCTTGTTGGAGGACGTGCTAAATGTTTCCTTGCAAGTTTACTCAAGTATGGATAGATATTCTGCGTATTTTTCCACCAACTAATAGGATTGTCACATGCAGCCAGGCGTTTTTCTTGGTGATAGCTCTCGATCATTTTTACTACATCTTTTGACATCGCGTAGGTCTCGTTATCGCTGCTTGACTCAAGAAACTGAGAGAGAGATTCTGTGATAGATTTGCTTGTTGAAGGTGTTGGTTCTGCCACTGAAACTTTTATTCTTTTGGTGGGTGGCGAAGCGACAGATTCAAGAGATTGAAGCTCTTCAACTGCTTTGCCAAGTGATGATTTAATTCGTTCTAATGTACTGGGTGAAAATAACTTAGCTTTGTAACGTGGATCTAAGTAGGTTGCAAGAGAGTAACTTCATACAAGAACAGCCTCTCGTCTTGTCGCTTGCATCACTTTTGCGCACAATGAACTAGTTCTATTAATATAGTAGAATTTGATAATTTCCGCTTATTAATGACGTTTTATCTCAACGGTCCACATCCGCACGACATCCGCAGTCCAAAGTGCGGATGCAGATGCGGATGCTGATGCGAGAAAATGTGCGGATGTTCCGCGAATGCGGATGCGGATGTGACCTACATCACTAATATATATATATAAACAAATAAGTTACAGGAAATGACTAATAAAGTGTTATTGTGCGAAATTCAGCACTTGGACATTCGTAATCTTCATTTACCTTTACAAATAAAAAATTTAGTATTGCAGTAGGGATCCTCTCCCATTAAAGGAACTCCTCTCGGCAGTGCGTGATGGAACAAAATTCTGTGGTAGTGCATTTATCCATACTCTCATTGATTTTTACGGAGTCATAGAGTGAAGCAACCAAAGAACAAAAGCATATTGGTCCAGTGATGTTCTTTTGCAAACTCGCTATAAAGGACTATAAAACTATCGCTGTTTTATTATCTGTTAGCCAATTTGGCCTCGTATAATCATTAGAAAAGAAAGTACACCACTTTGGAACTTTAAATACTCCACTGACGAAAGACTTTGCGAAAAATTCAACCGTTTTTTTTTTTTTTTTTATTCATGGAGAGTTTTATTTTTTATTTTACCAATGATTTTTAAAGTACTCTCTTCCATCAACAAGAAACACGACTTTTAATCCTAGAGTCAATGATTATAAAGAAAAATAAACCAAACAAGTACGGATGAAACTTCTATTCTTTCATTACATTATCTGAAACCAAATTCTACAAACCAAATGTTAGAAAATAACGTTTTATAACATTTGAAAGATTACTTCTTTATTTTTAATTCGTTTGTAATACGACAAATTATTTTTAATTCAGTTTATATAGCAATTTCTTTTAGTCTTGAGAATGGGCTAAAGTTCGAAACATTGACTGAGAAATAAATATTTACACATGAAATCCTGGAAGCAGAGCTGGGCACTTGCGGTTTTTTTTGCGGTACTGCGGTACTGCGGTACTACCGCACTACCAAACCGGTACCGCATAACGCAGTACCGCAAAGGATCGCTGAAAGTACAGCAGTACCGCTACCGCATTTTTTGCGGTACTGCGTTATGCGGTACCGGTTTGGTAGTGCGGTAGTACCGCAGTACCGCAGTACCGCAAAAAAAACCGCAAGTGCCCAGCTCTGCCTGGAAGCCTTTTGCATTATCTTGTATAAACTTAAAAGTTTATCAGGAACGATCCCATTAACAATATATACTCGTATATATAAATACACTGTTAAAGATACATATAAAATAAGTAAGCTCGAAAATAAGCTGGACATCCCTTTAAAAAAAAAAAAGACAAACTTTCCCAACAAAGGCCAAACAAGGTAAAAGGTAAAACAAATAATTTCTTGTTTTATAATTCAAGAAAGGTAATATTATATAATATACAGGGTGTACATACAGTCAGGATCTATTTTTGTGAAGCACTTGGAAATTATATGAATTTTATCATAAAATGATAAAGTGGTAACATTTATTAAATAATTAAGAGTAGGATTCGACGTGACGCCCATCAGTATCCCTGCACAGCTCAAATCGTTCCGCAGCATTTCTAAACACATTCTGGAGCATTTGAGGGGTTATGTTATCTGCAGCAGTTCGTATACGTGTACGTAAGTTTTCAAGACTCGCAATCTTCGTCTGATAGACGTGCGATTTGATAAAGCCCCATGCAAAATCTAAAGGGGTTAAATCTGGTGATCTCGCTGGCCAAGGTCTGTTGCTTCCGCGTCCGATCCAGCGATTTGGAAAACGTCCATTTAGATAATCCTGAACAATTTTGGCATAGTGACAAGGAGCACCATCATGTTCATAGACGACGGTACTAACAATCCTATCCCCAATCAGCTGAGGTTCAAGGAATTGCTGCAACATGTCCAGATAAATAAGCCCCGTAACTGTAGCTTCAGCAAGAAAAAAGGACCATAAACCTTAGATTTTGTTAAACCCATCCAGACATTAACTTTAGGTGAGTCTGTTTCCCAATTTTGGACGAAATCATTCGGTCTTTCATCTGCCCAAATTCGACAGTTATAGCGATTTACTTTTCCACACGTATGGAAAGTGGCTTCTAATATACTATTTCAGAAATGAAGCTTATATATATATATATGTAACAGTTTTTTTGCGCACACCTACAGGTCGCTACAATTGGTGTAGAACAATGCGGTTTTCACCATTCGATGTGTCTTTTTATTGCGCAGTGCCCATGCTAAAAAAAAAAATTTATAACATAAATCCTGCCCCCCCCCTTTAGGGGTACAGTTCTTCCCATTTCTTCATTTTTAATCATAATTTTGGCACAAAATGGGGGAGGGGTGGGGTAATGGGGGAGAGGGTGGGGTTAATGGGGAAACTCAGAAAAATAGATACGATATATATATATAACCAAAAAAAAAATTAAAGTGAATCCTTTGCAAGGTGCCAGCCCCTTACCCCCTTGGGGGTAATGGGGGAAGGGTGGGGGTAAATGGGGGAGAGGGGTGGGAGGGGGTAATGGGGGAGGGGGGTGGGGTTAATGGGGAAACTCAGAAAAAAAATTGGTGGGGTAAATGGGGGAGAGGGGTGGGGGAGGGGGTATTGGGGGAGAGGGGTGGGGTAATGGTATTTCAGAAATGAAGCTTATATATATAAGTATATGTAACAGTTTTTTTGCGCACACCTACAGGTCGCTACAATTGGTGTAGAACAATGCGGTTTTCACCATTCGATGCGTCTTTTTATTGCGCAGTGCCCATGCTAAAAAAAATTCTATAACATAACTCCTGCCCCCCCCCTTTTAGGGGTACAGTTCTTCCCATTTCTTCATTTTTAATCATAATTTTGGCACAAAATGGGGGAGGGGTTGGGTAATGTTGGAAGGGGTGGGGTTAATGGGGAAACTCAGAAAAATAGATGCGATATATATATGTAACCAAAAAAAAAATTAAAGTGAATCCTTTGCAAGGTGCCAGCCCCCTTCCCCCTTGGGGGTAATGGGGGAAGGGTGGGGGTAAATGGGGGAGAGGGGTGGGTGAGGGGGTATTGAGGGAGAGGGGTGGGTGAGGGGGTATTGAGGGAGAGGGGTGGGGTAATGGGGAGGGGGTGGGGTTAATGGGGAAACTCAGAAAAAAAATTGGTGGGGTAAATGGGGGAGAGGGGTGGGGGAGGGGGTATTGGGGGAGAGGGGTGGGGAAATGGGGGAGGGGGTGGGGTTAATGGGGAAACTCAGAAAAAAAATCATAACCAACATCGATTCCGGTCAGGAAGATCATGCTTATCACAACTAATGGAACACTATAACAATATTATTGATGCACTCGAAACAATGAAAACTATGATTTGGCGGGCCGCAGGGCCCCCAATTACTGTCGGTTCAGTTATTTGGTCAATAAAACTATAGAAATGAACGTAGTCATGAAAATCTTAGGCTTCAAATCCGAGTTCATTGTATTAAGATTTGTGAAGCTTTAGATTTTCATGGCTGCGTTCTTTTCTGTAGTTTTATTGAATGAATAATTGGTTTGCCAGTAACTGGAAGGCCGCAGGCACCCCAATTACTGAGGCCCAAGGTGAGAGGAATAGGAATGATATCCAGATAAAGGGCTACTGATGTTCAAAATAAAATACGCCGTAGGCCCACAATTCAGCCGAAGCACCGCAGATCTAGCAAAATCGGCGCGTAGCGCCGACCTTTTGCTAGTCATCACTAAAGAGAATGTTGTCCATTAAATTATCACTCCAGATTTGTTCTACGAGATCAGCACACACAGCACTTCGTCGAGGGAAATCTTCCTCATGTAAATCATGTAAAACCTGCAAATGATAGCTTTTCTTCTGCAAATTAACTTTCAGAATTTAGTGCACAGATGACGTCGGGAGGCCGAGTCTGTGTGATGCAGCACGAACGGACGTACGTGGCTCCTCAGTGATAATTCCGCGTACTGCATTCACGGTAAGATCTGACATACACGGTCGTCCTGATCTTGCTTCATCATTTACAGATCCCGTTCGTTTAAATTTGTATACCAATTTTCGTATTGTCTTGTCTATTGGCCCCGGCTTATGAAATCTCCTTCTAAACTTCTCTCTGATGTCATTGTATTTCTTTCCCTCGATTCGCCAAATTACTATTGCCACACGCACTTCTGTATTCATTCTAAGGACTTCTGAAAAGAAAAATAGAAGAAAATAATTATTTCACAAAAATAGATCCTGACTTTATGTATACCCTGTATATTACAGGCTTTTTACTGTTATTTCTCTGCCCTGCCTAAACCATTTGTCTTCATTTTCCTCCCAACATTAAAAAATAATATGCAAATCAAAGTGTTTCAATTTCTCAGGGGTTGTATTAATGCCAGCGAATGTATTTGAGAATTAAAGCCTCACCTTGTGTTGCACATGTCTTCAGGCTCCCCACGCTAGTACCCTATTTATAATGCTTGATAGCAAATTTAAGTAAAAACTATACTTTTGATAATGTTACCTTTCGCTAGATAAGAAAACGAATGTTTTTCTCTTTTTCTATTTATAAGTAAATGTTTAAAAATAAGTTTGGTCAAATGGAGGAAAATACTAAATATTATTAAGAGTAGATGCCTCCATTTCAGTTCCCAATTTCTTCTTCTCGATTCATTGATACTCTGAACGTCGAATTCTATCACAACATTTTGTCCAACAGACGAATTCCTTCAAAGACGAAACCATTTTAAATTCGTCGACTGAGAAGCGAAAAGATGAGAGAAATTAACATTTTCTTTTGGGGAACAATAAAAAATTTAAATCAAGATGTAGAACAAACGGTTCTCATTAAAAAAGTTACCATTAAATCATTTTAGGCATTTGGAAAGGAACCTCAGAACTGAAAATGAAGCTAAAAACGAAAATCGTTGAATTGAAAATTGTGTGTGTGTGTGTGTGTGTGTGAAACTGGGCATACGTGAGGTCCAGTGTGTGATAATTCACAAGTATAGTGAGGTAATTTATTTTTGTGAGGTGACACTTTTTGGATCACTTTAACATATTGCTTCACAAAGCATTCGGGAAGCAATATGTTAAAGTGATCCCTCCTGTGAAGCAATATGTTAAAAAGAGAAATGTTGGTTGGTTAGAAAGAGGTTGGTAATCAGTCGTCAAGGGAGGGCGTACAGTTGACCTAACGATTGGTTAGGTTATGTCGTGATATTGTCGTGAGTTAGCCTTATAGGCTAACTAAAGAAGGCTGGGGGCCCTGATCTTCAGGTGATCCAAATATTTTACATTCACAAAAAATGGCAAAGCATAATAAGTTAAGTTGTCCATAAATTTACATTTTCTCGACTAGCTAATCTCTAAATATTATAAACTATTGTAATGTAACTGTAATTGGTTGTGTAATGTCTATTTTGGGAAGCAATATGTTAAAGTGATTAACACTGGGAAGCAATATGTTAAAATGATATACACTGCGAAGTAATATGTTAAAGAGAGGTTTTTGGGAAGCAATATGTTAAAGTGATCCCACTTTTTTTACCTCGGAACATTTAAAGACTTATACAAGTAGTATTATCACAAAAATGTAGAGTGCAAGGACTTGTACGTTATCTTCCCCCCCATCAATTTTGACAGAATATTTTCGTTAAAACCGAAAATATCACGACTTAACCTAACCAATTATCAAGGGCGTACAGTTGATCTATTATTAATTATAACATTGTTTGTTTCTGGAGTAGTATTGACTATTTACTAATAGATCAACTGTACGCCCTTGATAATTGGTTAGGTTAAGTCGTGATAGTTTCGTTAGTTTTTGTGAATGTAAAACCTACGGCAGCTCAGGCCCACAAATTTATATGAAATGTATGTATGTGGGTGTGTGGGCAGCTTAAACACCAGGAGTAGAGAGGTACTTTCAGTGCAGCGTCTCGATGCAGTTTGATTTTTTCAGCGTCACGGTCATTTGGCTTAGAAGGCAGCCGGTCGAATTTGCCGTACACTGTTATTTACGTACATATAAACTAGCAACGCTTTGCATCAAACACACACACAGACACACTGTATCGTTTATATATATATATATATATATATATATTAGGGTGCGTCAAAAAACATGAAGTTGTCACACGCGTTCGCTCGCTTGCAATTTTGATCCACTTAATGAAAAAACCTGACAGTATAAAAATCAGTTCAATATATCAATGTTTAGGGGTCGCGCACAGTGAATTAATAACCCTATTTATACCGGTGGGGCCATATGATCTGGTTTATCAGTATATATGTCGTATGGCCCCACCTCGGCTGTTCTTTTCGTTAAAATACCCTTGAATACATGGGGTTAAGATTTTCTATATGAGGCTCTCTATTAATTGTTGGGTTTTTCTTCCACAGGTGGTTTGCTTAATGAAAATGGCGACGAAAGGTGCTAAGGAAGTGAAGAAGCTAGCTGATGAAATCTGGTTGTTGGGGAAACCCTGAAGATTTGGATGTTCAAGGAGGAGTTTGTTAGACTCTTGCGGCCGCAACGTCCTTCTTCCTCTCGTGGCCCGAACCGCATAGGACTTCTCTGGGAAAAGCTCGGAGATTTCTGCATTTTCGTCGTAAAACATTACCTACGCGTCTGGTTCACAGCCAAGACAGCTTCCGCAGCAGCACGAATGGACCTCACGCTGCTCAAGGAACTCGCGGAACATGAGAATCCCATCATCAAGGAAGCCGGCACGAAGGCGATGAGTCGGCATCTATGGTACTTGTCTGAAGTTACAGTCGGTTTCACTCTCTTCGATGACGATGTTGCAGATGCTGACAAACTCAAGATGGTCTCTAACATGAACTCTGTGGAAGGATCCCTCGAGCCCATCCCTCGTGTGTTGGCCGTCGCAAGAGATGTCGTTGCAAAAGATCTTCCGGACTTCTTCACCTCCACAACTAAGAGGATCTTCCACCTTCTTGAAATCGATACTGCGTTCTTGTCAATGCCCCCTGCGGCCTGGATAACATCAGACGGGTACAATCTGGGGAAGGAACGGGTGGGGGAAGCTCTTCGTGACTAACGACACTGCTGAAAGAGGAGTGGCCCTCATCCACGAGTTCACGGTAAAGGGGCGTACCAAGCACGAGGATCAGCTCCAATACATGATCCAGGTGGCAGAGGATCATCGGCGAGTGTACCCGAAGACAGCAAACAAGAAGGACCTTCTTCGCTGAAAAATACTTTCTTTCTGAAGGCTTTTAGTTCTTTTCATGCCATTACCGAGTATTGTTTGTCAATTTCTTTCGTTTTGTTGGTGTTCACGTAGTACGGGGAAACCAATCCCAGAATATATATAAGTTTAGCTCTTTTGTTTCCAATTATTTTACAGTGTTCATTCCAGTTTAAGTTCTTGTCAGAGTAAATGCCTAGGAAATTGAAATGATTAACATGTGTTGTGGAATTACCATAAATTCTGAGGTCTGGAATGTAGTTGCTATTTATAGGTTTTTCTGGAAATGTATTTTATAGTATATTTTGTTTTATTAAATTATGTTTTTCAATACATCCTTAACAAAGTGTATTAGCAAAATGTATTTTTATAAATATAAAACACGAATTATGTCTTCATATGCTGTAATGTTTTAACTATTAAGAGTGTTAAACAAGATATAGTTTTCATAGAGTTACTTCCCCTGAAAATAATCAGTACGGGGAAACCAATCCCAGAATATATGTAGTATGTAGTGTACAAACTTTGTAGTGGATGCGCGACCCCGAAATAAACGGCTACTCAAATGAAAATTTGTCTGTGGTGTTTTCTCCTTCAGTGGCTTAATTGAGAAAGCGAGCGAAAGAAATGGACCACCTTCAGGTTTTCTCCCTTATGCAGTGACGCACCCTAATATATATATATACACACACACACACACATATATATATATATATATATATATATATATATAGTGATGTAGCGGATGTCATTTTTTTCACATATGCGGATGCGGATGAGGATGTTTGATTTCAACATCCGCGGATGCGGATGCGGATGTCTACATTTTCGTTATTTTTTAGGATATATTCGAGATTTGTTGTGTTTAACGTATATAATAAGTTATTATATAGAGAGAGCTGTAGCTATAATGTAGTATAATTGATTAATTGTACAATAATTGCTGTACTTTTCTCTGAACATATAAAATAATATCAAGCATCTAACTAATATAGAAATCAATTAGTGAATTCGTCTGCAAATAAATTCGTTATATTTTGTTGAGTTTCAGCCACAATTAGAAACCATAATTGGGTTACCAGGATGCGGGACGTGAACCCAACTCAAATGCACCCCACCGACCTCTTTCCCCAACCTCCACCCTTATAGAAAGAGATCTTTAATTAGCTTGATAACTATTTATATTAAGTTTAAAGTTTTATTAGGCATATTTATAAATGAGTAATTAAAATAAAGTAAACTAAGATGTTCATCGTTTAATGTTCAAACTTAATTATAGGAAGGTTATGCTTAAGGAACATTAATTTTTCTGCCTTTTCTGCTGCCAGTCTGTTTCTCTTTTCATCATATATTAATCCAGCACTGCTAAATAATCTCTCGCTTGGTACGTTTGTTGGAGGACAGGCTAAATGTTTCCTTGCAAGTTTACTCAAGTATGGATAGATATTCTGCGTATTTTTCCACCAACTAATAGGATTGTCACATGCAGCCAGGCGTTTTTCTTGGTGATAGCTCTCGATCATTTTTACTACATCTTTTGACATCGCGTAGGTCTCGTCATTGCTGCTTGACTCAAGAAACTGAGAGACAGATTCTGTGATAGATTTGCTTGTTGAAGGTGTTGGTTCTGTCACTTAAACTTTTATTCTTTTGGTGGGTGGCGAAGCGACAGATTCAAGAGATTGAAGCTCTTCAACTGCTTTGCCAAGTGATGATTTAACTCGTTCTAATGTACTAGGTGAAAATAACTTAGCTTTGTAACGTGGATCTAAGTAGGTTGCAAGAGAGTAACTTCATACAAGAACAGCCTCTCGTCTTGTCGCTTGCATCACTTTTGCGCACAATGAACTAGTTCTATTAATATAGTAGAATTTGATAATTTCCGCTTATTAATGACATTTTATCTCAACGGTCCACATCCGCACGACATCCGCAGTCCAAAGTGCGGATGTGGGTGCGGATGCGAGAAAATGTGCGGATGTTCCGCGGATGCGGATGCGGATGTGACCTACATCACTAATATATATATATATATATATATATATATATATATATATATATATATATACTTATATATATATATATATATATATATATATAATTTAATAACGAATAACAATATAAACAATATAATACGAAAGGAAGATATAGATGAAAGAAAAGAAATAAGTAAAAGTTGCGAAGTAGTCAAACGGTCCAACGAGCGAAATGATAAAAAGATAACTAAAAACGTAGAAAATAAACAGCCAAAGAA
Source organism: Bathynomus jamesi (assembly GCA_023014485.1). Classification (NCBI taxonomy): domain Eukaryota; kingdom Metazoa; phylum Arthropoda; class Malacostraca; order Isopoda; family Cirolanidae; genus Bathynomus; species Bathynomus jamesi. Next base: position 121,566 of record JAJOZX010001352.1, on the reverse strand, counting down.
AAATAATGATAATGCCAAAATTAAGAACTTTGAAAATAATAAGAAAAGAAATAGAAGCGTAGAAAATATCGTATGTAAATGCTACGCGAAAGGGAACTGCAGATATCGGGATGGGCAATGCATCTATGCACATCCCACATTATGCAACACGCATTACACAAGTGGATACTGCAAATTTGATAAGAAATGCAAGTTCCACCATCTTACGGTCTGCAACACTTATGCAAGATATGGGAGTTGCAAATACGGAAAAAAATTCCGGTACCACCTCCCTCAAAGGAACGCAACGAGTGAACAGAGAAACGAACATCAAAGAAGAGTGCCAATTTTTTAGACGCAGCCAACTCATTTCAGCTGCTAAATACTATCCAGCAATTACAAAACCAGCTGACAAATATAGGAATCCGAGAGCCAGACAGAAGGTACGAACAAATGCACTTCATGCGTTATCGGGACAACAGGTACCGACAAAGATAAAAAGAGGTAAATTCTCGGAGGACTACAAGGCAACGAAACCGGCACCACCATTGGAAAACAAATCGGAAACACCTGTATGCGAAAACGAAAGAGGAAAAATAAAAATAATCCTAGCCAACATTCAGTGCCTTAAATCAAACCATTCCACGAACAAAGTTTTATACCTGAAAGGACTCATGCAAGAAGCCGGAGCAGACTTTGCATACCTCATGTAAACTCATCTAAAGGACTGCCAGGCGAACTGTGAAAATTGTGAGTCCTGTATTGACAAAAAAGAAATACAAATTGACAACTATAACATCCTCCGAGATGCTAATCACGTTAGAGGAGAAGACCTTAGAAATTGTGGAAAAACATGTCCCAAAGATACAACAAAGAGGAAAGAGAACCAGGTTCGAGAGACAAAAGAGGGATTGTTTCGAGAGAAAAAGAGTGACTGCAAAATTAAGTCATTGTAAAGATAACATCAGAAAAATATTAAACGATAAACTGCAAAGTATCGATGTCGTCATACAGGAACTAATCGAGAAGCATACAGAAAAAGAAGACGACGACGCTATAGAAGCGATAAAGATTAACTCAAAGTACTTCTATAATTTTGCAAAAAGAAAGTCGAAAAACCATGCGACTATCGGACTTTTAAAAAGTGAGAACAGTGCTTTATCTGATGATCTAACAGAAGTATCTGAAATATAAAGAGTTCAGTACGAATCATCTTTCAGTATCCCCAAAACTGACAAATTGATATGCGATAGAAACGCGTTCTTTGAAGAAGAACCACTTTACGACAGATGATATGACACAAGCCGTAGGGAAACTAAAAACACACTCAGCGGCAGGACCGGATAAATGGAATGCCACACTGATCAAAAACTGCAAGAATGCAATCGCTAAGCCCCTATACTGGATATGGAGACGATCACTCGACACGGGAGAAATATCAGGCATCCTGAAATGCGCAAACATAGTCCCAGTATATAAAGGAGGAGATCGATTTGAGGCCAAAAGCTATAGGCCAGTGTCGCTTACATCTCATCTCACTAAAATATTTGAAAGAATAGTTAGACAGAAAATCTATGACTTTTTGGAAACTCAGAAAAAATCAGTGATAACCAACACGGGTTTCGGTCAGGCCGATTATGCCTATCACAACTAAGAGAACACTACAACATTATTGATGCACTTGAAACTAATAAAGACTATGATGTACTATACTGTACACAGGCTTTGCTAAAGCGTTCGACAAGTGTGACCATGAAATCATAATACATAAACTGAAATATATGGGAATAACAGGAAAAGTAGGGAAATGGATATATAATTTCTTTAGTGAGCAGCGGCAAGTCGTTACAGTACAAGGAGTATCTTCATCAGAATCAGAGGTCCTCAGCTCAGTACCACAAAGAACAGTATTAGCTCCACTATTCTTTATAATCATGCTAACTGACATAGATGAGGACGTTACCAGAGACAGCACAGTAACATCCTTTGCGGATGACACAAAGATCAGTAGAAAAATAAGAAACCCCGAAGATATAGGATCTCTACAAGCCGACATAAACATAATCTACAAGTGGACGGAAGACAACAATATGAAGTTTATCACCGAGAAATTTCAGCTATTACGGTATGGAAAAAGTGTAAAGAGAATAACGGGACAGATATTGAGAACCTTTAAACGAAGGGATAGGAATGTAATGATTCCTCTATTGAAAACCCTAATCATACCCAAATTGGAATACTGCTCGGTCCTAACATCCCCATATAAAAAAGAAGACATTAGACAGCTGGAAGGAATCCAGAGAAGCTTCACAGCCAAGATCAATGGGTGCAAAGAACTAAATTACTGGGAAAGGTTACCAGAACTAGACCTATATTCACTGGAAAGGAGAAGAGTTATTTACATTTGGAAAATAATGGAGAAACTAGTCTCTAATCTTACTCTGAACCCTATAACTCCCCAAACAACGGTGGAAGGTAGAAACGGTAGAGTGTGTCGTATTCCCAAATTGAAGGCGAGACAGGGGACATCCTTAACCCTGAAAGAAAATAGTTTTGTAGTGAGAGGACCAAAACTGTTTAATCAGTTGCCCAAAGACCTAAGAAACACGAAGGGAGTTGCAGTGGAAATCTTCAAAAGAAGATTAGACGCCTGGCTCAGAACAATTCCCGATGAGCCGGGCGTACATGGGTATGTGAGGTGGAGAGCACAAGAAACCAACTCACTACTTCACCAGGCCAACTCGAGAGGAGGGGCGACAAGCTTGACCTTCGCGAAATGAGGAATCATCGCGCGAAACCTTTGTAAGGTTGTAAGGTAACGTTATATATATATATATATATACACCCTTTATTTCCATTAATGTTTGCTTAAAAGGTGTAAATAAAACACAGCTACAGCGTTCTATTTAATATATATTGAAATACAAAAGGTGCACAAACAGTGATAATACAAATTATATATATTTACATAAAAAATATCACAGCAGTATTGGAGAAGTGCATTAAAAACAGGAATAAATGGTGTTGTTTAACCTAGGCCGTATATATTACGGCCTTATTGCGAAATCGGCCTTTTTGCAAAATGGCCAGCCCATTTGAAAAAAGGCCAATATGATGGCCTTTTTGCAAATGGGCATTATAATGCCGGCCACTTTGGAAAAAGGCCAACATATTGGCCATTTTGCATAATATTTTGCGAAAAGGCAGAACTCCAATTAAGAGATTCAATCCAGTTCGATTAAAATTACTCAAATTATTGAAATTTAAATTATTGAATGCCCGGTTAGGTCAACTGTCCGCTCGTGACGATTGGTTAGGTTAAGTCGTGATATTTTCGTTAAACAATGAAAATATCACGACTTAACCTAACCAATCGTCAAGGGCGGACATTTGACCTAACCCGACATTCAATTAACCTAACAGAGCATTCACTTGACCTAACCGGCCATTCACTATCCAGTTCAATGTGAAGTTCTGCCGTCTCGAAAAATGGACGATAGCATTAGCAGCCATTTTGCAAAACGGCCGATTTCTCAAAAACGCCGTAATATATATATATATATATATATATATATATATATATATATATATATATATATATATATATATATATATATGACCATTCTGAGTTCATTCCCATATATATATATATATATATATATATATATATATATATATATATATATATATATATTAGGGTGTGTCAAGTTTGGGGGTGAAATTACTAAATTGAAAATCATGTGATTTGGTAGCAATTTAATGTAATCATTTGGCATACAAAATAATATCCTTGCTTCAAAAACAATAAAAAATAACTCCTACCTACATCAATTTTAATTCAAAAATTTCATTTTTCATAAATTCGTAACAAAATAACAAATGTGCGCAAACATCCTATCAACATTTAAAGTGGCAATAAGATATCATTCAGAGTCTTTATTTGAAAGTAACCAATGCAGTCATGTCCTTTTTGCTGCGGTTCCTTGACATCAGCATTCGGCTTGCTACTTGCGCTTTGATGTAGCCTTCTCGCCTCTTGTGACTGTAAACTTGACTAGCTGCTTCTGTGACCATTTTCACACAGCTCTCCACTAGTGATGTAGGTCACATCCGCATCCGCATCCGCGGAACATCCGCACATTTTCTCGCATCCGCATCCGCATCCGCACTTTGGACTGCGGATGTCGTGCGGATGTGGACCGTTGAGATAAAACGTCATTAATAAGCGGAAATTATCAAATTCTACTATATTAATAGAACTAGTTCATTGTGCGCAAAAGTGATGCAAGCGACAAGACGAGAGGCTGTTCTTGTATGAAGTTACTCTCTTGCAACCTACTTAGATCCACGTTACAAAGCTAAGTTATTTTCACCTAGTTCATTAGAACGACTTAAATCATCACTTGGCAAAGCAGTTGAAGAGCTTCAATCTCTTGAATCTGTCGCTTCGCCACCCACCAAAAGAATAAAAGTTTCAGTGACAGAACCAACACCTTCAACAAGCAAATCTATCACAGAATCTGTCTCTCAGTTTCTTGAGTCAAGCAGCAATGACGAGACCTACGCGATGTCAAAAGATGTAGTAAAAATGATCGAGAGCTATCACCAAGAAAAACGCCTGGCTGCATGTGACAATCCTATTAGTTGGTGGAAAAATACGCAGAATATCTATCCATACTTGAGTAAACTTGCAAGGAAACATTTAGCCTGTCCTCCAACAAACGTACCAAGCGAGAGATTATTTAGCAGTGCTGGATTAATATATGATGAAAAGAGAAACAGACTGGCAGCAGAAAAGGCAGAAAAATTAATGTTCCTTAAGCATAACCTTCCTATAATTAAGTTTGAATATTAAACGATGAACATCTTAGTTTACTTTATTTTAATTACTCATTTATAAATATGCCTAATAAAACTTTAAACTTAATATAAATAGTTATCAAGCTAATTAAAGATCTCTTTCTATAAGGGTGGAGGTTTTGGAAAGAGGTCGGGTAACACAATTATGGTTTCTAATTGTGGCTGAAACTCAACAAAATATAACGAATTTATTTGCAGACGAATTCACTAATTGATTTCTATATTAGTTAGATGCTTGCTATTATTTTATATGTTCAGGGAAAAGTACAGCAATTATTGTACAATTAATCAATTATACTACATTATAGCTACAGCTCTCTCTATATAATAACTTATTATATACGTTAAACACAACAAATCTCGAATATATCCTAAAAAATAACGAAAATGTAGACATCCGCATCCGCATCCGCATCCGCGGATGTTGAAATCAAACATCCTCATCCGCATCCGCATCCGCGGATGTGAAAAAAATGACATCCGCTACATCACTACTCTCCACACTCTGAGTGTGAGAAGGCCACTTTGGCACTTGCATTGGGCCCTCTTTAAGTTGTGTTAAATCTTTGTTTGCTATACATGTTGTCAGTGGTGGCTCCAAAACTTCCGAACTCAAGTTAACTAATTCTGACAATTTCGTGGCATTGACGTTTATCGGAGGTACCTTCCTTGTCGGAACAGAGCAGTCTCCCAGCTGGTCATCATCTAGTGATGTTCCTCTAAGCTTTAGAATGATTTTCACAGCCTCAGTTCGCTCTTTGGTACATTGGCTGCAGAATATTGCTTGCAAAACTGCCTCTGGCCTAGCATACCAAGCGGACCTTCTCACCACAGGTAACACGATGTCCACCACTACTTTCCTTTGGGTTCTCAGTAGCTGTAGTTGAAACAAGATGTGGTTGGGCCCCTCCATCCACATTGGATTAAGTTTTACATTGAACCAGTGAGGAAGATAAAACCTAATAATAAATTCAACAATCAACATCAAATTCTATAGCATTTTGCCCTTCAGTGCATGTTTAGAAACCCAAATCCTGCAGAAACGAATCGCTGTAGTTAACCAACGACTGTGACTTACGGGTCCAATCTCTAAGAGAGCCAGATTTTGAGGCAACTCTCCTGATCTGATTGCTTGAACAATACGATAAGGGTAAGATTGATCCGTGCTGAGGTCTTTGATAACTTCTTCAGACAACACTGGAAGGGGAGGGCCTACTTCGACCTTTGGAAATTTTGTATTTATTTCTAATTCCGTTGCTTCATCTAGCATGTTGCCAAGGGGGCCTGACCACTTGTTGTTGCTCTTTGTAGGACCTTGAAGTTCCTGGATGAGACGACGAAGAGGTAGTTCCCCTATGTGCAAATCACATACACTCCAAACAAGCCTTCTTCCAAGTTTTTTCTCTAAATGCGTCATAACACTGCCCTGCCATCCAGTGTTCACCGCAGTTGAGTCTCCACCAACGGCCTGCAGTGAACTGTCAAGTCTTCTTTCTTGAAGCCAACATATTATTTGATCAGCAATTGCCTCTGCATGTTTCTTGCCTTCTATTTCTGCTTCAGGAACAAAGTGAAACAAATAGCGGCCACCAGGTTCGGAACACACAGAGTAGTGTTCTTCTTTGATGAGACCGGGAAACTTTCTGTCCATTCCCTCTACCTCTAGGAGAACTTTCGTGTCATCTCTTCTTTCATCAAACAAAAGGCAAGAGAGACCTTCCTCCTTCAAATCTTTTTCATGCTGATCAGATATTTCCTTCATTATTTTTTCTTGTGCTCTTCTTATCTTATTTGATCTATCACTAAGGATGTATCCTCTCGGCTGATGAAGCCTGCATCTATCCAAGCGGCAGTGGCAATCTCTGAAGTCTCTCGTAGCTCCGTATGGTGGCGAATACTGGCAAGGGCAATGTTTGAGATGTCTTTAGTGTTGTATTTCACTCTCTTCGGCGAGGGTTCAGATTGCATTTTGGAGCTATCTTCTGATGTTGCTTCTTTCTGTTCATCTGAAGAGCTTTCAAAGAAGTGAGAAACCTCTTGATAGAGCTCTTCATCTCTTTGGGTGGCTTCTTCACTTTTCTTTTTCTTCCTTTCTTCCCTCTCTCGGATTTTCTCTTTTTTCTTAGCAATAACAATCTGTTTTCTGGTTTCTGAATAATCTGCCGAACCAATCTGCATACTTCCTTGGCCTCCTGCCTTTGTTCTCTGCGTCTTTATGAAAGCCAGCTCCAAAACAGAGATCTTCTTCTCACGAGGACAGTGACAATCAATGTGAGGGTGAGGTTCTCTTCTGCATGAGGGAGAACAATTGGCTTCAGAACACAACTCTATGGGACACTGGCAGTTAAAAATGTCAAGAAGAGTATCAAGTGTATGCAGAAATTTATTTTTCTTTGCTAGTTTTCCTTTACCAAGTGATGTCTCAACTGCTTTGTGCCACAGCTTTGTTAATTTTAGCTCAATAGTTCTATACTGATTGAGTACAGGTGGTTTGAATAACACATTAGCTTTTTTCCACTGATGCAGAAGAGGGGGAATCATGTCCCTTATGAGCTCTTTCTCTGTGTAGTTCCTTCTATCCTTTGTATTTTGTTCACGAAGGAGTAACCCTAGTCTCAGCATGTCTCGCACTGTTGGTAGTTCTGATACGGGAAGCTCCTTGCCTGTACCGACTAACAGGCTCAAGTGGCATGACGACTGACCTCTTGTCTTCAATTTTGGCAACTTAGGAATATCTGAAAAGAAAGAAAAACATTTAAGTATTTTATATCAATTACGATGTTTCAAAGTTTAATCATTCGATGTTCTAAAATTCAATAAAAAAATATTTCATGGGATTACAACATGATTAGACAAGAATATGATAATAATAAATAATTGTAATAATCAATAATCCATACTTACAGTTAAACTGTAGTATTCGTCTAGTAGAATAACTATGAAGTAGGTACAAGAGCAATAACAGCAAACCACCGTCTATGACATCTAAGAGGCAACTGAGGACTGAGAGTGAGGGACAGTTCTATTCATGTTGTGACTTGTACATTGTACAACAACTATATGACCTTGAAAACACTCCATATGCGATCAGTGGGATAATTCTGTGACTGATGAATAGTTAATCAATTTATGTCCTATTATTTAGTAAAAGAGTCAATTTCTGAAACTTTAAGGTAAAATTGATGTAGGTAAGGGTTATTTTATTTCATTTTGGTTGGCCAATTTCAAGTTTTGACATGAAAAGACACTATATTTTCACTACCAACATTGATTTGAAAAAAGTTGACAAAATTGACACACCCTAATACCGTGATGCACAAATCCTGGCCCGCGGGTCAAATGTGTCCCCCACGGGTCTTTTCAGTGGCCCCACGGGTCTTTTCAATTCAATGAAAAAGTTAGAATATAAAAGTGACCCAATTTATGACTTAGATGGAAAGTAAGTAAGCTAATACATTTAGTTATTTTCTTCGCTTGGCCCTCACATCAAAAACGTTTGTGCACCCCTGCCCTAATATATATATATAATATATATATATATATATATATATATTAGGGTTATGACATTTTTATAACCTCATGTTCCTGTATCATAAATCGATGAACTTTTGCCCCCTGACAATGAAAATAACAGTTTTTTCGATATATTTTGAAAAAACTTCACTCCAAAATAAAAAATAAAAAATTAATAAAATAAATAGAAATTTGCATGTTTATTTCACAATTATTATACATAAACATATATTATATTATACAACATTATACCTATACAATACATATTAATTATACAAATACAATATTATACATTTACTCTATTATTGTTTTAATTGTTTTACTTATTGCTTAAAATAAACCTGTAACTAATATACTATATTTGCTTTCGGGGTGACATTTATTTTTAATTCTGAAGAATTAGGCCCTTTTTTATTATTTTCAAGCAAAAGTTCATCGATTGATGATACAGGAAACAATATTTATGACAAAAAATTAAAAAGTCATAACCCTAATATATATATATATATATATATATATTATATATATATATATATATAAAATAATACAGATAGTACAGAAGAATTCTAAATACAACAAAATACACAGCACATGTTTAATATATATATATATATATATCAGACATGGAGCTGAGGCCTGGCCTTGGCCTCGAGGCCGGCCTCGGACTTCAAAAGTGGCCTTAGGGAATCCTGATTTGTTCTGTAATTTTCAACCCCCGGTAGCGTTGGGGTGGAGAATATTCAGGTGGGCGCGCTCGGGGTGGATATTCTTCAGGTGAGGACCATTACCTGACAGGTGACCGGATGTGGCGGCATACTTTGATAAATATTATTCAGACAGGTGACTAGTCAGGTGCCAGGCTTTGATAAATACTATTCATTTAAGTGACCAACGGACTAATGACAGGTCACTGTGACGTTAGGTACATAAATATTATATATGTCGCGGTATATAAATATTACTCAATCAGTCAGCAGTAGACCAATTGACTTAATGTAGCAAAACTACTGTGGGAAAGCAATCTATCAGTTGGTCATCAGTTGAACTGAGCTGATATGATGTGTTTGTGTTAGTTATGTGTATAAATTATTGTACTGTATCTATTTCTATAACAAAAAATAGGCCAAACTAGAGAAGAATACCACCTGGTATACTGATAACTAGCTACTAGCCTCGATAATTTTGTTTTTCGCCCGTCGTAAATTCTAACATTAAACGTCTAAATAATATGATTTGAAATGAATATGTAATGTCGGATGCAAACAATAATTTTGTTAATATCTGCATTATAACTGAGAGGTAAATTGTTATATTGTTTGCAAATAATTTTTTCGGTCTTTTTGATTTACTTTAATAATATAAAGTATGATATTATACATATAACTTTAAAAATGTCTGATAGTGGATAATATCAGGTGCAAATATACGCTTGAATCAAATTACATGTATAACATGTTGAAATATCAGGTTCAAATATATTATTAATATTATCGTTATTATATTATTATCGTATATACACTGAGCGGCAGAAAAAACAGCCCACTTGGAATATCGCGAAAAGCAAAAAAGTGGGCAAGCTTCTGTTTATAAAAGTTTTAAAATTCGAAAATATAGTCTATGGGGCAACCAAATAACGAGACTAAACAACTCCTCCAAAGGCAAGCCTCTCCGTAAAAGTACACGGGGCGAATCTTTCTCCTGTTCTTCTCCACACTCTTTCCCGCCCATCGGATGTTCGAAGTTTAAATCTTGATTTGTCCGTGAACAATACTCGTCCTCATTGGACCATAACCCAATTGGCATGCTCACGAGCGAAAGCAGGACGAGCATTCCGGTGGTGTGGGAGCAATTCCGGGCCCATTGATGGACGTCTAGCATGTAATCCACTTTCCATAAGTCTCTTTCTAACGGTTCGCTCCGATACGCTGACGTCGCGAAACCTTTCCAGCTCATTGCGGAAGTTTGTGGCAGTCAAGCGACGATCTCGCAAAACACTCAAGACAATGAAACGATCGTCACAGGCAGATGTGCAGTGCGATCTTCCAGATCCTGGTCTTCAAGTGTATTCTCTTGTCTCCACATAACGTTAGTAGACACATCGAACCGTTGTTCTTGGAATTCCTAGCGCTTCGGCGACTTAACGCTGGCTCTGACCATCTTCAATTAAGGTGACGACTCTTGCGACGTTCACGGCACTCAAATCCATTGTAAATGACCAATTCTGAAACCCAAAAGAATTAGAAGTCTATCTGTTACTAAACGCAAATGCCTACTCCCACTAGTGGAAGAAAAAAGTAGCACTAGCAGTCTAAGAGCAACTGAATGTCAGACTGTCGAATTCTTAAAAGAAGTCGAAAATTCGTTACAGCTAGTGTGTTCGCAGCTGACGTTGTTTTGTCTCGTTATTTGGTTGCCTCATAGACTATATTTTCGAATTTTAAAACTTTTATAAACAGAAGCTTGCCCACTGTTTTGCTTTTCGCGATATTCCAAGTGGGCCGATTTTTCTGCCGCTCAGTGTATAATTATATAGTAATGGCATGATATAAACTTCATACCTATAGGTCTACCGTACATCAGAAACATCTTTCACATACAGCACAAGCTACAATTACATTAATGATCTTTGGTAGACTTTAAGACCACAATTTCTTATTGTCAAGATACATAAAAATGCAAAACTTAAAAAAATAAGGCTTCTCCAAATGTAGCTCTGTTTGCAATGCTTCCTAGAGTCACTAATAATTGTAGCCATTCAGAAATTATACGATCAACACTCAGTGAGTTAGTACAATCTTGAAATATTTTACTAGATCATCTTCACATCATAGCTTTCCATATTATCATAAATACTTGAAATATTGCGGGTATATTAAAATAAGAAATAAGAACTGCATTAAATGAAAAATAAAAAGTTATTGGGCTAATGTATGGTGCCCAGGAAATCTTGTTCTGGCAACTATGTCTGACTGTGTGACCCGGCAAGTGTAAACACACAACGTGTCGGTGTTGTGGTGTGGCCGTGTGTGATAGATGAAAGTGCTTAATGCTTAATAATTCCCTTTTATTAGGTAAGTGAAGTGAGCTATGTCTTTGTTTATTAATTTTGAGTAGAATCTTGCTCTTTCTTATGGATTTCAAAAAAAGAAAGAGATACAGGCTAGTGTGAGGCGACGGTAGGTTACCTTTAGAAGAGCTTTAGGCCTAGGCTAGATTGTTGAGCCTTCCAAAAGCATGGCGGACTTATTTGTAAAAGATTTCGAGGTGAGTATCTGCACCCAGAGGTGCAAATACCGCATTCGTCATTTGCATCCGAATATCACACCTCTGGGTGCAAATACCTTCAGGCTAACAATCTTAAGGCCTCGTGAGTCTCCCCTAAAATGGCCTCGGCTTTTTCTGATTTCTGAAGGCCTCGTCCTCATGCCTGATATATATATATATATATATATATATATATATTATATATATATATATATATATGCATCAATAATGGAAATACATGGATTAAGGACGGTTTCTACCACGCTTAAATAATATATATATATATATATATATATATATATATATATATATATATATATGCATAAAAAATAATGCAGTTAGTACAGAAGATTTCTATATAAATGAAAATACACGTTTAATATATATACACGTCAAAAAGGGAAATACATGCTTTAAGTTCTACCATGCTTAAATAAAATAGTAAACTCGCACGTGTTCGAGTCCACACTTACATCCTCATTGCTCTGTACTACCAATAAATGCGATTTAACATTAATCCACCACTCAATGCATGCGGATATCTGTATTCAATATAAAGGGCTTTCAACTCGTTTAACACTATTTTTGTACCCACTTTACAAATGGGGAACAAACTATTACGCTCTTTAAACGCGGATACAGTCAAAAGCACGCACAAAGACGGCATCGTTTGCTACAACATCACCATTAAATTTAAGTTTATAAACACTCCTTTCCAAACGGGGGTTTATTTTTTCAACGGTGGCCTTTTCAACTATAAATTCTTCTTCACAACTCATATCGGCAATTGAAGTACGTTTCTAAATCGTGCCGACAACTGTGTCTTATATAAAGAAATAATTCTTCAGGGTGAACAGTGAAGGTGAGTTCAGCCCTGTACTGTTCTAGCCCTTTGTACCAAAGTTTATGATATTTTGAGGAGTCTGCACCTTCTAAATACGTAGCCAATTCCAAACCATTCTCGCCTTGTTCGATCCTACACTTGGTAAAATCATCGAGCAGTATGGTGTATGCGTATTCAAGCAACGCGTCAAAATAATGCATATCAGCAGCACGAGTGTCTAATATAGGTTTCAGTTTACGGAAGCCGACGACTTCAAACATTCTGTCGAGAATGAAACGGTTTCGTGTGGGGATAAGGGTGTTATTGGCAGCAGCATTCTTCCACATCTACCGTATATCAACCCAGGGTTGCTTTGTATCACGATTTATAGATAGCGTACAAATAATGGCGTGTGAGTGTGCATAGCTAATCTGCTCTCTTTTTGAGCCTACACCTGCAGTTATTTCGTAACTGTCATCGCCCCACTTTTCAACCAACACGAAAATTCTATTCATCTCTTCAACACTTAAATAAATAATATTGCGTCTACCAGAGTTTGTATATCTACATTTCGTTTCAAGTACATAATTAACAACACCGGTATTATGTCTGAATACACGCACAGACTTCAGCACGGATACGTCGTATACTGCATTGAGGATGCTGCTCAACGGAAGCTCCATCTTTTAACAGTTTTCTCTTGTGAGGTAAGAAAGTCCAGACCGGGCAAGCTTTGAGGCAACTATGAACAGCTGACGCGTTGTTTTTGGACTCGGAGGAATCGTGCGGGTGGTTGGGAAGGGGCGGGGTGGGTATGAGTCACATGGGGTCGCGTTGATTCCAGGTGTTAGTGATTCGTGTACGAGATTGTTCCAACATGAAAGATTCGCTGCACGAATCACCCGAACATTTGTATCCCATTATACTGGGTAGACGTTTAGAGAATTTTTCCATCTGCGATACATGAAGTAATATCGGTTTTAATGTTTTATCACACCCACTCCCCGGAAGGCGTACCATACATCTACGTTCAGGGATATTCACCATTGTACTTTCTCGAACTATGCACATTTTATCAACACTCCGGCGATCTATTTGAGAGAAACATGTGTTTACTTGTCCTTTTTGCTGGAAAAACTATACTCGTCCCTAAATTCTACTAAAAACTCGCACAAGCGTTTAGCTACAACTTCACTACGCACCTCGTCATAATATACATGGATATAGTGGTAAAAATATTTCAAACTGTCCATAATCACAAGATTTACATTCACAGCCCCAGTGTACGCGTACTCGGTGTGATGTAACAGGGTGTAATATCTCCTGTCCCACCAATCATTAACAAGGTTCACAACCCAGATCATTTGCTTCTCTTTTGCAAGCGTGGCTTCTTTCACTTCACGATATATGAACGCTCTAGTACAGTTTAATCCTGCAGTATAATCCATTACATCGCTTGTACTGCGAAATCCCGCAATGCCCTCTCCGGAATAACCATAGAGTATTTGGACGTCGTGCTCCTCATGCTTCGCACGAATTAATGTGGTCTTAAAGGAATCAAAGAATGGATGACTAGAAATTCTTTGGGTGTTCACCACATCTGTAGACTTTAGTGAGTACCACTTCAGGAATGTAGAGCATGCAGCATCATTGGAAGCCATCGTTTTTTCTTCTACGCGAGAAATCTTTAACAGTTAAAAAGATACGTCTGAGATCCAGTGCATACGGAGTTCAACTGAGTTTGCAGGAAGGAGATATGTCCCGATTAGCAGCATGAGTAACGTGACTCATTTTATTGGGCAGCAACATGCAGTGGGTGGTGCTTAGAGTTTTTCATGTACACACACACACACACACACACACACACAGACACACAGACACACACACACACACACACACACAGACACACACACACACGCACACACACACAGAGGTGAAAAAGAAAGGCTAACTGAAACATGATTTACTTTAAATAACAAAATAAATAAAATGTAAAACATCGTCAACAAGTAAATAGTCTTTAATTCATGATATATATATATAAATAATAAATATTCATGCACCACACAGAATTAAATACACGTAATAAATAGAAAAATAAATATATTGTAGAATATCGCCAACAAGTAAATAGACGGTAATACATATATATATATATATATATATATATATATATATATATATATATATATATATATATACTGTATATATATATATATAATATATATAACGTAAAGAACGACGCTTGTATAGGAGAATACTCCGCGCAAGATGAGAAGGAGAATGAAACAAATGAAAAAATGAGGTAACCACCCGGGAATCGAACCCGGGATCTTCCGATTGCCGGTCAGATATGATAACCATTACACCATGGGCCTCACTCAATCAAATGCCGTAATTCCTCTACATACGCGCAGAAACCAATGCCCCAAGGGGGCACCTCCCGCATGCCGTACATTATATACATTTAAACTGCAAACATGCAGTATAATTAACGTAAAGAACGACGCTTGTATAGGAGAATATTCCGCGCAAGATGAGAGGGAGAGAGCGAAACAAATGAAAAAATGAGGTAACCACCCGGGAATCGAACCCGGGATCTTCCGATTGCCGGTCAGATATGATAACCATTACACCATGGGTCTCACTCAATCAAATGCCGTAATTCCTCTACATACGCGCAGAAACCAATGCCCCAAGTGGGTATATAATGTACGGCATGCGGGAGGTGCCCCCTTGGGGCATTGGTTTCTGCGCGTATGTAGAGGAATTACGGCATTTGATTGAGTGAGGCCCATGGTGTAATGGTTATCATATCTGACCGGCAATCGGAAGATCCCGGGTTCGATTCCGGGTGGTTACCTCATTTTTTCATTTGTTTCGTTCTCTCCCTCTCATCTTGCGCGGAATATTCTCCTATACAAGCGTCGTTCTTTACGTTAATTATACTGCGTGTTTGCAGTTTAAATGTTTGCAGTTTAAATGTATATATATATAATATATATATATATATATATATATATATATATATATTAGTGGTGGACTGGATGTCAGTTTTTCAACATCTGCAGATGCGGATCTTTAATTTCAATATCCGCGGATGCGGATATTTAGTTAATCTATCAATATAATATAGAATTATGAATATATGACATAATTTTTCAAATTTCGTGATATTACTATTATGGCAGGCAATGCATAAGAATTAAAATTAATATTCATGTTTTCATTATGATAAAAATAATAACTTTCTCAAGAGTTTCAGCCACAGAAAATTCAATGAAACAAGTTTCATTCAATTTTCTGTTTTACCAGATATTTATATTTTGAGGTTTATATATTTGTTTGTTCATTAATAATTAATACTTTACATGAAATGTGAATGACTGGGCCTTATAAGCTACTTTATAAGCTAATTTAATTGTAAATTGCATAATTTATTAGAGGTAATATCCGCATAACATCCGCAGTCAGAAGTGCGGATGCAGATGTTAGAAATGATGCGGATATCCGGTCCACCACTAATATATACATATATATATCAGATATTCAAGGAACATGGCACCTAAAGGGAACAGTGTCGTAGGTGCCAGGCACCTTGTATCGTTTCCTGTAGGTGTTACGACAAACCTTCGAGCCCCTAAGTTCCTTCACGCCCCCTAATTTCTGTGCTCGGAAGTTATGAGTTCCCACAATCAGGTGGGGTGGATGGTCACCCTCATTACCATCGTCTTCTAAGCTCACTAGATCTTTGAGCGACTCAAAGTTGATGATCTGGCGGTTGGCATGGTTAAGCGTGATGCCTTTAGCCTTCACAATGTACTTGTACTCCTCCCCCACCCTCACACGTACCCCGTAAGTTTTTGGGCCTTTTGAGACAAAAGAATCGGCGTATGCGATGCCTCCATACTCATCCTTGATCTCGTCAGTGAACTCTCCAAGGAATTCCCCAATAGGAGGCATGTATTCACCGTCCTTCTCCGTGAATATCTCACTATCTGTATCTGCGTACAGAACCCTCTTGCCAAGAGAATGCAGTAGATTCCAAAGTTTGATGCGGGCGTATGCTGTTGTGAAACTGGCTACAGGTATGTTTGTAACATGTGATGTATCTGTAGCCAATTAGGTTCTGTTGTACTTTATTATGTACGTATTACCCACATTCACGATCTCCATCACCACTTTATCGGGAGCGTTGGCGTAATCTCCGTTATAACTTTGGGCTAAGTGGACGTTCCCCTTGTCTGTATTCTGGGAAAATTTCCCCCAAAGACTATTTAGGCACAACTTTGCACTAAAACGCTTGCCAGGGTTCTTCGTAATTTGGTACCGTTCAAGTGTGAAAAGGTTGGGGAGCTTCTGAAACCGACACACCTCATACATCTTCAATATTCTGTAACTGTGATAAACGGACAGGGACAGCTCAGGACTTGTGTACACGCCTCTAATCTTTCTCCGGTTGGTTGTGTGATTACAGGCCCCATTGTTCTCCACTGCGCACTTCACGCACAGGGGAAACATGAGTTTGTGATCTATAACGACGGGCAAGATTGGCATCCATAAATCGCGAGAGGGAAGTACATCAACGAAAGAAAGGCTGAAATAGTTCTCGTTCAAATTAGCTGAGAACTCTTCGACGCTAGGCAGGGCGGGGCCCACCAGCTTCTCAGGTGCTCCTACGGGGTACAGATTGTTCATCATCACGTAGGGATATAAAGAACAGAAGTCGCAGTAATGGAGTTTCACGCCCTCCATAGGTGGAAAGTATAGTTTGAAGGGGTTTGTACGCTCGCCAAACAAACTGTCGCCGCATTTGACAGCATCCAGCACCATTGAACGCTTGATCTTGTTTATTTCTTCGCGGTACTGCCCATCTGTCTCCATCTGTCTCTATCCATGCGAGACTGTCGGCAGGATATCTACCATAGATCTCTCCCACGATTCCAGACCCAGGACGTAGGCATCCATGCCACTAGCAACCGTTAAAGGAATATGCTGTCTTCTCACCAGCGGCACAGTCTTCGCTTAAACCATCCAACCGAAAAACACGACCGTTGACCTTAATGCCCAATTCCCCCGTGTTGCGGGCATGTTTTTTGTGTACACCGGTCTGTTGCTGTAGGTGTATGAGCCAGTAAATGGCCTTATGCTATAACTGTGTGGGTTGTTCCTGTGAATGACGGCTAGTGCGTCTTTAGGCATGAAGTTGTTCTTGAACACCGTAAAACACAATGAGGCGATGGTGGATGCGGCTTGTAGCGGTTCGCAGTTGAATCGGACTATGTACAGCCTTTTAAAGGCCTGGAAACATACTCTTAGTATGCGTACGTCATTCACGCAATAACGCTCACATTCATCCGCTATATTGTATGGATTATTTTCATTAAAACTGTTGTAGTACCTCTCAAAATCTTCACGCTCACTATCACTCATGTTGGCATAGTTAAAGTACTGTTTAGCGGGTAGTAGTCCAACGTAATTTAAAGTTTCACTAGTGAGGAAAGTGTAAAGGAAATACCCTTTTGAAAATTCGGCGGCTACGCCCATCACCTTTGGTAGCTTGGTTAATTTACAAGGCGTGAATAACAAAGTGTCTTTAAAATGAACATTGCCTCTTATTTGCATCTGTATAAGCTTGTTTCCTCTTTCCAAGGGATCGCCTATAAATATCTCAGATGATTCGTGTTCAAGCAGTTCCTTATAAAGGAACTGTGTATCAAATTTTGCGCCGTTATGGGCAAGAATATACACAATAATTTTTTTGAACTTGTCCGCTAACTTGACAGTATAGGACACAGAGTTTCACGGGGGTGTCGTGTGCGCTTGTTTTAAAAATGTTTGTTCGTTTACCACATTTGCGACACTCATCACACTCGACGTTCATGCACTCGTCGCAGATAGTCTAGTTTACATGTAGATGTGGGATAGCCTCTTTGGTTTCAGCATCATATATGTCCCTATATAGTATTATAAAGTTATACAAGGTTTATTTTTAGGTTTGGCGTCTTTCATATAGCATACATGCTTTGCACCATCAGCCTTATATATCTCATGGCATGTAGAAAAACAAATTTCATCACATTTATGCGTGAATTTTCCCCAGTTGTCCATCATATGAAACATGCCACATTCGCAGATTCTCATTTTCCTGCACGTACCATTTGATTTACGGAATTCAAAACAGTTATTATTGATAAATTTGCGTCTACACACATTACAGTCCCTCTTCTCAGCTTCAACTGCACGACTTTCACATTTGGAGCTTTAACACTGATCACATACCATATGGAAATCATTACAATGCTTCACTATATCATCCGCAAACTCGAGACATCCCTTACACAAATCATGATGCCTTCCATATTTTCGACTTTTATCATAACTCGCGCAAAGAGTCCTTATATTGCGGATGGGGAGATACGTTGTCCCTGACAGCCCTAAAATAAGTAGAGGTTTTGTACGTTCTCTCACACAGCTTTTAAAAACATACAGTCCTACGACGATCATCCATTCCAAATACAACTATGCAAACAATCATTTCATGCTCTACCCTTCACAGCTCTTCAGGTTCCATATTACAGTCAAACTCGAGCTTGCAGTCTGCGGCCAGTTTACGGGCACGCTGCACAACCGTAGGCAACCAAATTTTTTGGGACACCCTATTTAGCACAGTAAACATATCAGCCAAGACAACTGCTATAAAGCCACAACCACGCTCGATGTTTATATGCCGTCTGTAAATAGGCTGAGAATTGAGGTTAAGAGTATAAGGTGTGGCCGTATGTCCCGCAACACGGGATACGCGGTCTATATCTATCGTAGAGTTGTCTATGTTGAATGCGATACTACTTTGAGAGGCCTGCATTATACGACCTAAAATGTATTCTATATCTACAGCAGCCAAGCGCCTGTAAGGTATTACTACCCAAAAATCATATCTATCTCCGTCGTCTGACCCGAACCCGTCCTGGCTTCACATCCCACACTGTTCGTTCTGAAGGGCAAACTCCACAATACGTTCAACTACGCGCCGCAGTCTGTGTTCAACACCGTTGCTATACATGGTTCGCGGGTCGACCCTGACTACGTACCGGTTTCTAGTCAGGGCTGGGGTTGGGGTGGCGGTGTGCACCAGCTCGAATGCTATGCTACTGTCTACAGAATGATGTGCTGCTGTGGAGGGTACAGACAGTATTGAACAGGAATATAGGGGCACAGTTTTATTTTCAGAAGGAACTACTGTGGGGGCTGTGTCGTAAGACGTAGAGGGCTGGAGCTCTATTACTGTGGGTCTAACAACCGACGCACTCCTGGCGCGCTTTACACCTGACGTGGAAGGCGAATCATCAACTTCGTCCTGCACCCGTTTTCTCCTCGAATTGTCGCGTGAGGGTACTACAGTTGTCGCTTGTGGAGGTTCGCTAGCGGGGATGGAGTCTGTAGCTTCAACAACTACCCTGTCATCGGTATCATCAGCAATGTCTTTGATGAGGACATGTTGATGGCACAGTACTTCATCCTCGTCATCATTCACGGTTCTGGGGAAGAAGGAAAACAAGACTGTAGAATAAAATGAGTATCACTTAAAATTTTATTATATTTTGTAAATGTTCCACTTAAGATTGTGGCGTTTTAGAGATGGATTCTGTAGAAAAATTCAGGTTCATCAGCACCTCTACATGCATTATATCTGGCCCTACAGGATGTGGTAAAACTGTGTTTATGATTAAAATCATTAAAGATAAGCGGGAACTGTTCTTAAATTTTGTGCATAAAGTCATATGGTGCTATTCGACATACCAGCTCGTATTCAACGAGTACCAAGATGATATTTTGTTCCACAAAGGTGTTTGTGATGTTAGTTCGTTAAAGGGTAATGAGCACACGGTCATTATAATTGACGATCTCGTTAGAAATGGATAAAACGTTTTCCGAGACATTTACAGTGTTCTCCCATTATCTTAACATAAGCGTATTCTTCATCAATCAGAATCAATTTTTCAAAAATAGATACATGCGCGATGTGTCGCTAAATACACAATATCTAGTCTTATTCGCGCAACGTAGAGATGTGTCACAAATTGGGGTATTAGCCAATCAAATGTTCCCGAATCAGCATAAGTTTTTGGAAGTTTATAAAGAAGCTACAAGCCAACGTTACGGTTATTTGGTTTGTGACCTTCACCCGCGAAACACGTTTAGGGTGCTTCTAAGAACGAATATATTTCCAAACAAGGCCGAAACGGTATATATTTCAGAATGACAAAGAGGTTAAGGAAATACCATGAATTAATAAAAATCTATCATCGACTACCACGGCCACTGCAACACCTGTTTGTTAAAAATATCGACTCCGACTTTTTAAAATGCATCTGTGAAATCTGTCTTAACGTTATAAAATGTAATATACCAATGAAACCCCCACAGAAGGCTCGCTTACGTCGTTCCAAGAACATAATACACGCACTTGCTCGTAAAAGTCAAACTGTGGGGAAGAAAAAGTGAATTATTGTACGAAGAGGGGGGCTCATTCCTACCCATCTTATTTTCAGTTTGTGGCCTTTACTGACTAGTTTAATATAATGAAGAAAGTAGTCGTGATTCCACACGAGGTGTATGCTTCACTACAAAGCTCAAAGAATCAAGATACGGCTCTAGAACCCCGTAAAAGTAGGCTTAAAAGAATAGAAAGCGAATTGTTAGACCTATTAAACAGTGAAAAGTCTCCTGATGAGAAAAGATTCTTATACCAAGAAACTCTGCAGAAATTTCTTCATGAGTACGAAAATTATAAGAATCCGACAGAGGTCCCCGTAGTTATTAGGCACAGCGCTGATGACGTTGATCGTGGCGGCATAGGACCTGTGGCCGAGGCTAGAGACGAACAGTCAAAGAACAACTGGGCGACCACACAACATATCAAGCATGTATTAAAGAGCAGTCTCCCACATACATTCAGGAATAAAGGCTTAAGTCTTTATAATCTATTGAGTGATGATCCCCTTATACAATGGACCGATACAGGTGAGGTTGTTGTTGAAGGATCAAAGGTACAGTGTTCGAATATCATTGACATCGTACACGCGTACACGACTTTGTGAGAAAGTTGGATAGGCCCTCACCATCAGGATGGGAAAATATTAAAGCAAGAATACAGCAAATAAACGTCCCAAAACGACTGATTGGTAGTCTGAACAGGTTAATTAAAAGACTTGGGCCAAGCCTCGCATGTACCACAGTTGAACACGCCTTCGCCCCCAGCGGTAACATTTCTGAAGAGGAGAAAGAAGAGACCAAACAACAAGGGCTGACCCTCCCCGCGCGCCTCTAAACCATGCAAATGGCTAACAAATTAAGAAAACGTTATTATGACATTTCTAGCCCAGCCTCCTACGGCAGCGTTAATAGACTGTACAGAGGCGTTTATAATGAGGGAGTAGGGAAAAAAGATGTTGAGAGGTTTTTGCGGGAGCAGGATGTTTATACACTTCATAAGCCGGCGAGAAAAAGGTTTAAAACAGCCAAGACAGCAGCAGCCTTGGTTGATTCTATTTGGCAGCGGATTTAACAGACATACAGAGGTATTCAGTGTATAATGGAGGCTACCGCTACATCGTATTCATAATATATGTATTCTCTAGATATTTATGGCTAATTCCTCTGAAAAATAAATCTCCTGAAACAGTTGCTAAAGCCACCAAAGCGTTGATGTTGAAAGAAAACAGGATTCCTGGCTATTTTTGTACGGACATGGGGGAGAAAATTTATAGGCCGAGCTTTTCAGAACATGTTGGCAGAGTTTAATATCAGTTATTACACTAGCAATTCTATACATAAGGCATCTTTAGCTGAAAGAGTTCAGCGTACCATAAAGGAGCGCATGCATCGTTATTTCACGCATAAAAACACATACAGATATATGAACATTCTGGATTCGCTGGCTTCATCCTACAACCGCTCACAACACCGAGCGATTGGAACAACATCTAACGAAATTTTAGAAAGAAGTACGCACACAGAACGTGAGGTGAGAAAAGATATTCGTAGAGTGCCACCACGCTCTAAGCGTTTCAAAATCAATGATTATGTAAGGCTGTCGCGTTCGGGGAATAAATTCGCGAAGGGATTTGAGCAAGGTTCGACATGTGAGATTTTTAAAGTTAGGGCTATGAGGTCTAAAGACGAGGTGATGCTGTATTACGTTGAAGATTTGAATGGGGAAGAAATTGCAGGAGGTTTTTACAGCAAGGAGCTGCAGAAAGTGACATTTAATTTAGGAAAAAAACTGTTTAAAATTTTTAAAAATTTTAGGAAGCAAAGGTTCAAGAACAAAATTGTACCTGGTAAAATGGCCAGGGTACTCAGAAAGCTTCAACACCTATATAAAAGCTAATGCAATAATGAAGCTTAAATAGTATACAACATGTCGTCTAGCCACTTCTACGTCACACTCCCGTCCTCTTCTTCTCTGTCTGTACATCCTAACAACACCCTGACCAACTTTGTAACAGAATTCTACGGACCTATTGAATTGGGCCGTGAATCATATGAGGTAGGAATGTAGAATTTCAATCGGCTACCAAGTTTTCGCCCGTAGTGGGGAGGCAGTACTTCACTACAGAAGTAACACTAGGACCGGGTCAATATGACACAGCCGAAGATGTTCTGAGAGACTTAAATGGTAGTTTGAAAACTTCAAATCTTACGGCTGATTTAGTAAACGAAATCGTAAACAAAGATACCCAGATACTTACTTTGACTCTAAAATCAAAGGCTAACAGAAATATTAAAGACAAAGGTCTGTTCAAAATTATAACCGATATGGGGCAGCCTTCCAAAGAGATAATTTTCACGAATCACAACATGAATTGTGCAGTAGGGTGGAGCGAAAAATACTTGTTTTCTAGTATGAAGTTCTAATAGTGATTAAAAGTTGCATTTAGTGGACGAAATATGCCTGCCAAAATATGAGTTCATTTGTTTAAAATTTTCAGCTGCCACCAGGGGGCTAAAGTTAACACAATTTTGTGTAAAAAGGAAAAAAATGCTTCTATTTTAGGTTTGTCAAACTATTATAAAATTTTATCTTAGAATTATCTAATAGTTTGGTTAAGATTCTTAAATGATAGGAACTCGTTTTGTAAAAATGGCTTTTCATATGCTTAATATCTTCAGCTGCCACAAGAGAGCTGAAGTTAACACAATTTAGAGTAACTGAGTCATGTTGAGACTACACTGAATGTTGTGGGGGAGGGTTTGGGGAGGGTTGTGGGGGAGGGTTTTGGTGTGAAGGAATTTCTTTCTGTGAATCATTAGAACAGTGTGTTAACACTTGTCTTCTTAGGTAGTAGGCCTAGTCGCTCAGTTGATCGGAGAGTTTTTTAATATGATCGGAATATTATAAAACTTTATTTTAAAGTGATTTATATAGAGATAATATTGATTTTATTATAAAATGCTTGTTATAATGTATTATATAATTTTAGTTTATTTATATAATATATTATATATTTATATAATATATTATATATACTTATAAAATATATTACATACAGTATATTAATTATATAATGTTTTGATGTTACAGGATATTTTGTGATTGTGAATTTTTCTTAAAAATATTATGGCATCAAATACTAAATATAAACATTTCACTAGAGAACATATGAAGTGTGCCATATTTGAAGTACCTTGTGAGATGAGTGATATGCAACTACCAACTTATAACTGCATTATGAAAGATTACCTGTTCACAAAACATTTAGTGAAGGAGCAGATGAATAACAAGGAGCCTTCATTTTCTGAAATAGCAGAGGCAGTTTCCAAAAAGGTAGAAAATATTTGGAAGAAGGCCTCTTTGCCAATAGTTTCACATACACGCGTTTTACAGATGATGCGAGTGTACCATGATAAATACAGGTCCTTATTAAAGCCATACAAGTCACGCAAGGATCAGCCTAAGTACAAAATCAGCTTGAAGAATTTGAAAACTCTTCAAAATGCACTTTGTTTGACATCTGCACCTGCAAATGTAAGGAGTTTAGGAGATGCTCATGTGAAAAGAGTAAGAAAGTCCCTCCAAAAGAGCAGGATTTTTTAAATGACCAACGAACACGCAGAATAATGGTGATAGGAAGCATTGACATAGCACACACAAGACGATTACAAGCAAGAGAACATCGAAAGGAAATGGAAAAAGCACGTCTGGAATCCTCACAAACAACTAGTGCTGCTATAACCAATACGTCCAACTTACAAATCGAAACAGAGACAAGTGAACTTCAACAACTAGAAGAGATATCTGAAGATAATGAGGAAGATACAACCTCGACTCAATATGTAATATCAGAACAACAGATGCGTGAGCCACTGCCTTCATTAGCAATTACTTGTGATAGATTTAAAATGTCGGACAGAGCTGGGGCTGCTATTGCTTCTGCAGTATTGGCAGATCTTAAAATTGTTACTCCCGAAGACAAAGGGAATATTATAGACAGAAGTAAGCTAAGACGTGAAAGACAAAAACAGAGAAAGGAACTACAACAGATAGGAGAGCCAAAAACCATGCGGGGATTATACTTTGATGGCAGAAAGGATAAAACAATGATTCAAGTCCAGGAGAGTGATGGCTCTAACCACCAAAGAACCAAACGCGAAGGGCATATCAGCATAATATCTGAACCACACTCACTGTACTTTGCACATGTGACACCTTCCAGTGGCAAAGCTAAATACATTTGCACAGCGCTAGTGAATTGCTTGAAAGAAAGGAATGTTGATATAGGGAACATCGTTGCAGTTGGCTGTGATTC
Source organism: Bathynomus jamesi (assembly GCA_023014485.1). NCBI lineage: Eukaryota > Metazoa > Arthropoda > Malacostraca > Isopoda > Cirolanidae > Bathynomus > Bathynomus jamesi. The sequence goes on along the minus strand of JAJOZX010001352.1, from coordinate 96,315 downwards.
GACAGTGGTTAACACTGGTAGTATTGGAGGCACAATAAGATTACTGGAAGAAGCCTTTAATAAGCCATTACAGTGGCTGATATGCCTTTTACACCTTAATGAACTTCCATTGCGCCAACTGTTTCATCACTTGGATGGTACCACTACTGGACCAAGAGCATTTTCAGGAGAAATTGGCCGAGCACTTTCAGACTGTGAAAAGCTTCCCATAGTTAACTTCAAACCCATTGAAATTCAAGAGGACATGTGTGAAGTTGATGTAGATGACATAAGTACTGACCAGAAATACCTTCTTGAAATTCACAAGGCTATATCAAGTGGAACATTCTCAAAGAGTCTTAGTCATAAGAGTCCAGGCAATATATCACATTCAAGGTGGCTCACCACAGCAAACAGGAATCTGCGGTTATATGCAAGCACAGAAAATCCTTCAGGAAATTTACAAGAATTAGCTACTTTCATTGTTAGGGTATACGCACCAATGTGGTTTCAGATAAAGCGTAAACCATTATGCCAATATGGTGCTAAACATATGTGGCATATGATTGCAAGAAGCCGGTATCTCTGTGAAGAGCTTAGGAGAGTACATGACTCAGTCATTCAGCGAAATGCATATTACGCAAATCAAGAAAACATTCTCATTGCAATGATAGCTGATGAAAGGGAGCATGTGCGTCAGTTGGGATTTAGGCGTATCATAAAAGCAAGGGCATGCATTCAAGAAACAGATGTTATCAGGTATTTTAAGGTGCCAGAAATAAATTTTTATGCCAAAGACTATACAGATCTCATTATGTGGCAATATTTTCAGATAGCAGAACCACCGATAACCAAAGGAGTTTCTCTTGATGATATTGAATCATGCATCAAACATGGTACTACTCTTCATTCAGAATTATTTCAGTTTCCATGTCATACACAAGCCGTAGAGAGATGCGTCAAGCTCGTTACAGACGCTGCTGGATCAGTCTGCGGACCTACAAACAGAGACGGTTGGATTCGTGCTACATTAGAATCAAGGAAAAAACAGCCAAAATTTGACACAAAAGCAAATTACTAAATAGACTTTAGCAAGAACCCTTTCTAGAGGGAGGTTGGTTGGGGAAAGGGTGGTAACTCCGCTAAGGCACGAAATAACGTTTCTTAACTTTAACTGTCTCAAGCCAGTATAAAGGAGGAGAGACATCCTAATTTATTACTGTTCCCTTTTTCAAGTAAATACAGAATCATACTTAATTGTCATTTTTAAGTTAACTTCAGCCCTCTTGTGGCAGCTGAAAATATTAAGCATATGAAAAGGCATTTTTACAAAACGAATTCTTATCATTTAAGAATCTTAATCAAACTATTAGATAATTCTAAGATAAAATTTTATAATAGTTTGATAAACCTAAAATAGAAGCATTTTTTTTCCTTTTTACCCAAAATTGTGTTAAATTTAGCCCCCTGGTGGCAGCTGAAAATAATAAACAAATGAACTCATATTTTGGCAGGTATATATCGTCTACTAAATGCAACTTCTAATCACTATTAGAACTTCATACTAGAAAAAAGGTATTTTTCGCTCCACCCTATAATGTGCAGCTTATTGTACCAGCTGAAATTGGAGAAATTGAACGATAGACCCTCCCCCGGACATGTACTATATTTACAGCAATATCGGGGAACATCAGTTTGTTGGGGATATCCAGGCGCGGCTGCTGCGCATCGCCCACATTCCCGATCATAGAGGAAAGAGCTTAAGTATCACATACGACAAGCCTCATTATGTAAATGTCGCAACAAACCTACTAACCAGTATCTCAATAAGAACGATTGAGGGGAAAAGTTTTCCATTCGGTGACGGGAGCTTAACAGTGAAATATCATTTAAGTCGTACTGTGATAGAATGACCCAAAGGCCATTCACAGTTTATCGAGGGGTGAGATACTAGCGCGGAAGCGGGATTGAGTCCATTTTTTCAACCATACTGCGTACGGCTGTCCCCTTGCTGAAAAGTGGTGCCAGATATCTCGGCAGGAAAGCGTTACAATCAGGTCTTAACACTGTAGATGACATAGTAGCTGGGGCTAAGCATAAACAAGCTCTAAAAAACATTTAAAGCGTACACGGGACAAAATCGTCAAAGATGCAAAGAGAAAAATGCGTGGTAGCGGGAAGAAGCAGAACACTGTACGGGGTAAGAAGAAGAAGGGGTACCAACTCGTGACGTAAAACGTAAAAGGACATCAAAAAAGAAGTTCTAAGTGCATGAAACCTATGGTTGACCACATTTTTAACTGATATAAGCTAAGGACGTTGCTCTCATGAATCAGACTCATTACTACTTGTTGAGAGACGTGTCACTATTTTTGACGCGCCATGGCACGTTTCATCCATCCATGTAGTTTACAATGTTGTAAATCGGAGCTGGCCCTCTTTGACATGCCCCCGACACAAATATCTATAGAGCATAGCCACTTTATAACAGTTAATCCGCTAAACACTATAAGCACGCCGAGTGCTCTTATAGAGTTCGTGATCCCTAGTCCAGGCCCTTACTTTTTGACCCAAGCTGCGTGCACATGTACGCTAAACTACGAATAGCATATTCAGATGGAACGGATTGCGAAAACGATTACGTTTATACCCAGAAACAAACTTCCTACACTATATATTCAGTCAGTGTGACGTGTATTTAAATCAGGTCAACATCTCGACAGGGTCTGGCTACTACCACCTAAGGACCTATCCGGAAAATGTCCTCAACTTTTCAAAAGAAGCGAAGGATACCTTTTTAACTGCCGAAGGTTATTATCAAGCTAAAGATGAAAGTAATATAAAGGAAAAGTTTAGAAATTTTAAAAAGTAGATATATGAATGCTTTGGCCGCCCTCACACAGGTTTCACATTCCAGTAGAAGTTGCTTGTGAATGGGGTCGATCTGAAAATAAAGCTCACCCGTACAAGCCCTGAGGTTTGTTTAAATCTGGGTGCTGGAAATTGAAAAAAATTTACTATATGCCACAGTGAAATACCCAATTAATAGAGTCCAACTTAAGATGTTCACAATACCTTCAGGGTTAACATCGAATCAGAGAGAAAATGTTGCTCTTGGAACTCTACCTAAAAGGCTATTAATTGGGATGCAGGAACACGCTTCTGTGAATGGTAAATACAAAAAGACTGCATTTAAATTCGAAAATTTCAGCCTTAAAAATATAATCCTGTACATCAATGGGGGTGGCTTTAGGTGGGACATTGGAAACGAATTATTCTACAGATGACGAGTTTCCACTTTGCTCGAAAGCATATAGCAATCTTGCGCATATTGCCGTTCTTGCGATGAATTAGGAATCGGCGTAACGCAGAAGGAATTCGTTGAGAGAGTCAATCTTTAACCCTTTGATCTCTCCCCCGATTTATCAGCGAGTACTTAAGCACACACATAAGCCCATAGCAGAGTGGGAACATCTCAGTCAGGTTAGAATTCGACAAGCCGCTAGTCGCACCTATTAGTGTAGTAGTTTACCTCGAATCGCAAGTACTAATCGAAGTTGACAGGTTTAGGCCACAGACTTTTAAAAATGGACACGTTTACAGTACACTCCAGAGAGTGATAAAGAGTGATCGATTCACACGCACCAAATTTATCGGTGTTTGCGAAGAATGAAACGTTCAAATTACCAAATACGAGAGACTGCGGCGCACTTATTTTAAATACGGATGTTAGTGGTGGAGAAGGGATTTATTGGATAGCTGTTTATTTTAAAAATAGGGATCGAATATACTACTTTAATTTACTGGGCAAACATCCAAGGAATGATAATGTTATTGTGAAATTTCTCAAGCAACTGCAAATTTGACAGACAGTGTGGAATCCTTACCGATTCCAGAGCTACTACAGCAATGTCTGTGGCATGTACTGTTTGTATTTTCTCATGCATGTGGCCCGCGGGAACGAATTTACAAATTTTTAAAAATTATTCAACTGGTGTGACACTGAACGGACTGATGAACTGGTATGCATGCAGATAAAAAAAACGGTTCCCGTTTGTAGCTACTTGATGTATTGTGTGAAGTTTTATATATATACACATATATATAATTATAACTTCATCAGTTACTTATTTTAAATTGTAATAATATGTACAGTATAACTTTTATTATTATATTGTGTAAATTTATAAAATGTATCCCTAATAATAATAATTTGTGTAAGGACGGGATCATGTTCTGTAACTATTTTAAAAAGTGATGGATGTTAATTCTGTAACTAATTTATAAAATGTATCCCCTAATAATAATAATTTGTGTAACGTTTAAGGACGAGGATTATGTTCTGCAACTAATTTAAAATATAATGACTGATAAATATGTAATTAATTAAAATTGATTATATATATATTTATATATAACGTATAAAAACGAGATTATTGTCACTCCTCTATGTATATGTGCGAAAAACATTGAAAGCAATATTAGGTAAAAATGTATTGTATAAAATAAATGAAATAGTTTTATTATTTAATAAAACGTTGAAAATACTTGCCTTATTCTTACCCGACACACACACACACACACACACACACACACACACACACACAGTTAAAAAGAAAAACTTACAGCGTTACCTCGATTAACACACTTTCTGTGTTTCGGGGAGCACCTTCGTATAACACAACCGGATCGTCCCTAAAAGAAAAAGAAAAATATTACAGCAAGCCATGCTTTATTATTATTGTTATTATTATTATTATTATTATTATTATTATTATTATTATATTTTCACAGGATAAAGAAAGATAATTATTTTAAAATAAAACCTCGTTAGGGTTTTAAAATAGAAAAATAAAAACTAACTCGCAAATCATTTCAAAAGAGCTTTTTATGTACGATGACTTAGTTACACGAACTGTATCCTTAAACCAATGCTCGGCATCAATAGGCACGCGTGCCAGAGTTGGAACGCGAGGGGGTTTCCAAGGCACGCGAAGCGATTCCCTAAAAATTGCAATTAAAAAAAAATTTGAAACTATAAAATTATATTAAATTATTATATTGAATAGTATTATACGTACAGGGTGTCCCGTAAGTCTGGCCCATAGGGCAAAATTAATAAAATTACAAAATAGTCCCAGTTTCGCTGGACATGCGTCGAAGTGACTTCTTGGGACTGACAGCGAAGCTAGCCAACACATTGGTACTGGTTTCGTCTTCCGTAACAGTCCTTGAAGGTCCTCTGCGAGGCTTGTCAGCTACGGATCCAGTTTCCTTAAATTTGGCTATCAACTTGCCAACACATCTGTGTGTGATTGGTGCGCGGTCTGGATGCATATTGTTGAATTCTTTGGCCACTTCCCGGTGACTGCGGGTCCCGACCAGCAAAATAACTTGAACTCTCTCCTCTCTAGTCAGTACAAACTTTGTTGGGAGTGAAATAAAGCGGACCGTTCTACGAAATACGCATATGAAAATTATAGTTCGCACGCAGGGCCGTAAAAATGTTGGCATTAATTGTAAACTGGCACACTGCGTTTAAAAGGTTGCTGATCCCTGCCTTAGACAATAGTCTGTTTACATGCTACAGACGATGCTGTTCAAATCGTTTGCGCTTCTCAGAGGAGTGCCTGTCGCGGGTTCAAGGACTTGTGATGCCAATTCCTGCAGAGACTGACTCGAAAATATACTCTCATTGTCCACGCGTCCATTCAAATGAACACACGCATCAGCTCTGTGATATAATAACGTATACCTGAGAATCGGTTATGTATACATGTAAAAATGAACAATAAATAATCACTATTCATTTTTACATGAGAAACCAAAATCGCCTGAGCGAGTTTGGATAGAATTTCAATTTTTGCTTTCTATTTTTTTTCAGTGTCACAACCATGCGACCTAACATTTCTATGATTTAGTCGTGTCCATATTTCCATTTTTCATTTGTTAGAGAATTTATTATAATTAATTATGGTTGTCTTGCATCTAACCCTCATCCCTAAATTCTATTAGATTATGCATACACACTGCATATGGCATGATTGGAACCCTTGTTTGTACTTCTTTATTCATTACTGTATTCCTCTAATTCATCTTTTTCTAAATTCTCCCAATAATGACTTGTACTGTACGTACAAATTAAATAACTATGGCGTATTAATTATGAATTGACGTATGGCATAATTTGAATAACTATGACGTCATAAAGTAGCTTAATTCCCTTCACATTTTCCCGTTATTAATTTCCCGTCATCATATCTATAGTATACAATGTATGGAAATTCTTTAACATAATAATAAAAACTGTACACTGTATACGTCATTATTTATATGTTATGGCCTGTCTAGTATGATGCAATATAACTATTATTCGACCATATTCATCCATACGTCCATATCTTATCTTATCTTGACCATTATCCTATATCAATTTTATTAAATATTTATTTTACTCGTGTCAGTCTATGAAATGTGTATAAAACTTTATGCATCCGTACCTGTTCGATGAAAGTCGTGCAAGTACGTTCGCATGTATTATTTTTTAAATTTTTTTTTTATTATTTCGCCTCGTGCAATGAACTCGAAAATGCTTATGGAAGTGTACGCAATTCGATGATCACAGCATAAATTAACATCTGAAGACGTAAAATCTCCTCTCGCTCTAATTCCAATTTATAACACATTATCATGCGTTATGTTATATAGTGTGTGTCATGTTGTATATAAATATATACCATATGTGCCCATGTACTTTGTGTTGTACTAATAACCATATATAAATATAAAAACACTGTAAGAATTGTAAGTGACTAATGTACTTAATAATGTAATTGATGTGCCTTATTTTAATGAAACTGTAATTAATTATAATAATTTATAATGTAATTAATGTACTTTAAGTAACGATAATAATTTAATATAAAGTAATTAATGTATTTTAATAACGATAATTAACGATAATAAGCGAATGTGAATTGATAATTATAATCATAATTGTAATAAACCAAAATTACAACGTACTCAGTGATGTACTTAAATTGTACTCATGTACTACTCCGAAATTATGTCGCCCTTTAGAAATGTATACTCGGCGAAAATACGATTATTTTTATTTATTTATTTTTTTTATTTAGAACCTTTCAAAAATCTGATCATGTGTTTAAAGGGGGGAACTCAACCTTCAACTGCACTCCCCCAACATTTAGACTTATATGATACTTGTATCTGTAAATTAAGAGAGACTCCCTTGTTAGCAGCCTCTCAGCGAGGAGGGAGCAGAGGCCCCTTGCCTCTTAATTTTTTTTAGATTCCGGCCTGAGCCATGGTCGAAAGAGGTCGAACCTCTACCCCTGTAAATTCAGAGCGCTATCTGTACATTTTTTTAAGTAAATTACAGTAAAAGAAAGTATTTTTATCTTTTTATCTTTTCCTTCGAGTCGTGCTCTCGTCCGAGAACTCAGTCAATAGAGAAAAATAATTTTCCGATACGTTATAAGAAGCATCAGGGAATCTTCAGAGAATTTAGTAAGTTTTCACGGAATCCTCCGAACCCACCCAGTGGCATAGAAAGAGAAGAATTAACAGTCGGTCGACCCTATAGCGAGAGAAAAAAAATTAGAATGTTATAGAAGAAACTATCGCGATAAATATCCGTTGCTGCCTCCCAACCAGAACCCCCGTCGATTTCGAACCACCGAAGGCCATAGACGGAGGAGTTAACATACATGTATATATATATATATATATATATACATATGACAAATAAATGCATGAATCCTTGTTCTGAATATATACGAGGTGCGATTCTAAAGTTCCCGGACTGTACCGACAAAAAAATGCAGGCTTACCTTGGGTTCTAATTACTGCTGTCCCCTTCGAAGTAGTCCCCTTGGGAGTTGATACAGCGGGCCCAGCGATTTTCCCACTATTGGAAGCACCTTTGGAACTCCATTTTGGGGATGTTGTTCAGCACCTCGTGCGATTCCGTCTAAATCTCCTTGATGTCGTCAAATCGTCGCCCCTTCAGCCGAATCTTCATCTTGGGGAACAGGAAGAAGTCACAGGGGGCTAGGTCGGGGGAGTAGGGGGAGGGACCAGTGTCATGTTGTTTTTGGCCAAAAACTGCTGCACAGGCAGAGCGAATTTGGGAGCGATCCGTCTCATGTTGAGTTCCTCCGTGAGAATGCGTTGGCATGAACCAAACGATAGGCCAACGATGCTGCAGATGTCGTTAATCGTTCGCCGACGGTCCTCGTGGATGGCCTGACGCACTTTTTCAACATTTTCGTCGGTTCCGCTGGTTGAGGGCCGACCAGAACGTTCGGAATCCTCAACCAACGTTTGCCCACGTTTGAACCTCGAGAACCACTCGAAAGTCTGGCTTCTGACCATGGCGTCATCGCCAAATGCTTGTTTAAGCATTTCGTGGGTCTCCAACGCGAGTTTGCCGAGTTTGAAGCAAAACTTGATGCACACGCGCAGCTCCTACAAGTCTGCCATTTCTCTTCTCGCGAAAATCGCATAAAACCACTAACACTAACGCACAAAAACGCTCGTGAAAAAAAACGCGTGTGTGTATCACCGTGTCACTCGGCACACTGCTTCATGATAAAGCTGTTTAGCGCTATCTAGCGGCCCAAGTCCGTACTACGGCCTGTTAGCGCTCCACGCTGCCAGTCCGGGAACTTTTGGATCGCACCACGTATATGGATATAAATAGTAGTACTCTCATTGTTTCACCGTAAAGGTATACCGGCTGCGAAGCATATTCGGATAGGCATTTGTGTATGGAAGAATCGGCCCTTGAGGCAAAACAATAAAAAGATAAAATTGGACATAATCACAATAAAACACATAAACACAAAATCACAAAACTTCACAAAACACACTTCTACACAAATGTTAATACATACAAATTAACTTCTATATATTTCACTCAGAGTGCTATTGAATAAGACTACTTCTTTATATTTAGAACAGTGAATATATGAAGTAGAATTACTTACAACTTGAGGTTGGGCTGATCGTCAGACTGCATTCTAGGTTATAAGTTTGTACGCAACAGCTGAAATGCTTCTCCAACACTAAAATTTTCACATATGTCGCTGCTACTGTTTTTATAGGATATGGAGAAGACCCTCCTGGAACGGAGTATGCTAAAGAAAAGCCTTTCTCCCGCCCCGTACTTCCAGAATGTAGATCATTTATTGCTGAACGAGTTTTAATGGGTGGATTCTAAACGAATTTTAGTGAGCGGCCCTTAAGTTTTTACCAATCTGAGAGAGAGAGAGAGAGAGGAGAGAGAGAGAGAGAGAGAGAGAGAGAGAGAGAGCATATTATGTTAATTGACGCGTAAAAAGATGTTGGCTGGTATCATAGGTACCCGGGAAATTGTTTCCGCCCGAATTGTTCATTCTGCATAACCTGTGGTATTCGGCCATATCGGAGATGTTGGCTTGAGCTAAACTGTTCAGTTTAACATTTACTTAAAGTAAATGAACATCGTAAGCAGTCACTTTGGTAGAAGGAAAAATACGTATATATTTAGGGAAATTAATTATTTCTGCATCATTATTTCTTGGACATCTTGTGTCTTCAACAGTACGATTTAACATGATCCTAAAAACTGGTTACATTAAAAAATTATATTAAAAATAATACAGTAATGTTGAAGTTAAGTGAAGCTACAAACAGGCGTTTTCACCTTGATAGAACATTATATACAGTACTGGCCAAATTATTAGGAATTTTTTAAAAATTTCATTTTTTGGTATAAAATGTTAAATTAAACCAATTTTAAACGTTGAAAAGTTATTTATTTCTACACAAGAATACATGGTCATTATTTAGCAATAGTTTAGTACTTAGTTTGACCCCCCTAGCTGCCTTAAGGGCTGCGACACGCTTCGGCATGCCATGAATCAATTTTTTGCATAATTCATTAATACGTGTAGAGTGAAACCAGACTTGAATAAGTCGCTCTATGAGTTGGTGTTTTGTTGTTATCGGCGTTTCATGGATTACGTCCTTTAAAATACACCATAAACTTTCGATTGGGTTCATGTCTGGAGAATTTCCAGCCCATGGGAGCAACCGAACACTATTTTCATGACACCATTTTTTAACCGACTTTGCCGTGTGGCATGGAGCTGAGTCTTGTTGAAAAATCCAACGTCTATTACCATACCATTCCCTTATTTGAGGCAGTAGACGTCTTCTTAGTACTTCTATATACTTGACTTGGTTCATATTCCCCTCAACAATGCTCAAACGACTAGTTCCATGCACAGAAATTGCTCCCCAAACCATGATCTTTTGTGGAAATTTCACCGTTTTCATCAGACACTCAGGCAAAAATTCTTCTCCAGGCCTCCTCCTTACACTTTGAACACGATCGTCAAGCACGGCAATCGTTGACTCATCGGAGAACACCACCTGCATCAAAGAAAGCCCTGTGAAAGAGTCAGTGCATAGCGTATGAAGTACAGCTAAAACGAAGTACAGTATGACTTGCTGCTTTACAGATATTTTTACTGCAGTTTTATCACGTACTGTAAATACACTTCTATGCATACTGTATTTACTGTATTAACATTCTATTTAATGTTAAATATTATTCTTACCTGTCCCAATCCTCACTAGTCCAGTTAATGTGTTCCTTTGCCCATGTAAAACGTGCCTTCTTCATAGCCTCAGTGAGCCTGGGCTTCTTCCTTGGGCGGTAGGCTTTGAAGCCGGCAGTTAGAAGCCTCCTGTTGACTGTTCTACGACTATATTGATGCCATCAGCCGCTAGACTACTGGAAATGTTTTTGCAAGTAGCTCTTCTATTTCTAAGAGACAAAATTGCAATCTGTCTATCAGTTCTTGGAGTCGTTACCCTTTTTCTGCCGCATCTTCCAACCCTTTTGGGGCCTACATTTTCTCCAAATACCATTTTTTTCTTAATACGAAGTACTGACTGTGGTGAAACATGGAGTTTGGCAGCGATTTCCTTTTGTTTAAATGTAGAAGAAGTTAATAAAACCTGTATTTGCCCAATTTTCCGTGGACTCAAGTCATTCTTTCGCCCCATTTTCAAATTCACTTAAAAACTGTAACAAATAATTGCCGAAATTGGGTAAATACACTATTTAAATTAAACGGTAGTTACAATGACACGTAAAAGAAAGAGAAACACACCCGCATCGCACGACAACCAAACGACAACTGACGAACAAACACGCTTCGTTCGACTAAAGAATTATGCAAAAAATTGATTCATGGCATGCCGAAGCGTGTCGCAGCCATTATGGCAGCTAAGTGGGTCAACTAAGTACTAAACTATTGCTAAATAATGACCATGTATTCTTGTGTAGAAATAATAACTTTTCAACGTTTAAAATTGGTTTTAATTTAACATTTTACCAAAAAATGAAATTTTAAAAAAATTCCTAATAATTTGGCCAGTACTGTATATATATATATATATATATATATATATATATATATTTGTGGTGGACCGGATATCCGAATCCGCATCCGCACTTCTGACTGCGGATGTTATGCGGATATTACCTCTAATAAATTATGCAATTTACAATTAAATTAGCTTATAAAGTAACTTATAAGGCCCAGTCATGCACATTTCATGTAAAGTATTAATTAGTAATGAACAAATAAATATATAAAACTCAAAATATAAATACCTGGTAAGAGAAAATTGAATGAAACTTGTTTCATTGAATTTTCTGTGGCTGAAACTCTTGAGAAAGTTACTATTTTTATCATAATGAAAATATTAATATTAATTTTAATTATTATGCATTGCCTGCCATAATAGTAATATCACGAAATTTGAAAAATTATGTCATATTGTATAATCATAATTCTATATTTTATTGATAGATTAACTAAATATCCGCATCCGCGGATATTGAAATTAAAAATCCGCATCCTCATCCGCGGATATTGAAATTAAAAATCCGCATCCGCAGATGTTGAAAAACTGACATCCAGTCCACCACTAATATATATATTATATATATATATATATATATATATATATATGTATGGAAGAATCACTTTTATATGAAAATGAAAAAGTTTATTGGACCCCCATACTCCATATGACAAATATTAATGATAATTGGGGATATGGTAGAATCTTTAATGCATAGTAAAAGGTGAAAAATAAGTAAGTTACGACTAAAACTAAAAATCTGGATTAAAAATTAAATTTTTTTTATAATATAATTTAAAGATAAATTTTAATATATTAAGACAAAAGATTTGTTTTTGGTTTAAATTTGGTTTACTATATTTCAGTTTCTATTTGAAAGAGCACCTAGCCACCAATACATTACAATACTGAGGAATTCAAAATACTTCGAGACGTCGCTGTCAAAGGATAGCTCTAATTCTTCTGGTGTTTAGGCTACCCACATACCCCACATGCATATATATATATATATATATATATATATATATATATATATATATATATGATGAATAAAACCACGAAGGGAAAAGAAACACAAAGTGGTGCTCAAGCGCTTTCGTCTAATGACATCCTCAGGAACACTGGAGTGAAAGGATCGTTCAAGGCAATATATAGGTTACAAAAATAAACATATATATATATATATATATATACACATATATATATATATATATATACATATAGTAAGTATAGAAAAAATTGTGGGAGGAGCAAACACATTTGTATGGGAAAATGACACTTTTAGCACTTTGGCCGAAATTCAATATAAATTCAAATGGCTTGTTTATGAAACAGGTCACAAAAGAATAAAGAAATAAAAATAAATATAAATATAAATTGAAAAAAAAAAAAAATTAAAAACTAATGCCTTAGTGATATATATGTTACAGCCTAAATAACCATAAAGAAATAAACCAACAGATAAAAAACCAAAATTGTAAGTGGAATCTACAAATTCATGCTCAAAAGGAAAGTTTACAGTCAATTTAATAGATGGTGGCAAATTGATATATATGTCACAAAGAAATAAAGAAATAAACCAAAAAAAAAAAAATAATAATAATAAATTGAAAAATAAATTTTAAGAGAGGCACACCAATTTATAAGGGAAAAATTACCAAAGGTTTTTTAGTTATTGTCTGAATCATGCATACTATGGTCATAAACGAATAAAAAAGTACAAGTAAATATAAATTGGAAAACAAAATGATGCCTAGATGATATATAAAGAACTATAAAAATATATACAACATATATAAGGTATATATACGAAATATAAACGCAATATATAAAGAATATATATATATATATATATATATATATATGCATAAGGGAAAAAATTACGAAAGGTTTTTATAATTATTGTCTGAAAAATCGGTAGGTCACAAAAAATAAAGAAATAAAATAAATATAAATTGGAAAAATTACAAATAATACAACTACACATGTATACCCGCATAACCAAATATATATACATATACATACACATATACATACACACACACATATATATATATATATATATATATATATATATATATATAGATATATATATAATATATAATATATAATTTAGGGTGGCCCTTAATTGTATGTGATTTTCTGAAATGAAATATTTTTCATCTCCCAACCGCCAAAGTTGTTCTAATCCATGTAAAAATGCTCTGTGTAAAATTTCAGCTCAATCAGACAATATTAAGATGGCCCCCAAAGGCCCTAAATTTTCAGATTTTAACAATATTGATATTTTTTCATATAAAACCGTTTTTATCTTCTTTACAGTGTTTTATTCGAAAGAAATATAGAATATGATCGAAAGAGAATTCAATTTACAATAAATTTAGTTATAACCATTATTTACTTAAAACCAAAATTGGACGAGATATTCTCGGAAATTGAAAAGTATCATAAGTGCGTAAAAAAAACGCTTCTGGAAGGTTCTAGAAAGTTCTGCGCCTGCGGCCTATATAAGCGGGGTAATTATTTGTTGTAAATAAGATTCACTTTCGATTATGCTTTGTGATTATTTTCCCAAACAAAGTTTGCAAATGAATTATAAAGGTTTTATATTAGAAATACCAATTATCGGTGAATTTTTAAAATTTAGGGCCTTTGGGGGCCACCTTAATATAGCCCAATTGAGCTGAAATTTTGCACAGAGCACTTTTTTATATATTGGAAGAAGATTAGGGGTTGGGAGCAAGTAATATCAAAAGTTGAAAAATAAGGGCCACCCTAATATATATATATTTAACTGCAATGACCACGCACATACGCACATACACATACATACATACACATACACGCATACAGCAATAAATTGAAAAATAAAATTGTAAGAGAAACATACAGATTTATAAGGAAACAGAGACAAAAACAAATTTTTACCACAGATTTAGCAACCTGCCCTTTTGGTTTAAATCCATTCTGAAGGAATTCAGAGCAACGGGATCGAGTTGAAACAGACCTTTACTCATGTTAAGGTTATTTGTAAGTTGAATTATAGCCGACTCAAGAATATTTCTATTAACAATGTTGCTAGAGTGAAACAAAACTGAAGGATTATTCCAATCAATACAATGGGATAACTCTGACAAATGGATAAAAAGGGCACTGGACAACTGTCTCGTTCTAACGGAATATTGATGCTGTTTTACACGCGTTTGCAAATCCTTTCCCGTCTGACCTATGTAAAAGGAATCACATTGCTTACACCCAATTTTATAGATAATGCCTAAATTATTGGTAGGGCTATATTTTACTATGATGTTTTTCACAATATTGTTATATGAAAAATCTACACTGATATCCAAAAGTTTAAGTACATTAGCAATGCCTAAGAAGCCCGGGAAAAATGGAAGTACTAAAATATTCTTTGACAAGGTGCGAGTGTTATTATTCACACGATAGAAGGTTCGTTTGGCCTTATTAAGACAAGATTCCATGAACGCAGATGGGTAACACAACTCACTTCCAATACCGTTGATATTATCCTTTTGTGACCTGTTTCATAAACAAGCCATTTGAATTTATATTGAATTTCGGCCAAAGTGCTAAAACTGTCATTTTCCCATACAAATGTGTTTGCTCCTCCCACAACTTTTTCTATACTTACTATATATATATATATATATATATATATATATATATATATATATATATATATATATATATGTGTGTGTGTGTATATATATATTATGTTTATTTTTGTAACCTATATATTGCCTTCAACGATCCTTTCACTCCAGTGTTCCTGAGGATGTCATTAGACGAAAGCGCTTGAGCACCACTTTGTGTTTCTTTTCCCTTCGTGGTTTTATTCATCATAAATATTTTTCACGTGTCACTTTCGTGAAATAATTTTTCATATATATATATATATATATATATATATATATATATATATTACTATATTTCATATACATTTGTGGGCCTAAGCTGCCTTAGGTTAGGATACCCCTTGGAGTTCACATTCAACTCAAATATATGAGGGCCACTCAATATATGTTGCATCACCTTTTTTTTTATTTCCAAGTTTCCTTGTAAGTTCAAGAAATTTTGTACACAAGTAGTTACCTTTTTTACAAGTTCTTCTTTTTCCACATAGTCTCCATCCTTTTCTACGGCTTTCCTCCACCTCGAAACAAGGGCCTTTATTCCTTGCTGGTAAAAGTCCGGTGGGTTCCTCTGAAGTCACCTTTTAACCTCCTCAACAACCTCATCGTCACTCTGAAACTTTCTTCCACGAATAGCATCCTTCATTAGCCAAAACAAATGGAAGTCTGAAGGTGCCAGATCCGTGCTGTATGGAGGGTGGGTTAACAGAATCAAGCGCATTTTTGTGATGGCCTCTCTTGTTTGCAAACTGTGATAGCTCCTTGTATGTGACGCGCCGATTTGATCAAATGATGTTGTTAGCACTTTGCACAGTGTGAGATGTGACAGCCGATGCCGGGCGACCGCTGCGTGGCTCATCATCGAGGCTGGCTCTCCCTCTCTCCGATGATCTCACACGTTTAGACCATCGTCCAACTATGCTTCGATCAACAACAGCATCTCCGTAAACGTTTTGTAGATGTTTGTGAATATTTCCAATTGTTTCCTTCTCTGCGGTTAAGAACTCGATAACAGCTCTCTGTTTACGACGTACATCACTGTCAGACGCCATTTTCGAAACTGCGTTAACCATCGGTTTTATACAAGGGCGTTTAAAAGCGGTTTTATACAAGGGCGTTTAAAAGCGGTTTTAGATAAGGAGGGGAGGTTCAAACTGTAAAAATCTGGTTATGTGAAGCGCAGAAAGTTCAAACTTCCGGCCCAAAAGACATTTCAGCCCCATGGCGTATTATTTAGCTAAGAAAAAATGGTGGGGCAAAATATATTGAGTGCCCCTAGTATAAAAGAAACTTTTCTATACATGCATACACATATATATTTTTGTGGCCCTGAGCAGTCCGGTTAGGTTACCCTTGGAGTTCACAGATATATATATATATATATATATATATATTTGGGGGTAAAAACACTCATCGTGTTGCATGCAATGTTGCAAGGTGGAATGTTGCAATGTTGCACCTGGAGTTCACATACCTACATATATATAAAAGAAGCTTTTTTATATATGCATACACATATGTATATGTTTGGGTGGGCCTGAGCTGCCTTAGGTTAGGTTACCACTTGGAGTTCACATACATACATATAATAAAAGAACCTTTTCTATACACACACACACACACACACACACACATATATATATATATATATATATTTGTGGGCTTGAGGAGCTAGGTTATTTTACCTGCAATGTTGCAAGTTTCAATGTTGCAATGTTGCATTGTAATTGCACGCTACCTTTTTGTGGTAATACTACTGAGTATAAGAACCGTAAAAACATTATTTGTGTCGGAGAAAAGATATGTTAGTCCTGATTAGGCTAGGTTACGCTAGGTTAGGTTAGTTAAGATAAGTCTGGATTAGTTAGAGCTCACTATTTAATAACTTAACAGAAACCACCCTTTGAGCCCTCAATTGCATCCGTTGCACTCAGGGCTGGATTAACGATTAGGCTAATAAAGTTGTAGTCTTAGGTCCTCATATTTTTTAGGCTCTCAAATTTAGGCCCTAATTTTTATATCGTAAACCCTTAATCTTTGTCACAAGGTTGGTTAAGTAATATCATGTATAACTGCATAATTATATCTTCAGAGGTGGAAAATAAGAGGTTTTTAGTTTTAGTTAAGAGGTTTTTTTATGTCATTATATCTGATGGTGTATTATTATCGGTATGTAAGTATGATTTTCATCCATTTTTGTATGATTGGCTTGAAAGGGTTAATCTTTTTCCAAATATTTTTTCAGACATTGGAAATTTGGGCCTAGTGTAATGATCATCATTCAACATGTTGAAGAAAGGGGGATATTTTGTTTAATATCACATTTTAAAGCCAAGAAGGAAAAAATCATTCGCTATTTAAATTGCATGCTGTTTTTGCTTTTTTTTGAAAAAATATACATTTCTCTTTATTTGAAGATTTTATGAATTATACACAATATATAGTGTATATATAAGCCCTTCCCTCTTATTAGCCGTAGGCCTCTCACAGCCTTAATCCGGCACTGGTTACACTGACATTAGATTAGGCTAAATTAAGTTTGGTTAATTATTTTTATAGATATATAAATTTTAAAAAGTTTATACCTGGCTTATGCGGAGATGCGCACGTGTGTGTGTGTGTTCACACTTTTTATAGAAAAGAGCACAAAAACTAAGTTTCATCATCTGACATTCAAGGTCTTGAAGTATTCATGAAATCACAGTATATTTAAAAACAAAGAACAGCTTAATGTCATCGCCAAGAATAGCCCTGAATCAATAAATGAAAGGTGCGATTAAATGCCAAGCCAAATTTTTGATCAATGACACAAAAGACAACTTCCACAGGATCCAACCCTGAATTTATATACTATAGGAATTGCAGGTCCCTTTACTCCTTATTTTGCCCTTCTGACATCGTTTTTTCTACTGTCCATTCTTATCTTCTCTCTTTTACGGTCTCTTGTAATCGTATGTCTATCTTTACCTTCTGTCTCTTTCAGAAATCTGTATTTTTCTTTATTCTGGCTCCTTTTATCTTTTGTATCTTTTCATCTCTCTTATCGTTTGTCTCTCCTCTTTCATTCTTCATTTCTTTTAACACTGATTTATAACTATTTTAAAATCTGTTACAGAACAGGTTTTTTCATAACATTCATCGTCAATACCATTTCTAATTTTATCCAGTCGCTAAATCATCGTATTTATCATTCTTTCCATGAGTTTACATTAGGTATCCCTTTTTATTCGGAGTTGCAATTATTACTATAATTAAAGATTTTACCGTCAACTATCTAGTGTTCATATCCTCCGGTGCTGTCGTTATACGTCGCAATTGGTCTTTATCTTTTTGGTGTTTTTGTTTCTATATCGTTACATATATACTATCTGTATTAGTATTTTGTCTCTATCTTTAGATTTATCTAATATACTATTTCAGAAATGAAGCTTTATATATATATATATATATATATATATATATATATATATATATATATATATATATGTAACAGTTTTTTTGCGCACACCTACAGGTCGCTACAATTGGTTTAGAACAATGCGGTTTTCACCATTCGATGCGTCTTTTTATTGTGCAGTGCCCATGCTAAAAAAAATTCCCTAACATAATTCCTTCCCCCCCTTTTAGGGGTACAGTTCTTCCCATGCCTGTACACGCATTTTTTTAATTTTTAATTTTTAATCATAATTTTGGCACAAAATAAGTCAATATTTACTAAACATTTAATATCATTCGATTCACAAAAGATTTGTTTATCGATTTAATTTAAAAAAGTATATATTTTTAAAATTCATAAAGAACTTTTTGCAAAAAACTAAAAACAAACATGCATTTTTAAAATTCAATGATTTTTATACAAAATATTTTGATATTTGTTATAATTTTAATATTTTTCGATTCACAAAAGATTTCTTTATCGATTCAATACAAAAAATCACAAAAGATTTATTTATCGATTCAATACAAACAATTACATAATTAAAACGGGCAGTTTATATAAACACGAGTTTAAAGTTAAACCAGCCACACTCGAAATTATTTACCGTGACTTTTGTGCGTTTTATTACTGTGGCTTTTGTACAAACAATTTTACATATACACAAACAATTTGATAGGATATTGATTTATCATTCTATTTTTTAGTTGTCATAGAAATACGTTAAGTTATCTGATTAGATGCGCTTTTATAGTTGAAGATCATTTTTAGAAAATTATTTATTTTCCCCATTTTAAAACATTACAAAATTTCTATTAGGTATCCTAATATCATTATGCCTGTCGCTGTAAGTAAGGAAATAGCAATTATTTTCCATTTTATGAAAATTTCGGACCCCCTAGGCCTTCAAAACCAATTTTCCCGTTTTCTTTATCAAAAATTGTTGATTTGCGGAAGTCTTTCGGTTATAAATTTGTACCAGTCTATTGTTTATCTATAATAATAATAATAATAATAAAAAGACGTGTGTGTGTGTGTGTGTGTGTGTGTGTGTGTGTGTGTTCCAGCCATCAGCCATAACTCCAAAATGGAAGCAGTTACAAACATGAAACTTCACACACATATTGATTAGGTCCTGAGGTTGTGCACGTGGGTGTTAATAAATTAAATAATTAATTTTAAAACATTAAATGACGTCATCAAGATCATTACGAAACCTATGGTGAAATTATTGAATACCCGGTTAGGTTCATTGAATGCCAGGTTAGGTCATCTGTACGCCCTTGACGATTGGTTAGGTTAAGTCGTGATATTTTCGTTGGCTTTAACGAAAATATCATGACTTAACCTAACCAATCGGCAAGGGTGTACAATTAACCTAACCGGGCATTCAATTAACGTACCCGGGCATTCAATTAATCTAATCGGGCATTCAGTTGACCTAACCGGCCATTTAATTAACCTAATCGGGCATTCAGTTGACCTAACTGGGCATTCAATTAACCTAACCAGGCATTCAGTTTACATAACCGGGCATATATATATATATATATATATATATATATATATATATATATATATATATAGCGTTCAACATCCACCCCAGCAACGCCGGGTCGCTCCGCTAGTCTTTTACTATTTTCATTTTATATTTTCATTCCTTTCTCTATCGCATTTTTATCTCTGCTATTATGACGTTCACTTATATTACCAGATTATTAAGATTTACCGATGCAAATTGGTCTCTTAAAAAGAATCATCAAGTGCGTGTTTCAGTTTTACAGGCTCAACTTAAATTAAAGTTGAATAGAACAAGACGCTTGAAACACAGTAACATATCTTGCTTCAAAGATGATGTAAGGGGACAGGATGTACCATGACCTAAAGTTAGATTAACCACCCGAATACAGAGTCTTCACACTGAGAGGTAGTTTATGCCAAATAGTTTAATGCGATAAGTCGTAAACAAAATTTTCTCTTTACTTGGTTATGAACGAACAGTCGACGTCAGCCATACAATTTACTCTTAAAAATAAATGTGGTTATCAAACTAATCTTAACGAAATTTAACTTCAGGTAATATTCTGGCAGAGTGCAGCAAAGTTATAATGAGATATAATAATTACGATAAGAGTAGTAGTAAATTTATAATTATTATAAATTATAAATTCACAAAAGAATAAAATATAAACATTAGTTAATCGACAAAAATATTATATAAAAAGTGTATTAAAATTTGTAAGAAAACGTTAAGTGCGTGCAGTAATTATTTGAAGATCTCGCAAATGTAGTAAAAAATTAAATGAACATCGTGCAAGCTTAGCTTTTGAAATGAAATAATATAAATTTTTATGTAAAAATTACAAATTTGTATGATAATATATACCCTGGGTATCCAATACCAAATATTGTACAGTTGCTCGCATATGTAATGTTCCTCGCCTCACAGGCGACTCCATACATGTGGCAACGCCGCAGTGTTATTCAAGGTACCCCAACTGGGGGAAGGTGGAGTCGAGGGGGAACAACCGAGTCTAACAACATATAACATATATATATATGTCTAAAGGACAATTGAATGTCCAGTCATTGATATACAGGTAATTATAATGCAATGTGTGTGTTCATTAAGATAAACAATTAATATGATCGTGAACAGCGTTGAAGATCATGTAGTTTACTAGTCTTATACAGTAACAAGGTTCCGTTATGATTACTGCAAATCTATATGAACAGCTACTACAATAGAACTTTTTGTTTACTAGTGAATGTGAAATGTTCGCCTGCAGGAAATTTTTGCGTTTTACGCGAAAATATCCAGCAGGCGAAAATTTTACAATTTAAACTAATCTTTGGAAGATAGTAAGAAAATAGAACTTAGATCATTAAAATATTTTTTTTGAAAAGTAAATTCAGTATACGGTAATAAAACATTGTAAAGTAAAAGCAGTAAAAACATTTTAAATTATACTGTATTATTACTCTACAACAAGAATGTCATGAGTGCAGCTAATTTCCCAACCCTTCCGAATGGTCTCCCTCATTTTGACTGATTGATTGATTAAGTTTACTGGTGCACCTACCCAATGGGTTATTAACACCAGAACGGAGACAGTGTATGCTGCGAGGTTAAGAATTAATCACAAGTGTTCAGGGCGTAATAAATGGGGAAAAAAGGACAGGGGAGTAAGAGACCCATCACCTCTTCAGCCACAGAGCCGACTCGACTCTGTGGCACTTGAAAAAGAGGACCTTTAGCTACATAGACAGGGAAAGTGAAAAAAAAAATGTAAAAAATAAATAGATAAACAAATAAAGAAATAAAATTAAATGAGTGCATACAATTGGGACTCCATCAAAAAGCTGAGTACAGGATGAGGAGGAAAGTATGAGCTGAGAATGGAACTTAGTTGAAAGGGTAGAGTGAGATCTTGGCACACAGTCCGAAGACGCAAACGGGCAGCATTATATGTCGGACACTCAAGGAGTACATGGGAGAGGGTAAGTGAGGCATGACAAGGATGACTAAAAGCAGGAGGGCTACTGGTGAAGAAGTGCTGGTGCGTAAGGCGACAAGTACCAGGGCGGAGCCTAGCCAGGATCACCTGTTCTCGTCTGGATAAATTAGGTGATGGCCACTGGAGAAGAATTGAAAGGGCTGCTGTAGAATAAGAGGCAGGAAGTGAATCCCAAACCTCCTGCCACCAATTTTGGACATGAGGCTGGAGGAGGGCCTTCGCCTCATAAGAAGACAGTTTGAGCCATACTCGAGAGCCAAAGATCGCTGCATTCCTGGCAGCAACGTCAGCAGCCTCATTTTCTGGGATACCCACATGGCTCGGTATCCAGAGGAAGATTATAGAGATATGGTTGGGAAGCAATGTAGCAACCGTAAAATTCGGTGGATGAGGAAATGTGGAGAAGAATTTCTTTCCAGGGCTTGCAGAGCGGAGAAGGAATCAGAGCAGATAACAAAGTTGTGATGATGCAGTGTGTTGCGAGAAATGTACTGAACTGCTCGAAAAATGGCATAAAGTTCTCCCTTAAAAATGCCATAGGTAGAGGGCAGCTGCCAAGATGTGATGACAGTGTCAATGACAAAGGCAGATGCTGCTTGTCCATCTAGAAGTTTAGAACCATCTGTGTAGATAAATTGGGAGGCTGATAAGGACTCTATGAGAGCAAAGAAATGACTTTGTATGACAACAGAGGCTACCTGAGACTTTAAATACTTAAGGAGGTCATAATTGAAAGGGAATGGAGTTATCAAATAGAGCGGGGACAGCTGGAGTGTAGGTCATGAGCAGAAATGTTAAAAGCAGAGAAAATCTTTTGAGCAGCAGCAATGAAGGGCAAAAGATGGGGTCGTTGTAGATAAAACTGAAACAAGTAAAAATCCAGGTACAACCGGCGGACAGGGTGATGAGCTATGCTGAAGGTGCGGAGAAGATAACGAAGACCCAACAATAAACGGCGAAATTGTAAAGGCATGATAAGAGTCTGTGCTTCCAGGAGGTCCACCCGGGTGCAGCGCAGTGCGCCCACAGCAAGTCGAATGCCTCGATACTGTAGCCTATCTAATTTAAGGAGATGACAAGAAGCAGCAGGGGAATATAAGAAACTTCCATAGTCAATTCTTGATCGAACCAGAGCTTTGTACACCCGGAGTAGGGTATCCCTGCAGGATCCCCACGTCGTGTTGGAGAGATATCCCAGGATAGAAAGAGGCTTGGTACACCGATTTTTGATGGAGTCAATGTGGGACTTCCAGGTCAGACCTTGATCGAAGACCATCCCTAAAAATCTATATTCAGTTACTCGAGCAATGGGAAAGGAGTCTAAGTGTAGTGGACGATGGTCAAGAATAGGGTGTTTATGCAACAGAAAAGTTCAATCCCCAGTCATGAGACCAGTCAATTAAAGCGTCTAGCATGTCCTGAGCATATTTTAAGGCCTCAAGGAGGTCACCTGAAGGTACCCAAAAGGCACAATCATCAGCATACATGGAGTATGAGACAGAAGGGGGGGCAGCAAAGATGTTGATCATAATCAGAAAGAGTGTGGGGCTAAGTATACTGCCTTGAGAAACCCCTGTCTCAATCTAAAAAGTCTCTTAGAGATGGTTATCAGAATATACTGATATACGTCTATGCAGCAAGAAGTTGGCAATAAAGTTAGCTAAATGGCCACGCAGTCCCAGATTGTGTAATTTAAGCAGAAGACCATGATGCCAGATTGAGTCAAATGCCTTGGAGATATCCAGAAACACATCCACAAGGTATTCACCCCGTAAGGCAGTCTCCCATACACCACATTCCAGACGGGTAAGTGCATCATAAGGGGAAAAGCCCGCAGAAACCACTCTGATGGAGATTTAGAAGAGAGCTATCCTCCAGGTAAAGAAGAAGCCTCCTGTTGACCATCCTCTCAAAGACTTTGCACAGGCAGCTGGTGAGAGCAATAGGGTGGTATGACTGTACATCAGTTGGAAGCTTTCCAGGCTTGAAAAAGGGGAGAATCAGAGCTGACTTCCATTGAGTAGGGAAGGAGTCAGTAAACCAAAGTGAGTTATAGAAGCGTAAAAGCTGAAGTTTACCAGAAGAACTCAGGTGTTGCAAAAAGGAATAATGGATACGCATCCTGTCCAGGGGAGGAGGAGCCAGAACGATGTAGAGAGTCAAACAACTCAGGCAGAGTGAAGAGAGTGTTATAAACTTCCCCATTATCAGATCGAAAAGAGATATGCGAGAGCTCAGCTTCGGCGATTCTATAAACAAAGGGTTCAGTGTAGTTTCGAATGCTGTTGACAGTAGCAAAGTGCAAGATGAGCATGTTGCAGACCAGTGCCGGGTCAGAGTATGGAATGCCTTCTTTAACTCAGACCTTACGTGGAAGCATAGAGGAAGAGCCTTGAAAGGCCCGAATTTTTCTCCAGACTGCAGATGAGGGTGCACCAAAGGAGATGTTGTTAACACAGTTCCTCCTAGAGGTTATCGTTGCTAATTTTACAGTGCGCCGAGCAAGTGCTCGAACATGTTTGTAGTTGATAAATAGACGTAGAATTGGGTTCTTTCGAAAGCTATGGAGGGCCTTCTTACGTGACAAAACAGCAGCTTCACATTCAGCAGTCGACCATGCTCTATTATACTTAGGATTAACGGTAGTTGACTTCAATGGAATAGAGGCAGAGGCGGCTGTGAGTATGGAGGTAGAAATGTGTACAATCCAGATCGGCATCATGAGAGGGAGGAGGCAAGTTGGCTAAACGGGCATAAGCACTCCAGTCAGCTTTTTTCAGATCGAAGCGGAAACGTCGTTGAATGGGAGGAAGGGAGGATGTAGACTGCAGAAAGATAGGGAAATGGTCACTATCACAAAGGTCAGAGGATACGAACCACTGGAACTGGTGGGCCAGTTCTTGACTACAAATGGTCAGATCAATGGAGGAGAAAGTCCCTGTAGCATCAGAGAGGTAAGTGGGGGTGGGCAAATTAAACAAAAATAAGGAGTTGTCCAAAAGGAAGTCAGCAAGGAGGACCCCTCTCTCGTCGCAAAAGGAGGAGCCCCAACAAGAGTGATGGGCATTGAAGTCCCCTAATAAGATGAAGGGAGTTGGCAGTTGCTGTACAAGATCATCAAGCAACTGTAAGGTGAGAGAAAGGCCGTGGGACATGTACAAAGAGCAGACTGTAGTCGCCCTACCAAAGAGCGGGACCTGTGCTGCAACTGCTTCGAGTGGTATGTAATGGGAGGGGAGTGCCAGGAAGAAGGGCATGAAGCAGTAAAGCAACACCACCCCCATGGGCCTTCTTTTCTATAGAATGTGTAGTGTTTGAAATAAGGGGAGAATGGTTGGGATAGGCGAGTTTCCTGTAAGGCAATTAGGGCAGGAGAATAGGTGCTAATTAAGTTCTGCAGCTGGGGTAGTCGTGCACGGAGGCTCTTGACATTCCACTGTATAAACGTGAAAATTAAGGGGTGAAGAGGAGACGCATCCCCTCGGCGGAAGTAAGTTTTTTATTCGGAACAAGATTATTTGTATTAGCATAAGAGGCAAGTCTGTTAACAATTTGTTGAGGAGATTTATTCCTGGACATAAGGTCACGAACATCCTTCACCAGCTGCCAATACTGGGAGCTGGTGAGACCACTGACAGCCCGAAGGCTCTTAGAATGAGGAGGCTGAGAGGCAGACTGGGAAGAGGGAGACGAGCCAGGAGGGGGCAAGGAGGGCAAATGACCGTATGGAAGCGAAGAGGTGTCTCTGACAGTAAATGGATGGGGAGATGGAATTGTAGGAGGTGCAGAAGAAACCGGAGGGCATGCCGGGAAAGGCGAAGGCCTGGGTCTAGGATGGACAGGTGGAGTTGGGGGAGAAGACTGAGCTGAAGGAGGATGGGGTGGGTCTGTCCTGGCTACCTGGGAAAATGACCTATCCAAGACTGAACAATGGCGTCTTGCCTCTGAGAAAGAGACATTATTCAAACATTTGTATCGCACTATAGCCTGCTCCTTCAGATAAACTGGGCAAGTGGAGGAGAAGGCGGGATGGGGAGCATGACAGTTTGCACAACCATCTGGACCTTCACAATCTGGAGAGGAGTGAGACCCCCCACACCTCCCACAGCGGGGCTCATTCTGACAGATATCTTGGCCATGACCAAATCGTTGACACTTAAAGCAACGCAGAGGTCTCGGAAAGAAATGCTCAACAGTATAACTGAGGTAGCCACAATAGATATTAGTAGGGAGAACCTTCCCACCAAAGGTAAGTACCAAGGCCCTCGTAGGAATCTTGTCCTTACCTCGTGTAAGTCGTTTCACTTCCAAAACACCGCAAGGTTTTAGTTCCTCCAAAATATCCTCAACTGAATCAACTAGCAATTCTGGTGCACGAATAATGCCTTGTATCGTATCAAACTTCGATGCCAATTCTACCTTAATATTGTACTGGTTGTTCAAGAAGGAGGTTGCATTAAGAAGGGTTCGCAGCTGAGATGGAGAAGCAGTCTGCAGTAACAAACTACCACTCCTACAGTATTTGACAGACCTAACCTCCCCACAAAGGGCCTCAATACCCCGCTTAAGGGTAAAGGGACTGAGCTTACTGAGCCGAACATTGTCCGAGACAGCAGTCATATAGACATATGAAGCGTAAGAAAGAACGTCATGATGTTGGTCACGACGCAGGAGGGGCTTAGTCTTGAAAGGAAGTGTAGGGGCAACTTTTATCGCAGAACTGGACTTAGAACCAAGACCCTCACAATCAGCGGAAACTGGACGGCCATCAGCATGCCCACCCAAGGAGGGACAGGTGCTATGGACAACAGAGGTAGTGCTAGTACTAGAGGGCAGGGAAGCTAGCACTGAAAACGAGTTTCAAACAAGCACAGTGGTGAAAGGAACTGGTATGTGGCTCTGAGATTTCTGTGAGCGCTTAGAAGTGAGAACATCCTTAAGGCAGTCTGAGGACCTAGCCCTTTTTAATGTCTGAAAGTCATCCGAATCGCAATGCA
This sequence comes from Bathynomus jamesi, assembly GCA_023014485.1. NCBI lineage: Eukaryota > Metazoa > Arthropoda > Malacostraca > Isopoda > Cirolanidae > Bathynomus > Bathynomus jamesi. The sequence goes on along the minus strand of JAJOZX010001352.1, from coordinate 69,287 downwards.
CTGCGGCAGAAACGATAGACGACTGGAGGGCAAAAGCACCCCCATCCTGGTTGAGGCCTAGAAGCAAGACCCTCTCCCGAAAAAAAAGGAAAAGGCCTAATAGGGATCCAGCTAATTCAGCACACAATCGAAATAAAACGATTAAGTAAAACTACACAAACCAGGGTAAAAGCCCAACTTAGAAATTAGCAATATCACTGAAACACGTCCTATCAGCACGATTGACTGCTTGTAACCCTCTGGAAGAATCACAGCCACAATAAACTCCTGGAAGAATCTTCCCTCATTTTGTGTAGGTTATCCCATGCAGAGACAATCCATTTAGCATGAATAGGTTTCAGTGTGGAGAGCTTCAAATCTATCTTACCGAGAGATTCATTTACGTTAAGTGCTGCTGAAACTTTATCCGCATACCAAGAGGTAAAACTTGCCTTGATATACGACCTCAACATCGACTAATCACAGTCCAGAATAAATGTCGTCATTCATGACGTCATTTTAATCTGTAAGTTTATAACTAGCAACTGTTCACTGCGAAATTATGATGCCGCGAACTTGTCCAAGGATACGAAAGAGCGAAAATTTGCTGCCGCGAAATTAACCTGGTTTACAGTGTATATATACTTATAAACTCATACACTATTATGCTAATGTTTGTGAAATGATGTTGATGGACCAAACTGAGGTTACTGACATGATCTATGTTCATTCCAGATTTCTACACCGTATGACGAACACCGACTTTGAAAACGACTCTAGCTCAAGATAAAATTGCCTGGATAATTGTTATGCGGGAAGCAGGCCTCTCTGTAGCTGACATAGCCATGAAACTGCGAATTTCGAAGCCTACTGTTCGACGCTGGGTGCAGAAGTGGCAGGAGACTGGGAATCTGCTAGATCGTTCTAAGTGTGGGGCACCAAGAAAAACCACCCCAGAAGAAGACCGGAGAATAATCAACGGAGCGCAGAACGATCCTATCAAAAACGCAGTCTCCATCCTGGAGACACTACATATAGGCGTGTCAGTGGACACAGTAAGGAGACGGTTGCATGAAGCAGGATATCACCACCGTACTCCTACCAATAAAGAGTGGATCGAGGAGCGACATCGTCAGGCCAGGCTCTCGTTTGCTCGCCAGCATATAAATGATGATCTCGCATACTGGAGCAGTTATCTTCTCTGACGAGAAGACGTTTGCGTCTACAACTCACGGCCGTCTTCGGTGTTGGCAACAGGGCAACACGAGATATGTCCGGCAAAATATTTACGAAGTGGCAGGGAGTGGGCACGTGACGGCGAATGTGTGGGGATGGATGCACCTGCAAGGACTAGGAGAGCTGACTGAAATCCACTGAAGGTTTACGGCAGATCAATATATACAGATCATGGGAAGAGGTGATGCTGCCTTCTGGACGTTTGTATGCCTTGCCCTATCCTGAGCAGATTATCTTTATGCAGGTACGTTATATTTGTGTTATAGAATATTATACTATTACTAAAGTAAGATTTATGCATTACACGCATTTGTATGTCCGGTTTCCATATTTACATGGGACGAATAATGGTCATAAAATTGTTCTTTAACTCTTTCAGTACTATGAAAACACTCTAGGATTTTATTCTGGATAACTGCAGACTGTATTATTTGAATAACGGCGCACAATTACATTTGGCTGAGAGAAACCCCTAATACATAGAGGTTAAAACCTATCTCGACTAGCGGGTTACTGATAAAATGTATGGCTGAGATATAATTCTACTTTTAATATTTAAAATCCATTTGCAGGACAATTCTCCCATCCACACCGCCAGGATTGTAGAATGTGGTTCGAGGGGCATCGAAATCTAGAATTACTGGACTGGCCTAGTAAGGGGTATGACCTCAACCCCCACTGAGAATGTGTGGGGAAATGTGGTGAACTCTTGGGAGCCTGGGCAGAAGCGGACCAGCCGCCAACTGCTGGATCACACTATGGATGAATGGGAGATGTTCCGAAGCAACCCACACATCGTACATAATCATGTTGCATCTATGCCACACAGATTACAAGATGTAATAGACAATAATGGAGAATGGACCAAATACTAAATATGAACCGAGTATAGCTGTGCCACTTATGTTAATCTATGACAAATTCTGAGCATTCTGTTTGACTTTATCATTTTGTATGATAAACTATTTAGTTAAACATTTCCAACCATTGCATATTTGTTGTAACAAAGAATTGGTGTTTTATTATATATATATATATATATATATATTCCTTGTTAAGATCTAATAATATCTGGAGAACATTAATGGGTTTATCTGTCAATCGTGATTAAATCATTATCTCTCCACATTGATAATACAAATATAATCTCGAAAACACTATTAATATAATAGACATCAGCCACAAACCGGTAGTAATATCCTGCTTCATGCAACCTTCACCTTACGGTTTTTACTGATACGCCCATATGTAGTCTCTCCTGGACGGCGACAGCAAGTAACCATGTTAACACCACGGTTTGGCCTATCAACGTCATTTCACAACCATTAGTATAATAGTGTATGAATTTATAAGTATATATAAATATGTTTATGCTTGTATAACAGTGGATTATTCTTATGTGATTTTGATAATCAGTTACTGTTATTCAGAGCGAAACTGAACAAGTTCTTTGTGTAACAATCGATAAGCCATTTCCCACTAACTCTCTCTGCCTCTTTACTTCGCTCTTTCTCTCTCTGTCTCAATCTTTTTCTCTCTTTCAATGTCAATACATATATATATATATAATCGTGTAGATTCGTAAGTTAGTAAAGGTTTAAAACTGCACACGGACTCAACAAACAGCTTTGTTAGTATTGTTACATAATGATTTAATATACGGGACACTGGTGGGTGGGGAAGGGGAATGAGAGAGTGTGGAGGAAGGTTGTGTAATGTCTATTTTTGGTTCAAATTTACTAGTATATAAGAAGTTGTCTTGTGGTATCTGTCCATATAGACTTGCATTAATCATAATGGAACCTTATTACTGTGTAAGACTAGTAAACATGAAGTTCAACGCTGTTCACGATCAAATTAATCATTTATCTTTATGAACACAGCCATTACATTATAATTAGGGGCCGTTCAAAAATTATGTAATGCTATCTTTGCTAAAACTTGACACCCCAGATCCCCCAGGAACGTTCTGTAACTCTAGACCAGGCACCTCCTAAAATGTTATGTAACACTTCCCCCACCCCATCCCACACGTTACGGAACGTTACAGGGGGGGGGGGGGGTCAGGTTTTAGCAAAAATAGCGTTACGTAATTTTGGAACGGTGCCTTACCTGTATGTCAATGTTATATGTTGTTTGGACGTGGTTGTACCTCCCTCCACCCCACCTTCCCCCCCAGTTGGGATACTTTGACTATCGCTGCGGCGTTGTCACATGTGCGGAGTCGCCTATGAGGCGAGGAACATTACATATGCGGGCAACTGTACATACATATACAAATCTAAATACATATGCACATATGTATTCATACAAATATGCTATGTGCTTTAGAATTATAACATATCACTGAACTGGTTACACAATAGGCGAAAATTATGTAACATTGTACTGAATATTGCATCGTTGCGGTTTTAGAATTTGGGAATATCTGTGCATGATGCGGTGCTGAGACTGCCAAGATAGTTTTTAAAGCGAGACTTGAAACTGGAATGGGATGATGCTTGTTTGGTCAGAGTAGAGCTAGCCCTCATTTTGATCAACCCTTATCGGTAATTTGTACGGTATCGATACTCTTAAACTTCTTAATAAGAGTTTCAGTATTCTTTATTTTCATTTGCTTTTCTCTACTTCTTTCTTGGGCTAGCCTACAGTGGATCTTAGGGCCATTGGTAGCCTATAAATCTGTATCTCTGTAGCTCTGTAACCGAAGCTGCTACGGTTTTTTATCTCTATATGCGACATTTTGGGAATATTTTGTGGACAGCTCTTTGTACAGTCTTTGGTTAGTTTGTTTCAATCATAAATAAAAATACACTGTTCTATAGTAAACAGTTGCATTACTCTTTGTAAACTTATCCTTTATTCAGACAGGGAGAAAAAATTAAGTGTTTTATTATAATAGAAAAAAATCGCACGTATCTATTTCTAATACAATATAGGGTGTCCATAAATGATTACCCTGATTAAAGCATGCTATAACTTTTAAATAAACACTCGTATTCAAACGCAGTTTTAATCATAAGTAGATAAACATACAAAGTTTTGATACATAGTTAATGAACTTAATAAGCTCCCACATGTGCACCCCTAGTGGCACGTAAAATGTCTAAACGGTATTCACACTCACGCCACACATTTTCCAACATTTGTGGGTTAACTGTTACAATTGCATCCGTAATGCGTTCTCGCAATGTCCTAATATCTGGAACAACTTTTCCATAAACCAAATCTTTAACATGACCCCAGAGAAAGAAATCCAGCGAGGTAATGTCTGGTGATCTTGTGGGCCATGGGATTGGCCCGTCCCTGCCAATCCATCGATTTGGAAATGTTGCGTCGAGAGTTTCACGAACAACATGCGCCCAATGAGGGGGTGCCCCATCTTGTTGGAAGATGACAGTTGGCTGCCTGTCCTGCAGCTGGGGGATGGCGTAATTGGTGAGCATATCCAGGTACACAGTTGCGGAAACAGTGTTCTCAGCGAAGAAGAAAGAACTTCACATCAGGTGGATTCTTTCCATACTTTGTTCTGAACCTTCGCTGAACACTGACAGAAGATTTTGTTTCTGCAAGCAGCAACCCACACAACACATTGTGCCTTCTCTGTCACAGACGCCATCTTAACTGAACAGCTACTACAGCGCTCCTAGCGGCGAATGCGGTAGACGAAACACACCAGCACAGAAACTCTATGCGTGTACGAGATCACCTGTAAAAAGAAAACGGATGTAAGATTCGTCATTAAAACATGAGAGCATACTGTTTTCAGGGTAAACATTTATGAACACCCTGTATATTTATGACGACGTAAAATATTTCCTTTTTGGTGGTCCGCTTGTATAAATTAATAAATCCTTTTGATAAAGTATATAAAACAGTTACTCTTCAAAACAAATGAACTATGAAAGGTAAACGTTTGGGAGTGATTCTTTGTTGTGTCATTATAATGAACTAGAAAAAGCAAAATACAGAATAAAATAAATAAAGTGTTTCCAATCAAAAGATAGAAAATAGAGTTGTTCTTTTGCTGGATATGTTAAAGTATAACATCCATAGTTGTTTGTTTGATGAGGTTAATTAACCCCCTTTGCAACATTTAAAGTTATATGACGGAGGGGACCTGTAGCTTTACGTAGGATCCAAACCACGGGTCGCTATGTAATCTGGACGCAGAGGACGGTCCCCCATCCAACTTCACCTAAGACCCAATGTCGCTTAAGTTAGCTGACCGACGGGAAATGGTGTTATGACATTAGTCACGACGGAGGCCCGCAACATTTATGTAAGATGGTTCACAAACATTGTGCAGAATTCCTTACGGCATAAGTGACTTGATTTACTGTTATCTATTATGGAATATTAATTGAATTCTAAAATAAATAAAAATGCAATGCCTACAAATACGACAGATATGAAATATGTTATAAGCCGAACAGTTTGTGAAAACAGAGTTTGTATAAGGCAAGTGAATGAACCCTTTTTGCCTTTCAATAATTTAATTCCATACATAATAAAATAGAGAAACTATAAAGATAAATTACAAATATAAATATATACATACTAGAGAGAGAGAGAGAGAGAGAGATAGGTTAGCAATCTCCACTGTCGAATTGGTTAAAAGATCCAACCCCCGTCAAGGAGTGGTGATTTCCAAAGGACAGGCTCTTCAAAGAAAAGCCAAGGATATTGGAAACTCCAAAGGCAGCAATTGAACGGGAAATTCGCCATTTCTGTTGTAATGCTGGAGTCTGATAAAAATTTACACTGGCCGGATTCGTCATGTAATTTCGCAAAGTGGAAGACACTTTGAGCATGTTATGTGCTTGTTAAAAAAATACATGAACAAAAATTAATCCATTGATTTTTTAATTATTTTTTGAACGTCTGGCTTAATTATGGAATCCCATTGTCTTTGTGTGTACACTACACTGTACACTGTACAGTATGTATGCACACACACACACACACACACATGTGTGTGTGTGTGTATATATATTATATATATATATTATATATATATATATATCCAAGTTGGGAGTGTCAGTGCCAAGGCTCCTCCCCCAAGGTAAAAAAGTAGAAAATTGAATATAGAGTAACCTAACCTAAATCGCAAGCATCATCTTTTCACGCTACTCCGAGGCGGCTATGTGGTACTTAAAATGTTTTAATCATCAATATAGATGCATATTTTCATTTTTTGTTTACCCTCCTTATCCTTTTTTCTTATCTTCAGACAACAGCACTCACATTCCACCCTCGATGACCATCATTTTATATGGGACGTACATAAGTATAATTTAAAAATGAGTGAGGAGTAAATAGAAACACATCTGCAAAACATTACTTCTTAACATGTCATGAGATTGTTTTTTATTAGTAAGGGGTTCCAAAAAATTTTAGCCACCCCATTTGCAAATTACATGTTTACTTATATCGAAATAGTTTTTAGTGATTATAAAAATATATAAAATTCTTTATTTATTGCAGGTATTAAAATTACTCTAGCTGATAAAGTGATAATATAATGGCTTCTCAATTAATTGGTGATTCAGAGAGGCAACGTGTGATAGATCGCATACGAGCAATAACATTTCGGGAAGCTCGTGATGCTGGAGCCACCTTTATAACACGTTCATGGTTTGCCAAAAAGTTGCGAAGAAGTGAGGACTTCGTCAAAAGAAATTGGAATAAAACTTTGAATGATTGTGAAATGGATACAACCAAATCTGGGCGCCCAAATTTGCCACTCTCTCAGGAAACAAAGGACATCATTGAAAGCGGTATGCGTAAGCGGAAAAACAGCTGTGCTAAACTTTCTAGAGAGATCGAAGTGTTGAGAGGAAAGATCGTTAGTGGTGAGATCATTCGAATGTACCGTCATAGGCAAGGTTTAAAGCCTTGGCACGAACTTCCAAAGCCAAGAAAAACTCAACTTAACATCGATGACAGAATGTGGTTTGCCCATTATCTTGAAGATTGGGATGTGGATGATTTCATGCATTTAGCTGTCTCCGATGAATTTTTTGTTTACGTAACACGTCGGCCTAACTACCAAAATGATCGAGTGTGGGCCACAACACCAGATGAAATCGATGACAGTGAACATTATCGCGAATTATTAAAAAGTCCAGACTGTGTTGGTGTGTTTGTTTTGTTCACTGCAAAGAAGCTCATGTGGGTGCTGAAGCCAAATGGTCAGAGTTGGGATGGACAGTATTTTCGTGATATTATTCTATCCCAGCATGTTATTCCTTTTCTAAGAAACCCAAACAATGTTGTTTTAATTGTTTCTCATTAAATGCAGGGTCTGTGACTCGGGACTCGCTGGATAAAACATAATTTCGGGCTGAGAAGAGCATGTAAAACAATTACCTACTACGTTAAGTGATTTGTCAGTAAATCAATTAACACAAAAGCTCTATTCGAGAAATAGACATGTCCAATGTCCATACTGTTCTACTTTGAGAGACAAACGGTACTCGTCACCAAGTTCTATTAAAAAGTGCACAATCCTTTAGCTATGACCTCACTGTACACCTCATCGTGGTAAACGGTGATGTAATAAAAATATTTTAAATTATCCATGATCACTTGATTCACATATTTTGTTCGGGGATGTAATCGGTGAAGTGTAACATGACGGAAAAAGATTTGTCGTACTATTCGTCAACGAACTTTGTTATCCAGAATCTCTGTTTTCTTCAATGAGCGTCGACTCCATCACTTCATAGTGACTATATTCTTTAACACAGTTAACACAGTCTAAATTTGATACATACTCCAAAACGTCTTTAGTATTACAAACCCCTGTGATAACCTCGTTAGAGCCATAAAGCACTTGAGCATTCTGATTCGTCGTCCTTGCGTGAATTAAATTTGATTTAAAAACTTCAAAAGAGGTGGGAAAGACCGGCAGACAAGTACTCATTACATCTTCAGATTTTAAAGAGTACAACTTTACAAGGGTGTTCCAAGCAATATCAGAGGCTGCCATCGTTGATAAAAAAGTTAAATTTGCGAGTGTAGTGTAAGCACACAAAGTTATTTAAGGAGAAATTTAGAAGTAAAACTTCAGCAGCTGAGTACGTGTCCATGACAGTAATGTCTGCGAAAGACAAACGAGATTAAACACAGCGAATGATGATGACACCGGTTTGTGGGCGAAAACTATATAGCATGACCAGACAGGAAATCCGAATCAAGGGCAGCTATTCGTGCGCTCATAATTATACTGAGCAGAACCTATACCTTATGTCCAGACGAGAATGTCTCACACAGACACTCACACGCGCACACACACACACACACACACACACATTCATACATTCAAAGGTTAAAAATAATGATACGCACAATCTAAAATGCAACATAATTTATTTACCCAGAGAGTTTCAACTCCTATATGAGACTCTGATAGCAAACAACATGACTTCTGACTAGTTCTACTTCACACTGCCCTCCTCAGCCACGCTGGGAACATAACCCGACAATACTTTGGCCAATTTCACAACAGATCTGCATAAGCCTATTGATTTGGTACTTGAGTCATACGAGGTGGGATGGTGTGAATTTCAATTAAATGCCAAGCTTTTAAGCATTGTCGAGAAACAAGTCGTTTTTATGGTTCTTAGAAACCGCGATAAAGATGAGAACGCAGGTTTGGTAAAGGATAAAACTATACGTTCAGCACGAAACTGGGGTGCCAGTAATACAGCACAGAAATAACACTTGGTTCTGCCATTATGACAGCATGGTGGATATTGTAAGAGAGCTAAATAAGAGCTTCGATAATCTAAACTTGCAAATGATCTAGTTTTCAAAATCATACGCGTAACATAGATTGCAGGATCAGAACATGGTCTATTGTTAAAATCAAAGACGAAAAAAAGTAATAGGCACAAAAAGTGTTCAAGATTCTACCTAATGGAAAATACAGTTTTGTTTTCCAAAGAGATAAGAACTACAGGACGATAAGACTAGCTTTTCATGCCACCTAAAATTTGAAAGTCTGCTAGATAGACCTATGTCCTACATTTACAGCAATATCGTGAAGCATCAGTTTGTGGGAGACAGTTAGGTGCGTTTGCTACGTATTTTTCAAATACCTGATCATGGAAGAAAACGTTTTCGCATAACGTATGATAATCCCCATTATTATGTCAAAGTTACTTCTAACCTAAACAGTATTGTGATACATACAGGCTGGACCAAAAGTCCTGCCTCATGGGAGTATTGCTAGAATGTATTCTATGTAGTATGAACTTAACTCGAAGTTTTCTGTTTTGTTTACAGTGTCAAGGCCTTAAAATTTACAAATGGCAGAACAACAACATACAACAGCGTACACTCCCGAAGAAAAGGTGGAATTAGTTCTCCTACATGTTGAGGGTCTCAGTCAGAGGATGGCGGCTGCAGAATTTCACAACAGACATCCAGAAAAACTACAACCTGATCAACGAACTGTCAGACATACTATGTAAACCGACTGTATATAAACCTATAACGAAAATTTCTTACTGAAACAGAAACAGGAAGCATAGAAGACAGGAAGAGAAGTGGTGGGCCGCGATCAAGCACAAGTGGAGAAATATCAGAAAGTGTACTAGCAAGAGTAATAACGATTCCAAAACGTTCAAGTAGGAGAGGTGCGCAAGAACGGAACATTTCGCACTGAAGTGTTCTTAGAATGCCTAAAAAGAACAAGTTTCATCCATACAAAGTCACCTTTGTGTAGGAACTGCAAGAAGATGATTGCGATAGAAGACTCAAATACTACGAATGGTTTCAAACAACACTTGCCACAAAGCCTACCTTACCACAATCCATTTTCTTCAGTGATGAAGCTTCGTTCCATCTCAATGGACACGTCAATAGACATAACAGTGTATTAGGCAGGTAAAAATCCACATCATGCAATTGAAGGACATTTCCAAACGAATCCTAAACTAAACGTCTGATGCAGTATTCATGATTTCAAAGTCATAGGACTAATATTCATCGATGGGAATGTGACTTGAAACGCTTATTTGACTCTGCTACAGGACTCAATCGATCCATACCTTGATAATAATTTAAGCTTGATGAAACGAATGAACTTCTACTTCCAACATGATGGTGCTCCACCACATTTCGCTGCAAATGTTCGGAATTGGTTGAACGAGAATACCTCATAGGTGGATAGGTAGAAAGGGTCCGACTGAATGGCCACCACGTTCCCCGAACTTGACACCACTCGACTTCTTTTTGTGGAGTTACCTCAAGAATACAGTGTATGAAAGTCATTCAAGAACACTTGAACAATTAAAAAAAAATATCAGTATTCTATGCAACAACATTACTGCGGACACTTTTGCAAATGTGTACAACAGCTTACTCATATTAGAATGTGCAGTGAAATGCAAGGATCACAGTTTGAAAATCTCTTTTAATTAAACATTGTCAATTATCCACTAACATGAGGCAGGGCTTCTGGACGACCCAGTATAAGAAGTTGTACGCCAAAACAGCCCATTCGGATACGGAAGCTTAACAGTGAAACTTCACTTTCGGCGTATTACAGTATGATGCTAAAACCTTTAGTCGTATACCGTGGTGTGAGGTACTAACGTGGTAATCGCCTCAGTTCGATCTTTTCTTCTATACTACGAACGGCTCTCCCCTTACTAAAGAGTAGTGCCAAATATCTCGGAAGGTTCTACAATCAGGTATTAACACGGTTGAAGATGTGATGGCTGGTGTCTAACCTATAGAAGTTTTGAAAAGATTATTTTGCCGTACGAGAAATGCGTGGTGAAGGGGCTAAAAAATGGCAAACGAAAATGAAACTTTCAGTGAAGAAGAAGAAGAAAAAGAAGAAGAAGAAGAAGAAGAAGAAGAAGAAGAAGAAGAAGAAGACGCAGTCGTCACCTCGAGGCGTAAAACGAATCTTGCATACCAATCTCTCAAAGGTATTTTTATTTCACCAGTGTGAGGTAGGGTCTGGTAATCGCTCCAAACATTTCAACATTTGCATTTTAGAAGAAAGTTCGGTACTTTCTTGTTATCCCGGACCCCAGATTCGTACGCCACTTGCCAGATTGCCAAATTTCATTGCCAATTTTTTTTAATGTTAAGTAACTAACCAAACCTAACCTAACCTAACCTAACCAGGGATTGGGTTAGGTTAGGTTAGGTTAGTTACTTAACCTTTAAAAAAAAGATTTGGCAATGAAATTTGGCAATCTGGCAAGTGGCGTCTGAATCTGGCAAAACGTTTGGGGTCCGGAATAACAGGAAAGTACCGAAAGTTTTCTGGACAGAAGAAACCAAAATTGATTTATTCGGGAACAATAGTATGACTTCGAAAACCAAATGCTGCATTCTAGGAAAAATACATCCTTCCTGCGGTTAAACATGGTGGTAGTAGTTTGTTTCTTTGGGGATGCTTTAGTGCTTCTGGTCCAGGAAAGCTTGTTGACATCAATACAATCTTGAATTCGAAGAAATATCAGGAAATTTTAGAAGAAAATGTGTTGCCTTCAGTTCAGGAGTTGCGAATGGGTCACAACTGGGTACTGCAACAAAATAATGATCTAAAACATAAAAGTAAGAGCACACCTAACCTCTTAGAAGCAGTTTTAGAAAGAACGTATATGTGATCTTTCTAGCGAAGATCACGAGAAAAGGAAACACCAAGAATGTTAAGAGAAGAAAAAGGATTAAGTTGTGGATTGTTGCAAAACTTCAGACTGAAAATTTTGGCACAAGGATGATGACGTTCGTTGATGAGGTGTATTTGAAGGTCCCGCGTTTCGTTGGGTCGTCACCCATTTTCTGACTATAGGTCGGGGAAGTTTGACCCCTTGAGATTCATGAACCCTACATTAAGTCAAATAGGCCATTTAAAAATTTATAACATATACTGATAATACCGGCACCTTCTCGAAAGGTGGAAGGGAAAAATTCTGCACACTCCACACAGTATAATTTCAAAATTTGCGAATGATACCAAACTAGGGGGACAAACAAAATCAGCGTCAGAACGTTTGCAGATTCAAAAAGATATTAATAAATTACACAAGTGGTCAGAAATTTGGAAAATGAACTTTAAAATATAGATAAATGTAAAACGTTACATATCAAAAGACATTGTTAAAGAAAAGTAATTTATGCGCGACAACACAATAACGAGTGTTACGGAAGAGAAAGATTTAGGTATTATTCTTGCCGACACTCTTAAACTGAGTAAGCACTGCATCGAAGCAGGCAGAAAAGCAAATAGAATTTTAGGATTATTGGTATTTCATTTTAATTTAATTAAGTCAGAGAAAACAATGCTAACATTATACAATTTCTTAGTACGCTCCCACCTGGGATACTGCGTTCAGTTCTAGTCCCCATATTTACGACAGGACATGGACAGAATGGAGAGAGTGCAGCAACGGGCTACTAAGATGATTTCCAGAATAAGAAACAAATCATACACTGTCCGCTTAAAAATGTTTGAGTTTATTCTCACTTGTAAAAGGGCGTATTCGATGAGATTTAATCCAAATATTAAAAATAATTAAAGGTTTTGATAATGTCGACTTCGAAAAATTTTTACCTTTAGAAATACAGATAGAACTCGCGGAAATGGTTTCAAATTACTGGGTAAACATTTTAATTCTAATGAATCTAAACATTGTTTCTTCAATCGTATAGTTAATTTGTGGAATGGGTTGCCAGCCAGCGTAATTCAAAGTAATTCGAACGAATTCTTTAAAAAGAAACTAGATTCTTACCTTGCCTTAAAACCCCAGTTGGAAGTATTTGTTAGCGCGTAGAAATATTGTAAAATTTTCACTCAGATTCCCTCCTCTGTACTTTAAAATTTCCTCTTCATCTTTAAATTTCTTTCTTTTTTTTCAACCTCTTTTTCTTTGCTTTGCTTTAAAACTTTCACTTGTCTTCAAATTTTCTTACTTCTTTTACCTTCCTTCTTAAACAGACAGCCTCGTAGGGACCAGCTGGTCTGTCTGTTGCTGTTTGGTGTCCTTTGTATTAATTTGTATACCCTACGAGGCCACTACATCACATGGTAGGACTAGTATGGGTGCAAAAATACAGATGGAAAATTTTGGTACGGTGATGTCAAGAAGAGCAAACTCTCAAATCGATCAAAATCTGCCACATCTCACACCATACTACTATAGTGGGTGGAACAGTGGTATCCATACCGGCTCACTCTCTTTAAATGCACCCATACTACATCTTCTGGGTGTATATTGGACGTATATTGAAGGCATTTAATAAATTATATATATGTACAAATGTAAAATGAAAAATAGGTAATTAGGTATATCTACATTGAAATGAGAGTTGGAAATGCCTCTCTCTCTCTCTCTCTCTGTATATATATATGTATATATCACTGGAAAATGCAGGTGGTCTTTGTTAGATAGTGAGATGACATGGCGACCAAATATTCCTATTTATTTGATATTTACACACACACACACACGCACACGCACACACATATATATATATATATATATATATATATAAAAGAACGTTCCGCACAAGATGAGGAGAAAGAACGAACAAATGAAAAATGAGGTAACCACCCGGGAATCGAACCCGGGATCTTCCGATTGCCGGTCAGATATGCTAACCACTACACCATGGGCTTCGCTTAATCAGAAGTCGTAATTCTCCTACATACGAGCAGAAACCAATGCCCTGAGGGGGCACCTCCCGCAAGTCGCACATATATACATTTTAACTGCAAACAACACACAGTATAATTAACGTAAAGAACGACGCTTATATAGAAGAACGTTCCTCATCTTGTGCGGAACGTTCTTCTATACAAGCGTCGTTCTTTACGTTAATTATACTGTGTGTTGTTTGCAGTTAAAATATATATATATATATAATATATATATATATATATATATATATAATATATATCATCGCCCCTGTCACGCCGCAGCTGCGACAGTACAAAATCTGCTTCTTCTTTCATTCCAGTGTATTTCTATTTCATTTTTAAGGTTAGGAACACAACCCTCATATATATATATGCGCCCCGGTGATGTAGTGGTTAGCATCGTCGGTTAGGAATACACAGGCCCCGGATTAACTCCCCTTGAGGAATGGCGGAGCTCAGCTCACCCAGTTGTTCGTTCTTAAATGTAAAGAAATTTGTGGATAAATAGGTACTCTGGAGAGCCTTGTGGTTTCGACGCTGGGCTACTGCTGCTACTTATTGATCGAGGTTGTGGGATCGAGTCCAAGGTGGGACTTTGTAATATCTGACTGCTTGTGGTCGGTCGTGGTTCGGATTCCAAGTTAAGCCGTAGGTTGAGGTGGGAGAACAAGCTTGATCTTCGTCAGAATAAATAATTTGGGCTGAAACAAAACTAAGCTCACTAAGACTACGGTCATATATATATATATATATATATATATATATTGTGGTGGACCGGATATCCGCATCCGCATCATTTAAACATCCGCATCAGCACTTCTGACTGCGGATGTTATGCGGATATTACCTCTAATAAATTATGCAATTTACAATTAAATTAGCTTATAAAGTAGTTTATAAGGCCCAGTCATGCACATTTCATGTAAAGTATTAATTAGTAATGAACAAACAAATATATAAACCTCAAAATATAAATACCATTAAATCAACAAACACTGCCTGTGCCGCTGTGCGTACTCCACTGTGGCTGAAACTCTTGAGAAAGTTATTATTTTTATCATAATGGAAACATTAATATTAATTTTAATTCTTATGCATTGCCTGCCATAATAGTAATATCACGAAATTTGAAAAATTATGTCATATATTCATAATTCTATATTATGTTGATAGATTAACTAAATATCCGCATCCGCGGATATTGAAATTAAAGATCCGCATCCGCAGATGTTAAAAAACTGACATCCGGTCCACCACTAATTATACACACACACATATATATTATATATATTATATATTATATATATATATATATAATATATATATATATATATATAATACATATATATATATATAATATATATATATATATATATATATATATATATATTATATATATATATATATATATAAAGCGAAGTTGCGAACAGTTTATGTGCATACATACCTCATAAGTATTCGTACAGAGAAATATTTCGGTTATATTCGTCCTTATCTTTTGTGCCATTCATAGGATAGTTATGAAAATTTTACCGTTTGTTTGGAAAAATTTAACAAATAAAAAAAATTAGTTCAACTCCAACATATAATGTAAACCATCAAAGAACGTTAGGAAAATTATAAAACCTTAAAATGCAAAAGTTTTCGGAAATTGATTTACAAAATTATTTAATATGTCGTGTGTCCACTTTAGGCTTAAAGAATTTAAAACTTTTATAAGTAATTGGCTGTTTATTGATTAAAGACTGAATTCCAGAATTTTCTCTTTGAATCTTCATGAAAGACGGATGACTGTACAATAGGGTGGTCGAATTAATGAAGTTTGGAATTAGCCTGTAGTCGTAAAAGTTGTGCTGTTATGAATAAAACATTTTATAAAAATCTTACTGACCTCAAACAATATCTTTCACTGTCCCCAAGCGAGTGAAAAATTAGCAATTTCCCTATTTTTGGCTATTTTCGTCAAAAAAATTAATTTGGGATTTTTTATTGGCCTGTTCTCATTAAAGATGTGTTTTGATGAAGAAAACGCTCTGTAAAAATCTTACGGACATCAGAAAATATCTTCCACTGTCTTAAACGAGTGAAAATTTAGAAAGTTCCATATTTTTGGTTATTTTCGTCTAAAAATGAATTTTGGGATTTTGATTTACTCGTTGCCCGTAAAAGTTGCATACTAATAGTATTACTGATGAGGAAAAAAACTGTAAAAATATTACTGGACACAGAACAGTCTATCTTATTTATAAAAATATAAATGCAACACTTTCAGCTGATAAGTAATTTGAATTTCTTATCACTCAAAACTTACCACGAGGAAGTGATTGCATATCGAGTTCCGCCCGTGCCCGACCATCCACCCAACCATGCTAGGCACTTTCCGCGCGTGTTACGTTTTCACTCTGATCATTGTTCACTGAGTTTACACCTTATAATCTTTCTTTGAGTCTAATACTCCCATCAGTTTTTGGGATTCCAACTTAGTCCTAATGAAACCATCTCTCTGTAACTCACCACACATAGATAATGATGCCTCAGTTACCAACTTAACGCATCTCGCCACAGCTTGAGTATGACACGGCATTTCCCCCATCTCAAACGTGGAGGGGAGTGTTGCTACGTTCTTGATGTAAGATTGGACCTCGTTATCATCCTATATTTTTGTAAGTGGGGATTCTGTTATCTCAATTACCTGCCAATCTATGAGATCAGAATAGTCGATGGCATCACAGTTGATGGGTGGAATCCTGAACTGCCTGATTGTAGGTAGGTTCCCTTCTTTCTGCTATAAACGTGTTGCTAGGATTCTTCTCAGCGCAAGTTCTCGAATGCGACTTCGTACATCTGTTAACATAGCAAGCAATATATTTTCAGGATGTGCGAAGTAACTGTTCCGGCCAGTGGCATCATATACAACCTGCTTCTCCTTTACCTGCATGTAGTGGGAGCATTTTACCAATTGAAATAAGCGTCGTGTTCCATTATAGCATGATGGCGAAGGCTTGGTGCTGAATCACACCGGTGGGTAAACTATCACGTAAGTTGCCAAAGTGCATAGTTCATCTGAAGAATTACTTGTACTCACATATGATCTAAGAATTCGTTCGCAACTGTAAGCCATCTAGAATGTGACATAGGTCCATGATTACGTTGTGTCAAATCTATTGGGCACTCTCCTGAGGATACTTCTTGACACATCTGGAAGAGGTGCTTTTGGTCCTTGCTCAAAGCTTTTATATTGTCTATTATTGGCAAAGGCTCTTGAACTTCGATAAGTTCAAACTGTGAAAGAGGGTTAAGTTCGCATTTAGCCAGTGCTTTGTCAATGGGACCAGAAAAAGCATTTGGACCATGTGTCACACCATCAATTTGTAGTAGGAGATGTCGTAATGGTAACTCATTAGTATCCACAAGCAAATAATCCAATGTTGAGGACGGCCTAAGCGCAGTTCAAGCAAGAGAATCACTCCAACTTTAAAACTGGTATTGACATTAGTACCATCGAATCCTATTACTGCAATAGAATCCATTGAAAAAGCTTTCCCTTGTAGGCACTCTATGATGCCGGCTTCTATTGCATGTGCTATTCCTGATAAAACAGTAATATGAGCAAGGTATTCCGCTCTTGGTTCTAAGATGAGCGATACATGTTCTATGGTGATATTTTCAACATAGTACTTGTTTCCTTTTCTCAAATTGGCCTTGGTTTTGCGCCTTCTTCCATCAAAGTACAGTCTTCGGATGACATTTGTATTGTCAAAACTTGACGACTGCTCTCTCTTCTTCTCTTTTTCACCTTACTTTATTTTTATCAATAATCATTGTTCTATTAGTCTCAGAAATAATGTCAACATCCTGTAGGACCGCTGAAGCTATTACTGCAACACTTCTATCTGATATGTTGTGCCGATCGGCCTCTCGAGCTAGTTTTGAGAGCTTAACTCTGGGACAGTATCCTGAAGATAATGGATGTGGAGTTTCAAGGCTCATTTGGGCTTCATAGTATAGATGTGAACGTTTTTGATGGAGAAAAAGTTCACTTACATCAGTATCAGTGTCTGAAGACGAGGTCAACTGAATATTTGTTGTAGTAACCGTTGTTCGGGTAGCTTTTGACATTCTTTCTTGAAATTCTTCTCTTCGTTTCAAGCTCTTTCTCATCTGTTGTGTCTTCTTTTGATCAACACTTCCTATAATCATTTTTCTTGCACTTCGGTGATCATTCAGGAATTCGATCTCTTCTTTATGCACCTTGTTATATGTTTACATTTACTTTACTACATTTGCAAGCGACAATGTCAAATAGTTTTGAAGCTTCTTTTCTTAAATTGGTTATCCACAATTTATAAAAATCATTATCTTTTCCCTGCTTGTAGGGTTTCAAAATGTTCCGATATTTACCATGATAAGCTTTGCTTTTGGCCACAATTTGTTGGTGTGAAATAATGGGTATGCTTGATGTAGCCCACATTTTTTCCACTTCACTAGCAACATTTTCTACATTTTCTGCCGATAATGTGGGAGCGTGAGATGCTGAACACATTGTTAGCATTAGACAGTGCTCCATGACTGATTCATAAGTCGGTAAACTATTATGAGACACATAACAAGGGTTCTCAAATATAGGACACTTGGATTGTTCTCTAGTTTGAGCCATTTTTACTCAATTATTTCTCACTTATTATTCATGAATAATAATTTTCCTGCAAACAAAGAATCAATTAGAATGCTATAAAAGACAACCAAAGACAAATAATAAGCAGTAAGCTATTGCTTACTACGGCATGCTACACCATACAGCAAAGAACAACCACCTTCCAAGGATCTTCCAATCATACTGACAAAGCGTGAGTGCCAGCTGCAGCTACAGACTGAGAGAGGCATGCCCTTGTATGACCTTGACGTGTTACTTTGCGGTTAGTCACGTGTCGATGTACACAGCTTGGTCTTCCCCTTATACTGTAGTAGAGGAATTTTAGGAAAATCGACCTAACAAATTAGCAGGAAGTCGAAACTTGGTACACTTGTAAACTGAACCCTACTGATGAATATATTAAAAGTCCCAACAAATCCAAGTTGTGCTCCAGCCGCCATCTTGGAAAATGGCGGCCGAATTTCGGTTTTTTGGAAATAACTTTAGAACCGTAAAAGATACAAAAATTTATCAAGAGAGCAATATCATTCTACATAAAAAGACAAACATTGTCTGTTCCTAACTTTGTTTTGTACGATGAAAAATAAAAAGGTTATGCAAAACCAAAGATTTTTCATTCTATGAATCAATGCGGACACGACGTTCAAACTGGGTTTGTAGGTAAAAAAAGCGAATGTTTTGTTATGACTGCCTATTTTCAGAAACCTCTCTTACTTTGTATGGGTGATTTTGTGAAAAAATATTTCACAGGAACGAGCTAGTAGAAATATAAATTGTGACAGTACCTGGTTTTCTAAATATTTATACCAATACATTTTCTTGTTTCTAGCAGATATGGGCAACTCTGTCCCTAATTTCCTATATTCTACTTCTAATAAATACTCTTAATTATGATTATATCTACGGATTCATCTGTAACATTTATTCACTCAATCGGAGGTTATGAGTTAATATACCGAAGTAATAGTTCAAAGTGAATGACAGACGAACTAATATTTTTCTTTTCTTTTCAGGTAATGGACGCTATTGATGAGTCAAGATGAAGTGCTTGATATGTGCAGAAGAGATCGATGTGGGAAGCGGGGTATTTGTGGAAAGAGGGATCAAGACTCTGATTCAAGCAAGCAAAGATAGAGGAGATGATAAATACAAGACATTTCAGGAACTGAAGAGTGTACCAGTACACAAAATCTGTCGGAGAAACTACACAAGAAAGCACAGTATAGCTGCTGTCAATAAGGAACCTTCAGAACAATCAACTTCACAAGCCAACAGAGTTCTTCGTTCAGAAATAAAGACATTTAACTTTCTAAGTGACTGTATATTTTGTGGAGAGAAAGCAAGTTTACCTGACACAAAACATTCAAAAAATAGACGCCTCACTGTATATAATGTGGCTACTCTTGAATTTCGAGAAAAAATTATTTCAATTTGTGAACAGCGCAGTGATAGTTGGGGGCAGGAAGTATATTCACGTATTGCAAATTCCATTGATTTAGTAGCAGAAGAAGGTCGTTATCACTTTGTATGTTACAGCACATTCAAGCGCATTGCACAAAGAGATTCAGCAGGACGTCCAGAAGAATCAGTAGCTTCGTCTGCTTTCAAAAAACTTTTGGAATACATTGAAAGTAATGATGAGTGTCAGTACAGTTTGAGTGAGCTGAAAGATATTATGATGGAAGTTTCTGGTGCACAAAAGAAGACCTTTACAGTGACCACTGGCTTAAGTGTAAGTTCCTTTCACACTACAAGTCAAGCATAATCTGTACAGATCTGCATTCCCGACATAACATATTTAGCTTCACTCACACAGGACGGAGGATTTTAACAGAACAATGGTATGAAAACAAGAAGACAGATGAGACTAGTGAACGATTACGTATTGTTGAAACAGCTGCAAAAATCATCAAAGAAGACATTTGTAAAACAGTGTATGATTGTAGCATGTACCCAGACATTGATGACATGAAGGCTGAGGGTCAGACTTTAGTTCCCCCGACACTTACAGCTTTCACTGAGATTCTTATTTCAACTAAAACTCAACCTACACCTGAAAGTATAGATCGCAAGAGAACTTTTATCAACCATTCGATAATTTCTGCTATGAGGCCACGTTCATTCCTATCTCCACTGCATTTGGGACTTTCTGTACACCTATATCGCAATTATGGATCAAGACATCTAATAGACATTTTGCATGCTGTGGGTGCATGCTCTTCATACAAAGAAGCCACAAACTTCCTAAATTGTGCTGTTAATAGCCCACGGTCAACAGTACAACCAGATGCATTTATACAGTTTGTCTTTGATAATGCTGATGTGAACACAAGAACCCTGGATGGTTTGGGTACCTTTCATGCACTTGGAGGAATAAAGTGTGTTACTCCAGGAAACTCTGTCTCGAAATGCCCTCCTTTAGCACGTAATATTGGTGAAAAATGTGACACTACTTCAAATCAAATACCCATTATCCCTTACAAAAAACCTCCCACATCAGGTTTGAAGAGCATAATCTTAAGTGACATAACACATGAAGATGGAGATGTAGTTCGCAGAGGTTTCAAACTTGATGTTCTGTGGTTGGCTGGATTTAGTGAAGTTCAAAATAAATTACCAAGCTGGAATGGCTATATGAAATATGCAGTTACAAATGGAACATGGAATGTAAGTCGTGTGCTGGCAGTGCCTTTCATAAATCTAGAACCAGGAAATCTGACAACCCTTTACTCAGCTTTGATGTTTGCCGCAAAAGAAAGCCAAAGTCATAATCAGGCATGTGTAGTTACTTTTGACCAACCCTTGTTCTTGAAGTCTGTAGATATTGTTGAGTCAGAACCAGTTGCTAGTCTTGTATCTTCAATAGTTGTTCGCTTAGGAGGTTTTCATTTGTTGATGTCATACATGGGAGCAGTAGGACATATAATGAGTGGTAGTGGGATTGAGGAGTTGTGGCAAACTGTTTATGGAAAAGCGACTGTACCCCACATGATGAAAGGCCATTCATATGCCAGAGCCGTACGTGCTCATATTCTAACAGCTGCAGCACTCTTTACTCTCATTCATGACGAATTGGCTTCAAAAGCTGAAGAATCACAAAACATACTGTGTGAAATATCAAAACAGTATTCAGCAAAGGCACTAACTTCTGAAGATGTTTTTGAGTGTGTTGCTATTGAGAACTACATAAATCTGTTTGAGAAAGTCAAAAAAGATATGCAGAATTCAGGCAAAACACCTAAGTTATGGCTTCAGTATTTTCAGCAAGTCATGCTTATCCTTCAGTTTATAAGAGCAGAACGAACAGCAGACTGGAATTTGCATATTGAAACTGTCAAATATATGCTTCCTTACTTTCATAGTGCAGGTCATATACACTATGCAAAATGTGCCCATCTGTATCTAACTTTGATGGAGGATTTGCCCAACAAAATGTCATCTGAGGACTTCCAAAGATTCACGAAAGATGGTTACTTCACAATCAGGCGCAGTGACAGATTCTGGTCTGGTGTGTCAACAGATATGTGCATTGAGCAAGTTTTAATGCGTAGCTTTAAAGCAATAGGTGGACTTACACATGGTCGGGGAATCACAGATTCAACTTTACAGAGATGGGTGTTGTCTGCTCCAGCTTGTGGTGAAATAACTGGAACGTTATCAGAGTTCGCAGGAATAAGTGTAACAATTAGTCATCAGAACATAGAATCTGGAACATCTCGTCAAACAAGAGATTTAAACGACTTTGTGACATTTGTTTGCTGGCTAAAAGAACATAACCCATTTGGTCAATTATCAGGACAGTTGGTAAACCTCTCAAATGGGTTGATAGCAGATTCATCAATAACATGTGATAGGGCACTAGAGATTGGTACAGAAACAATGAAAGCACTCTCAAGTCATAGCTTCTCTGATATTCGACTGCAAAGGAAGAAGAAAGTAGTTCCTTTGTCTAACCTGTCATCTGGCACAATAAAGATGAAAGAAAAAACTGTAATCCTGCATTCCCCACAAGAACTCTTCCACAGAATGATATGTTTGGACATAAGCAAAACAGAAGTTAAAGGGTACTTTCAGTATGAGCTGGCAAGTGTGCCTCCATCATTATTTGACTCAACATTGTTAAGAAAAGGCACAAAGTCTTCTCTGATCAATGCTTTTCAGTCGCACAACGAGATGTTAGCTTTACCAGCCAATCCTCACTACATTTTAGATGGAGGAAACCTTCTTCATTGCGTTGTTTGGCCAAAACCCGCTACATTTGGTCAGCTGTTTGACTTGTATACAACCTCTGTAGAGAGCAATTACGGTAAAAACTGTACAGTGGTGTTTGATGGTTATCCTGACAGAGAAACCACTAAGACAGCCGAGCAAGAGCGACGAGCAGCAAAAAGAACTTCTAGAGATATCATATTTAATGAGAATACACCAACCACTATACCACAATCAGATTTTCTTGCTAACAGAAACAACAAACGGGCCCTGATTGCATCTCTTGTGTCTAGTATGAAGATCAAAGGTTATTCTGTTGTTCAGGCGGAGAGTGATGCAGATACTGTTATTGTTAAGGCTGCTCTAGATCAAGCTAAACACAAAAATCAAACAGTAGTTGTTGGCCAGGATACGGATCTTCTAGTGCTTCTAACTGCTCTAGCCCATGAAGACTTTGAAATTTGGTTTCTCAAACCAGGGAAATCAAACAGCACACCCCGTATTTTCAGCATCCAAAGTGAGAAAAAAAACATGGGGAAGGCTTGTGAAGTTTTGCTATCTGCTCACGCCATGACTGGATGCGATACCACATCAGCTTTGTATAAAAAAGGAAAAGTTAGAGGTCTCCAACTTCTACAGAACCATACAGAAATGAGAGAAGAAATGAAAATATTTAACCAAAAGGATGCCAGTAAAGAAGATATCAAAGCTGCTGGGGAAAAGTTCCTCTTAAAAATGTACGGATCAAAATCAAAGTCCTTGGATGAGCTAAGATACTTCATGTATAATCGCATAGTAGCAAAAAAGAAGTTAGATACATCTTTTCAACTAGCATCCCTACCTCCGACCAGTGCAGCAGCAGAGCAACACTCATACAGAGTGTACTTGCAGGTCCAAGAATGGTTAGGAAACTGCCTGGAGCCAACAGAGTGGGGATGGTCCATGACAGGGAAATCACTGAGGCCTGTCCCTACTACCAAGGAAGCCGCTCCATCACAACTTCTTAACCTCATTTCATGTAACTGCAAGCTAGGATGCACCAAGAGATGCAAGTGCATACAGTTTGGTTTGCTGTGCTCAGCGATGTGTGGAGGATGTGAAGGAACTACCTGCGAGAACTCTTATGTTGAAACGCTACTAGACAACTGATAACTGAGTGTGTTGCAATATGACACTACACATAATGCAATAAATGTACAATCTAGCTTATTTTTGCGTAGTAATTAGAAAATTATACTTAAAACAGGGAGACACAATTACATTTTATTTCCTAGCTCATGTTAGATGACTTTATTCAACATTAGAGATGTCACACAGTGCCTTAGTGTTAAAGCTATATACTGTATTACTGCGTTGCACTCCAAGACTTAGATTACTACATTTTCATTTTAGGTAACAACAGACGATTATAGTTAGCTATAGTGATGTTCCCAAGTGTCTAAGGATTACTGTGACCATTCAATAAGATGTTATTTTATGTTCAATCCATAAAACCTGTCTGAACATCATGGTCATCATCAATACATGAAAATTCTTCCTATGTTACATTTTTCTTCAGTATACAAGATAAGGAAAAATGCATGTTATATTTTACATAAAATATATTAGTAATGTATGTATTGAGAATAGCATTCATAATTATTTCCATTTTCAATACTTAGATGTCTAATGAAGGAATAAAATAACTGTTTTAAATAATGTTACTCCAAACCGATAACTTAGCTCCTACCCGTCATCAAAAAAATTACATTACAGTATTTTTCTCTAGCTCTTTCTGTTGTGCTTTACTTTTTTACCAAACTACCTATAAAAAACAAACTGTCATGGTTCTGAAATAATAAATTGCAACAAAATATTCGAATTTCTACCCATTAACCAAGTTTGAACGTCATGTCTGCACTGATTCATAGAATAAAGGAATATTGTATTTTGCGTAACTTTTTTATTTTTCATCGTACAAAACAAAGTTAGGAACAGAAAATGTTTGCCTTTTTATGTAGAATGATTTTGCTCTCTTGGTAAATTTTCGTATCTTTTACAAGTCTGAAGTTATTTCCAAAAAAACGAAATTCGGCCGCCATTTTCCAAGATGGCGGCTGGAGCACAACTTGGATTTGTTGGGACTTTTAATATATTCATCAGTAGGGTTCAGTTTACAAGTGTACCAAGTTTCGACTTCCTGCTAATTTGATAGGTCGATTGAATATATTTATCCTAAAATTCTTCCACTATTAACAAATAAAAGGGAAAATCACCGTCTCAGATAGACATTAGACGATTACGTGTCAATAGAAAAGTGCTCGTAAAATAACTTCAAATGCAGATAGATTGAACGAAAATAGCTAGAAATAATGCAAGGCATTTGCTAATTTTCACTAGCTTTGGGATGTGGAAGATATTGTCTGATGCCACTAACATTTTCACACAATGTTTTACTCATCAATACACAACTTTTACAATAAGAGGCCAATCGATATTCTAAAATTCATCTTTTGACGAAAATAACTAAAAAATAAGAAACTGGCCAATTTTTAATTCGTCTGGGCAGTGGAAGATATTTTCCGAGGCCAGTAATATTTTTAAAGAGTGTTTTCCATATTAGTATGCAAATTTTGCGATAACAGGCTAATCAAGATTCCAAAATTGATTTTTTGGATGAAAATAAGGAAAATAAGGATTTTTTCATTTTTAGCTCACTTGAGGCAGTGGAAGTTATACATATAGGAAGTTATTTTTTTATGTATGTTTCTTATATCCATACACAACTTTTGCGACACGAGGCTATTCGAAAACAAATTCCCAAGGTACAAATTCGACCCACCCTACTGTACAAGCCATTAGTAAGCAATGGATCGTTGTGGTACAGAGTTGTCTACAGATCTTAAGAGATATGTTATTGTTGTACACGAGTCTGGAAAGAGTTATAAGAATATAGAAAAAGGACTTCGAATTCCTGGCTTGGTGTTGGAGAGAATTATTTTCCTCAGGTCCCCATCGTGGAATAGATAAACAGCGGTAGAGAAATACGATAGTAACTAATTGGTAATTAAGTCCGTTAACTATAAGTCTGCGTCATTAATAATAACAATAATAATAATAATAATAATAATAATAATAATGTGATTATTTTTTCTCTTACCTGTTGATCTACTCTATACGTATCTCCTCCTACCTCCCCTTAGCCCCCTCTGTTCAAATGGACGAATCACCATCTCTCTCTACCTCTCCCGCTGTCTAGTTGGAAACTTGTAGTAAATACTAACAAAAATTATATTAAAATATAAATAAATATAATAAAATATAATCAAACACAAATAAATATATAAATGGTTGGTGAAATATAATTATAAGATTCACATGAGGAATGTTAGTAAATAAATAAATAAATAATAATAATAATAATAATAATAATGACCTTCCTAGCTTAAATGTACTGATAACAAACCTTTGTTTTGATCAATGGACTGATAGCAAGGAGCAGTTTTCACTCTACCCTCCTTTACCCTGGTCAACGTTTACTAACTATCCTCCGTTTTACTTTCTCCCTTTTCCCCCTTGAATATTTTTTACGTTTCAGCATCTTTCCCCTTAGGGGGCACCGCCCCTATTCCCCTCCTGTCGAACTGGACACTCAGGAGGCGCAAACCCTACGCCCAACTTCCACTCACTTCCAAATGAATATCACACTACTGGAAGGTATGCCTGAGGGCGGGAGAGAGAATGCCAGGGTTGTGTTAGTGCCATGCTGCTCTACAATGTGACACTGCCATATTTGTATTTTCAGTCTCCCTAAACGCATTATTACAATACTTACCCATATCGTGTTTTTCATTCCACTTACAAAAATCTTGCACTAAAAATAGGCAGAAAATTGCGTTCCTTTTATTTCGGTTCGTTTTCCGGGAATGGATGCTTCTAACTGGAAGCTTATACTAAATTTTTTAAGGATGAAAACAGAGTTACATCGTTTAGTTCTTCGTTTACTTTGTCTCAAGCATATATTTCCTGAGGGAAAATAATTAACTCAAATGTACTTGAATAAACTTTTTCATTAACTCCTCCCTGTGTGTATATATATATATATATATATATATATATATATATAATATATATATATATATTATAATATATATATAATCATGATAAGTGAGAGGAGTTAATGAAAAGGTTTATTCAAGTACATAGAGGATGATGATGATGATGATGTCTGTTTGTCTGTCTGTTCGATGTTCAGTTATACAGGCCTAAACGGTTTGGGTAATCTGCATCAAATTTAGTATACACATTAAGGGAGAACCAGGAAAGGTTAGTAACACAACCACCCCTCCCAGTCCCCGTCCTGTGGAGAGGGAAGCATGGGAGGGTGCCCACTAAACGGCTAAGGTAATCTGCACCAAATTTAGTATACATATTAAGGAAGAACTATGGTAGATTTTAATAACACACACCTGCTCCTCCCAGTCCCCCCGAAGTTGTGTTTCGGAGGACTTTCGCTGAGGGCGTTCTCGTATATATACTGTGTATATATATATATATATATAACTGCAATGACCGCGCAGTATATAAATGAATAGAAACGACATAAGTATTAAGGAACGCTTCTGCACACGAGGAGGAGAGATAACGAATAAATGAAAAATGAGGCGAACCGCCCGGGAATCGAACCCAGGGTGGGAGAATTTCGATTTGTGATTAATTGAGGTCCGTAGCATAATGGTAGCGCGTCCAACCGGCAATTGGAAGGCCCTGGGTTTATTCCCTGGCGGTTCGCCTCATTTTTCATTTATTCGTTATCTCTCCTCCTCGTGTGCAGAAGCGTTCCTTAATACTTATGTCGTTTCTATTCATTTATATACTGCGCGGTCATTGCAGTTATATGCGCATATTCACGATTTGCGAGGGTGCCTTCTCAGGGCATTGGTTTCTGCCCTATGTGGGAGAATTTCGATTTGTGATTAATTGAGGTCCGTAGCATAATGGTAGCGCGTCCAACCGGCAATTGGAAGGCCCTGGGTTCGATTCCCGGGCGGTTCGCCTCATTTTTCATTTATTCGTTATCTCTCCTCCTCGTGTGCAGAAGCGTTCCTTAATACTTATGTCGTTTCTATTCATATATATATATATATATATATGCACAGGGGCTTTTGAGACACCCTGTATAAGCCAAAAGTTACGCGTTTAAGTTAAAAATTTCAAAACGTCTTTTATATTTGTTCAAGAACAATTGTCTTAGTCTGGGGTTCCCAACCTGTGGCTAGCCATGGGGCCAACATGCATACAAAAAAGATTTGCCTTTTAGGAGGACGCACTTTTCAGACTAGCAATGTATTCACTGGGGGAACAAATTTCAAATTTTTGCCTATTGAATTAGATTTGACAGTTACTTCTAGGTAATTTGGGTGCGCTGAGCACGAAATTTTACTCGGTTTTGCTCTATCAGGTCCTGATTTGCTCAACACCCCTCCTCTTTCGTCGTATTCATAAAAAGGTTTTTTTCTCAATACTCGCTAAGTCTTTTTGCAGTTACACATTATGCAACTAGGTTTTTATCTAGGTATTTGTACCTATTGCTATGGTATTGTTGTATTATGTATATTTTATATGTAACACCCTAAAAATATTTTTAATTTTGTCATTTTTAACCCATTTTAATATTAGTAAATTAAGCTAAAAATATCATAGAATTCTAAAATTTTCTCGAGCGTTCCTGTTCTCTGTAGAGTATTCTAGAGGGACAACTAAAATATATAAAAGCGACTCGTTTCCAGAGTTAATCAGTCAATTCAATCAGTCAGTCAGTCAGTCAGTCAGTTGAGTTAGTTAATTAAGTTTGGGCATTAACATAATTTTGAATTGGCATATGATTTAGTGAGTAATTTTGTCATCGTGATTTAATATAGTTGATTAATTAGACGTAATTTATATTGTACCTACTCATCCGTGTTTCTAGTTTAATTTCATAGATTGTAAGTACCTATTTCATAATAAGTACCTATTTAAACTAATTTTTGTGTTATATTTCAGATTTTCTTAAATTTATATGAATTAAGGGCTTTAAATACCTTTACAAATTGGCAGAACAATCAAGCAATATGTCATCAAGCACTAGAAAGTTCAAATGCAAAACAACCCTGATTCCTTCTGTTATATATGTAGAAATTTTACACTTCCACATCAACGAGCAAATATAACTGACTTCGTAAAAAGAGCTTACTTAGCTTATTTTGGCATAAAACTGGGGGACCAAGATAAATCGTGGGCTCCACAAAAGCCTGCACTATATGCATTGAAAGACTGCGACATTGGACGAAGGGTTCGGATTCAAAATACTTTTGGAGTTCCGATGTAAGTTTATGATTTCATAAAACTACGTAATTTAATCACTAGTATACTGTAACTTACCTAAATGTAATTGTAACTTAGGTACATAAACAAAAATTTACAGAAAATGTTTATAAGAATCTCAATATTGCATAAGGTTGAAACACAGAAATGTTAATGTTTGGGTGATAACTTTTGATAAAATTCATAAAAACAAGTCTCTCGTCGCTTTTGTTAACGCTTTACAATTTTTTTTCCATATCAGGTGTGGCGAGAGCCTACTAACCACGAGACGATTGCTACCTTTGCTTTGTCAAGACTTCGGGCTTCACTAAGAAAAATAAACATTGTATCGAGTACCCAAATTTCGACACCGCGATACGACCTGTGCTACATTCAAATGAGATCCCCATTCCAAATTTAAGGGTCTGCCAACTCAAGAATTAGTTGAAGATGTTCCTGAAAATATTGTTATGCACTTTGAGGAGTCACACACCGATTTTGACCCCAGCGTATTTGAAAGTCAAAACGATCCGCAAAGTTTAACCAGGCTGAGTTGAATGATCTTGTAAGGGATCTAAATTTGCCAAAAAAGGCTGCGGAAATTTTAGCTTCAAGACTTAAAGAGAAAACTTGCTTACTTCAAACACATACATTTCATTTTACAGAAAAAGAGAAGAAGAACTTGTTAAATATTTTAGAACAGAGGATAGTTTAGTATATTGCTGCGACATAGTTGGTTTGTTAAAGAAGATGGGGGTTGAGTCTTACGATGCAAATGATTGGCGCTTGTTTTTAGACAGTTCGAAAAGAAGTCTTAAGTGTGTGTTGTTGCATAATGGCAATCTATACGGCTCGATACCGATTGGGCACTCAACAAAATTAAAAGAGAAAGTATGAACATATAGAAAAGGTTTTAAATCTTATCAAATATAGGGAGCACGAGTGGATCATATGTTTGACTTAAAAATGGTTAATTTTCTGCTAGACAACAAGGAGGGTATACTAAATATCCCTGCTTCCTTTGCTTATGGGACAGCAGAGCCAAGGAAGAACATTATTTCAAACAAATCTGGCCAGCACGAACATCACTTACTGTCGGAGAAAAAAACGTAATTAATCCACCTTTAGTGAGCAGAGATAAAATCATATTTCCTCCTCTGCATATAAAACTAGGCCTCATTAAACAATATGTAAAAGCTTTAGATACGAACGGCGAGTGTTTCAAATACATAACTTCAAAATTTCCAAGTTTAAGTTATGAAAAAATCAAGGCGGGAATTTTCGACGGTCCACAAATAAGAACAATGATTAAAGACAGCAATTTTCCTAATGTCATGAATGAACGCGAAAAAAATGGCTGGTTCTCATTCGTGGACTTGATAGAAAACTTTTTAGGCAATTATAGGGCAGATAAGTACGAAGAAATCGTAAAAAAACTTTTAAGGGACTACAAAGAGTTAGGTTGCAATATGAGCATAAAAATGCATTTTTTGAATAGCCATCTTGACCAATTTCCAAGTATTTAGGTGATGTAAGTGACGAACAAGGGGAGAGATTCCACCAAGATATCAAAATTATGGAGGAACGGTACCAGGCCGCTGGGATTCCCACATGATGGCTGATTACTGCTGGTGCTTGAAAGAGACCTGCCATCAACAAGCAAATACGCTAGAAAGTCTTACAAAGAAAATTTTTGCCACAGTGAAAGCTTCATATCTGTTTGTTTTTTTATTTTAAGTCATTTCTATCGTATAATGTAATTTTACTGTAGTTTGAACTGCTTGTATTCATGAAACTTGAAAAAAAAATTTAACACATGACTTAATTTTTTAGTCCTAATTTGAAAAATCTGGAAAATGGCACATAGGCTGTCGACAAGAATCAGGACCTGATAGAGCCAAACCGAAGTTGAAATTCGTATTCAGCGCACCCAAATTACTAGAATCAAGTGTCAGATATCATTCAATAAAATACGTGTTGCCCAGTGAATTATTAATCATGGACTAAAAGAAATCTTACTTTTCTTCTTGTTTGATTTCTGGAACAAATGATTTGCAACCCTGTTTCGATTTGAAGATAAAAAAAAAATTCCGCAGTTGTATTGTAGTTTTACTATATATATATATATATATATAAGGTTTGTTCAGAAAGTATCCGGACTGAGGTGATCAAAGTACTCTCCTTCTGAAGTCACTGCCACTGCCACTGTTGAAAACGTTTTACGAAAGCACTTTTCGGAATAGTCAAAAGCTGCTCCCTAAATTTCTTTTAATGGTCTCAACATCATCGAATCGGTGTCCTTTCGGAGTTTGTTTGAGCTTCGGAAACCAAAAAAATATGGAGGCTGCTGTATTTGTAGGGTTAGCGTTTTTGGCCAAAAATCCGGACTCCCACTTCTGCGACCGTTTCCTCCAAACTGCTTCACGGAGACGTCTCAAAACTTCAATGTAAAATACATTGTTGATTGTTTATCCCTGTGGAGCATATTCATGGTGCACAACACCTTCACAGTAAAAAAACAAGTAATATGAAGAAATCGCCGCGAAACAAAACACGCTTAGCTTCATTGGCTCACCACAGTGGTCTGACGCTACACAGTGAAGTGCAACTTGTCTCGATATGCAGAGACATGTTTAGCACAGTCACAATTCGAAGCGTAACCTTGTTCTAAAAATAAACACTTTTTCCGGATACTTTTTGAACATATTTCGTGGGTGTGTGTGTGTGTGTATACTGTATATATATATATATATATATATATATATACTTGGAAAATAATGGAGAAACTAGTCCCTAATCTTACTCTGAACCCTATAAAACCCCAAACAACGGTGGAAAGTAGAAACGGTAAACTGTGTCGTATTCCCAAATTGAAGGCGAAACAGGGAACATCCTTAACCCTGAAAGAAAATAGTTTTGTAGTGAGAGGACCAAACCTGGTTTAATCAGTTGCCCAAAGACCTAAGAAACACGAAGGGAGTTGCAGTGGAACTCTTCAAAAGAAGACTAGACGCCTGGCTCAGAACAATCCCCGATGAGCCGGCCGAACCTGGCTATGTGAGGTGGAGAGCGCAAGAATCCAACTCACTACTTCACCAGGCCAACTCGAGAGGAGGGGCGACAAGCTGGGCCTTCGCGAAATGAGAAATCATCGCGCGAAACCTTTGTAAGGTTGTAAGGTTTATATATATATATATATATATACAGTATATATATATTTATATATATATATACAGGGTGTCCGAGAATTATCTGTACAATTTTTGGCTGTTATTAAAAGTCAACCATGAAGTGTAGAAATTCCAGTTTTGTCCCATTTTACAGAGAATCTCATTAAGTTTTTTCTGATACCAAGTTTTGACAAGTTTTTTAGAAATTCCAGTGTGTCCGAACATTATTTGTACAATTTCATCTTTTAATAAAATTCTTGATAACACACGTAAAATTCTTAAACAAGATTATTTAGAATCTGTATTTTCAAAAGTTTCTTTTATTAAAGTAAGGTTGTTACAAACATTCGATATGTGCACCATTAGTGATTCGCAAAACATCCAATCGATACTCCAAATGTTGCCATGTACGCTGCAGCATATCCACATCAATTCGCTCAATAGCAGCTGTGATTCTTGCTTTTAAATCATCAATGTCTGTCACCCGCGTACATTTCTAAAAACCTTGTCAAAACGTGGTATCAGAAAAAACTTAATGAGATTCTCTGTAAAATGGGACAACACTGGAATTTCTACACTTCATGGTTGACTTTTAATAACAGCCAAAAATTGCACAGATAATTCTCGGACACCCTGTATATAAAATAAATGAATGATGTAAATCCACAAGGAAAAAGAAAAATGATTCCAAGGTCTTTTGTGTATTCAGAAGTACACCTTGTCCCTGACGAGGTGTACTTCTAAATACACGAATACAATCCGGAATTATTCAAGTGGAGGCATTACTTTTCAGCCCACTCTCATATATATTGAAGAAAGAAGTTCGCTTGTCAGAATAAAATATGTTTCCTGGAAAAGCCAAACTAATAAATCTCTTTAAATGAAAATTCAGGTCTTAGAAAAGTAATCCCAGCGTGGATTTCAAGCATGACTTTTGTAATAAATTCTTCCTTGCCATTTTTTGAAGAGGCTTTATAATTTAATTAAACATATAGTCGTACGTACTGTACATATATATATATATATATATATGGGAATGAACTCAGAATGGTCCCCTGAGGTTTTTTATAATACACACAGACCGTGCATGAAACAAGGAACTCTTCTGGGATAATTAAATCCACTATAGTCCGAATAAGTAATGGTAAATGACAAATACCATAGTTTTTCTTTTTTATGATGCTAGCCCGACGTGGGCAACGGGTCACTCGCAAAGAGGTCCCATAAATATAGCTTCCCTCACCAGCTATCTGCAAAGCAGACAGGATCCAGCTTTGGGACATGGATCTAGGGTTTAAAGCAGCCTAGCCCTGCTACATTTAGAACCTCAATATAAGCAAACGACTCGCTGCCTTCACGTCAGATTGAATACATCAAAGAAAAAGGGGTAACTATTATATTTTTAGTCAAAAACCAAAACTTAAACCTCAACTGGCAGAATTGAGCGTCCACTTTTCAAGGCACATAACATGTCCGTTTCAAGATGGGAATGAACTCAGAATGGTCCCCTGTGTGTATCATAAAAAACCTCACAGTGGTGATGACTGTTTTTTGGGATATCACCAGTGTTGTTCTCGAAGACTTTACGGAAAGAGGGACAGCAGTCAACGCCGCACGTTATATTGAAACTCTGAAGAAGTTGAAAAAATGGATCAAGAGGGTTCGCACTCACAAAAACGCAGTCATTGTTCACCATGACAACGCATGGCCTCACACCGGTGTTCAAACGCGAGAAGCAATTGAGGATCTGCAATTCATCATCTTGCCGCATCCACCATATAGCCCCGATTTAGCACCATGCGATTTTCACCTCTTTCCTAAACTTAAAGAACATCTCCGTGGAAATCGCTACGAGTCTGACGAAGAAGTTAAGGCCACTGTGAAATTTTGGTTTGGTAGTCAAAGCTCCGAGTTTTACCAGAATGGATTTCAAAAACTTATTTATCGTTCGTGTAAATGTATCGAGGTAAGGGTGATTTTATAGGAAAGTAATTGTATCGTTTTGAAGAATAAACTCTAAGGTACATATCTGCTTTTGTTTCGATAAAATCCTTCAACCCGTTTAAAATTTATTTGAGTGGAGGCATTACTTTTCAGCCCACCCTCGTATATATATATATATATATAATATAAAAATATTAATATATATATATATATATATATATATATATATATATATATATATATATATACACGAGGGCCACTCAATATATTTTGTCCCACCTTTTTTTTTCCTTTCCAAGGTTCCTTGTAAGTTCCTGAAATTTTGTACACTAGTTACATACCTTTTTTAGAAGTTTTTATTTTTCCACATAGTCTCCATCCTTCTCTACGGCTTTCCTCCACCTCGAAATAAGGGCCTGTATTCCTTGCTGCTAAAAGTCCGCTGGGTTCCGCTCGAACCACCTCTTAACCTCCTCAACAACCTCATCGTCATTCTGACACTTTCTTCGACGAATAGCATCCTTAATTGGCCCAAACAAATGGAAGTCTGAAGGTGCCAGATCCGGGATGTATGGAGGGTGGGGTATTGGGGTAACACAGTCAAGCGCATTTTTGTGATGGCCTCTCTTGTTTGAAAACTGTTGTGTGGTCTTGCGTTATCGTGCAAAAGAAGGACGTCTTCCAGTTTCCTCTCCGGTCGAACTCGCTTTATACGTCTCTGGAGTCTCTGTAGGGTAGCAATATATGCCTCTGAGTTGATTGTTTGTCCTTTCTTCATAATGTCCACCAGAATCACCCCTTTCATGTCCCAGAAGATGGTAGCCATAACCTTTCCTACAGAAGGAGACATTTTAAACTTTTTCTTGCGTAGGGAGTCTGCGTGATGGGCGTTTTGTTTCAGGTTGAAAGTGGTGTACCCGTCTCATCCACAGTCACAATTCGTGAAAGGAAGTTATCCCCTTCTGTCTCGTAGCGAACCAACGACTCAGAAGCAATTTTTTTTCTTTGGGCTTTGTGATCTTCAGTCAGTTGGCGAAGAACAAACCGTGAACACAGGGCCGTTTCTAGCCATTAGGGGGCCCTAAGCAGTATACCCATTTGAGGCCCCACCCCTCCATCCACCAACTCACATCTTACTACATCACCTCAGCACACACATACAAAAAATGGCTGTGTTAATAAAAAACAATTATGAAACAATTTTAATGAAACATTTATGTCCAAAACAACAAATATGTACTTTCAGAAGACAAACTGAAAAAATACTCTTCATGAAATTCCTGAAAATTAGCTTATACATTATTTAGAATAAATGTCACAGAACTATGTATGAAAAAATAATTTAATTATCAACTACCAAACAATTGCTAACTCTACGATACAATCGTGTAATAGCTAACAGTTATACAGAACAGTTTGTATCTTCAAAATTTTTGTCTCCTAGATTTTTTCTGGGCGAAATCATCAATAACATCATCATATGAAATCTCCCTGCCAACGTCCTGGTTGATGCTTATGATGCCAAGGCCACTGAGGCGATCCTGCCCCATTGATGATCTGAGGTAGTTCTTGATTAGCTTCATCTTAGAGAAGCTCCTCTCGGCTGACGCTACTGTCACAGGTAGAGTGCAGGCAATTCTTAGTGCAACCCAGAGATTGGGGTATAGTTCCACCAGTTGCTTCTGATGAATGAAGGAGAGAAGCTCCAATGCAGTCATGTTGTGTGAAGGTAAAGTCGGCAAGTTCTTAATTTCGAGGGCCAGTTCTCTTCCATCAATGTCAGAGTCAGCTCCAGAGCTCAGTATCTTAAGCTTTTCGCACTTGCAGGACAAGTCTTCCTTGTTCATTGTGGTGAAGTTTAGGAGAACTCCAAATATGTCCCTCACATCATCTAATGTTCTGAATCTCTCATTTATTGACCCGATGGCACAATCCACCACCACATTGAAAAATTTGACTTCCAGTCTCTTTAAGGCTTCTGTAAATGGTTTGTCAGGAGCTTCGTAAGCAAAGTGCTTTTTTGTGGATCTGAGCCTCTTCTCCTTCAGCACAGCCTCCACATTCATTTCCTCACATATGTCCCTAGCTACGACTTGTGCTGCAACAAGACCTGTGTTTCTGTAGCTGGTGAGTGAGTCTTTTGTTTTTGTGAGGAGGTTGACTGCCACATCAAACTGCATTGTAGGAGACTGCAGAAGTTTGCTCACATGGTTAACTGCATGAAGAATGTCATACCATACTACTGTGCAAATCTGAAAGCGATAAGACCCTATCTCCTCTGCAAGTGCTTGTGCTTCAGTCCTGGCTATGGCATCTGTGGCATTGTTTCTGACTTCCAACAGGGCCTCTCTGATGTTGTGGCTCTGGTATCGCACAGCCTCAATGCTCTTAAGCCGGCTCTCCCACCTGGTTTCACTCCAAGACTTGAGTGTTATGTTCACGTGCTTCTTTAGGATTGTCCATCTCTGTGTAGCTGCTGCAAAAAGGTTGTACAATTTTTGTACGTTGCCAAAGAAGCTGATGGCATCTGTGGAAGCTTTAGCTGCATCAGCCACTACAAGATTCAGAGTGTGAGCCCCACATGGAACATAGAGTGCACGACAGTTCTTCTCTAATAACCTTGCCTGAACACCTTTGTTCTTGCCCTTCATGTTCGCTCCGTTGTCATATGACTGTCCTCTGCAGTCATCAAAGTGAATATTCAGTTCATCTAGTCTCTTCAGAATCAGAACTGATAAACCCAGGCCAGTACTTTCTGAAGCCTCAAGAAAGCCCAAGAAGTATTCTTTTATTTCTGGTACTTCACCCATTTTAACAGTTCTGATAATAATCGACATCTGTTGTTGGTGGCTTACGTCTGGAGTGCAGTCTACTGTAAAATGAGTGAGTAATATTTAGCTTGTTTTATTTCTGCAACAATGGCATCCAAGATCTTCCCACTAATGGACCCAATGAGCTCATTTTGAATGATGTTTCCTAGGTAACTTGAATGACTATATTGGCCACTTTCGACTCTGCTGATGTGTTGTTTCATCACTGAATCAAATTTGGCAAGCAGCCCAACTTCCTTCAAGAAGTTGCCATTGATGTGATCCATTAAATTTCACATTTCGAAATATTATAAATATTACAGAGACTAGCTTACTCTACACGATTTCTGAGCACTTGCCTAGCTTGATGGTCTACCTAACCTAGTTGCCTGAACTGTAATCATAAGAATATACAAGTGGCACATCTCACCTGTGCTACTGGAAAGCTTCTCCTCCTCTATTTTCTTCTTTTTCCGTTTTTCAGCTCCTGATGGATAATGTCGTTTCATTTTCCAAGATGCACGAAGTCACATCTAGTTAACCACAACTAATCTGCTAAATAATAACAATCATGATAATAATAATAATAATAATAATGTTTTACAATACTAGAAAAATTAAGCATTTAGGAAAGTATAAGCATATAGTAAGAATAAAGTTAAATAATATAGAAATAAGATCTCACAATAGTTATTTACACATAACGACCAAAACGTTTCGTTTGGCTCCGTTTTATCACATTTGTCTCATACAAAAACTTTAATTAATACGACAATACTACTACTACTACTACTACTACTACTACTACTACTATAATAATAATAATAATAATAATAAGGATAATAATAATAATAATAACAATATTAATAATAACTTCAGCTATATTCCTATTCTTGCCCACTGAGCTATGATGACCTGGGAGCCTGTCTAGGGGCTTCCTAGTAGCAGCGGGGCTCTAAGCGGCGGCTTAGTCTGCTTATGCCAGGAAATGGCCCTGCGTGAACACACTTTTGAGTATCACAGTTGCTGAATTATCGTATTCACACTTCCTTCACTAATTCCTAGCTCCAGTGATAGCTCCTTGTATGTGACGCGCCGATTTGATCGAATGATGCTGTTAGCTCGTTGCACAGTGTGAGATGTGACAGCCGATGCCGGGCGACGCTGCGTGGCTCATCATCGAGACTGGCTCTCCCTCTCTTCGATGATCTCACACGTTTAGACCAGCGTCCAACTGTGCTTCGATCAACAACAGCATCGACGTAAACGTTTTGTAGACGTTTGTGAATATTTCCAACTGTTTCCGTCTCTGCGGTTAAGAACTCGATAACAGCTCTCTGTTTACGATGCACATCACTGTCAGACGCCATTTTCGAAACTGCGTTAACCATTGGTTTTATTCATGGGCGTTTAAAAGCGGTTTTATACAAGGAGGGTAGGTTCAAACTGGAAAAATCTGGTTATGTGAAGTGCAGAAAGTTCAAACTTACGGCCCAAAAGACATTTCAGCCCCATGGCCTATTATTTAGCTAATAAAAAATGGTGGGGAAAAATATATTGAGTGCCCCTAGTATACTGGTGATGTAGCGCAACCGCAACCGCAATCGCATTTATCAGTGCGGTTATTGCGGTTGTTTGAGGATATCTTCTTACTAGGGCAACCAAATGCTATAAATGCTAGTGTAATGACTGTAAATGCTATAAACGTCGCCAGATGGTGTTCCTGTCATGCCTCATGCCTTCACGCAAGGGCGCAAAAAAGTAAAAGTTTGCTATACCCTAAATGCGACATGTCTAGAATTGCTACTTGGACTGGATGGATAGATGCATTATGTAATAACTTACATTTATCAACGCTAGGTGGCTAGAAAAGCATTATTTTAATTATATTTAATAAAGCAATGATGATGTATAATTACTGTTGATAAAAAAAGATAAAAAACAATTTTTTTCATTACAAATTAGCCAACTTTCACAACC
The DNA here is from genome assembly GCA_023014485.1 of Bathynomus jamesi. Lineage (NCBI taxonomy): Eukaryota > Metazoa > Arthropoda > Malacostraca > Isopoda > Cirolanidae > Bathynomus > Bathynomus jamesi. Next base: position 30,311 of record JAJOZX010001352.1, on the reverse strand, counting down.
AAGTTACAAACTAAACTAAAGCACCAGCTTCAATGTCTGTTCAGACACGAGTGAGGGTGGTTGTGTTGCGCTAGCTCTCCGTCGCTACCTTTGTAACGTTACGTGCTTCAACCCATTAGTAAAGTGTTAGACTGTGGTGCAACCATCATGGAGCGATCTACGAGTGCAGTGTGGAAGTACTTCTCGGGAGTGTCACACGATGTAGGGAAGTGTGTCATATGTAATAAGAACTATTCACGAAAGGGAAGGAGTACCACTAACTTAAAAAAACCATCTGCGTTCAATGCATAAGAAGGAATATAATGAATTGATATCCAGTGAAAATGAAGCTAATGAACAGTTAAAGAAGAAAAAGGAATCAAAAGTCTCTTACACCCCTACAGGAAATGAAGTGTGCAGTGAAAGAAAAGAATCAGACGAGTGAAAGTCGCTTCGGAAAAGTCAAAATTTGGGATGCGAATCATTCCAAATCAAAATCACTGGACTATCGCATTGCTGAAATGATAATAATGGATGACATGCCATTCAGCCACGTTGAGGACAACTCTAACATCCTATTAGCTTTCGCAAGACTCCAGGCACTGGTTCCTAACTTTTAAATCCTTAGATACGCGTACGCCTAAATCTACTTCCTCGTCAACGCTCGCTAACTCTCTATCATCCATCGTGTACGTGTAATTATCGTTACGAGAACCTATATGCAAAACTTTACATTTGTGTACGTTAAATTGCATCTGCCACTTATCCGTCCACTCCATAATCCTATTTACATCGTCTTGGAGCCTATTTCTATCGTCCTCGTTAACAACCTTAACGCCTATTTTAGTATCGTCCGCGAATTTTGACACATTACTAGCCAATCGTACATCTATGTCGTTAATGTAAATTACGAATTGCAATGGGCCTAACACTGAACCCTGTGGGACACCGCTACCTACATCCAACCACCACGATTCACTACCATTAACAACGACCCTCTGTCTCCTAGCACGAAGCCATTCCTCTAACCAGTTAGCTACCTGACCGCGTATACCGTGCGCTTTGACCTTCACAATTAATCTTCTATGCGGAACTGTATCGAACGTCTTTTTAAAATCTAAATAAATGACGTCAGCCGCTCTATGCTTATCGTATTCGCGCACTATTTCGTTATAAAGGTCTAAAAAATTAGTTAAACAAGATCTATGGCGTCGAAACCCATGCTAACTACTATTAATCAAATCTTGACTTCCTAAGTGATCGATGATACGATCCTTAACTACAGATTCCAAAAGCTTACCGACAATTGACGTTAAGCTAATGGGCCTATAATTGCTAGCTACTGTGCGGTCGCCTTTTTTAAAAATGGGCGAAACGTTAGCTAATTTGAAGTCTTCAGGAATAATCTCTGTTTCGAGTGACCGATTAAAAATCTTCGTTAAGGGGTCTACGATAACGTCTTTCAAATCTTTCAAACGTCTGAGATAAAAAGCGTCAGGGCCTGGAGCCTTGCTAACTTTTAGCCTATCGATATAATGCGCAGTCTCACCCTCGTAAACAGTTATTTCATCCAAAATAGTCTCGCTGCTAAATGAAACGATATCGTCCACGTGGAGGGACATTATTTACGTCTTCTTCGGTAAAAACTGTCGCAAAAAAGTTATTGAACATACCCGCCATCGCCTGAGCGTCAGAAGCCAAAGCGCCGTTAACATCCACTAGAGGGCCTATGTTATCTTTTATCGGCTTACGATTATTGACGTATTCAGACAACTTTTTTGGATTGTGTTTACTATCCGCAGCTATAGTATCTCTAAGTTACGCTTAGCATTCCTAATTGATCTTTTAACCTGACGTCTAAGCTCGATATATCTATTAAAGTTAGCTGCCGTGCTATTGCGCTTATTAAGTCTATACGCTCTGTTACGCTCGTTTATGAACTCGCCTATTTCCCTAGTCTACCACTTGAGCCTACCATGATTTCTAGCGCGCTTGGGCCTACGAGGAATAAACTCCCTTTCAATATTCATAAAACTTTCTTTAAACGCCTCCCAATGCAAATTTGTGTCATTACCCATAAATAAGTTATCCCAGTCCACTACTCTCATCCTATCCGCAAAACTATCAAAATTAGCCCTACGAAAATCAGGGACTTCTATTACGTTACTATCCTTAGTGTTTTCTATCAATAACTTAAACCTAAGAATTTGATGATCACTACATCCTAAACTCTCTCCTACTTCTAAACCTTCGACTATATTTTCGCCGTTCGTCATCACCAAATCTAAAATATTGTCACCGCGCGTTGGTTTGGTAACCATCTGTCATAAAAAATTATCTTCCATGAACTCAATCAATCTCAAACCCTCCTCATTACCAGTAAAATTCTCGTAATTAACATTAGGACAGTTAAAGTCTCCGACAATTATACTATTCTGATTCTCAATAAAGTTACCAAGAAGTGAGTAAAATCTAGTATCGGTATCGAGGGGTTGAACGGGAGGTCTCTATGATGCAGAGAACACTGAAGTTGAAGGAACCACTGAGTCTATATAGCGCTGCTAACTCCAAAAAGCAACAACTCTCTAACATCGACGTCCCGCATCATGGAAACACAGTTTTTACCGTTTAGATCAGTGGTTCCCAACCGGTTTTGGCTTATGGCCCCCTTAGGAACCTTATTTTTTCCTGTGGCCCCCATAAGCATTATTTTCAGTAGGTAATATGCAGATTTAACTCTATTTTACAAAATAACTTTTTCCTGTGGCCCCCTTCAAATGTGCCATGGCCCCCAGGGAGCCATATGGACCCCGGTTGGGAAACACTGGTTTAGATTATAGTCATTATATTGTAGACTGTGAAAAGTGTGGCTAAAATGCGATATTTTATTGTGTTGTTTATTCTTAGGTAATATTATGATATTATAGGGTACATAACTGCAACCGCAACCTCAACCCGCGCGGAACTCTCTTTGTGAGCTCCGCAACCTCAACCGCAACCGCAACCTCAACCGCTACATCACTAATATATATATATATATATATATATATATATATATATATATATATATATATATAGACACTGACCTGTGTATCTATGTACTTAGAGAACCAATATCTAAATACAGTGACAGTAATTCAACTATTTATAGCTGTTTCCTAGATATAAGTAAGGCATATGATGGAGTGAACCAAATATTTTATTTAAAAAACTAGAAGACAGGAAGGTTCCCATGTACATATTAAATTTATTGAAATTTTGGTATTCCCACCAACCTTTTACCGTTAGGTGGGGCAATGTACTATTCGAATGTTTTGGCTCCTCTTGCGGGGTGAGACAAGGCTCCTTGCTCTCCCCTTGCTTCACTTAATGAGGCAACAGTGGGATGTTGCATAGATAACACAAGGATAAATAACTTAGTTTATGCCGATAATATGATGTTAATAAGTCCCTCTGTTAAAGGTTTGGATCGGCTACTAAAAGTCTGCGAAGTGTATTCGCAGAACTCTCTTTCGTACTTTCTGCAGTAATATATACGGACAGCAACTGTGGGTGAATTATAAAAGAGGTTCTGGCAGAACTCTAAATTTGCTGTACAACAGGTCTTTTAGACTCTTACATAAATTACCCCCGAGATGCTCAGCTTCGCAAATGTTTGCTACCCGCAATGTCTCGAGCTTCCCGGAGGTAACAAGACGTGCTCAGTACAGTCTAATGCAAAGAATTAAAAAATCAACCAACCCGATCATCCAAGCTATCCATGAGTCCTGCCATTTATCCTCTAAAGCCAGGGGTGGGGAAACTTTTCAGTACCAAGGGCGAAAATCGATAACATAAACACCTCCGCGGGCGTCTGGCAAATTTTAAGCTTATATATACAGCGTGTCCCAAAGAAATGTATACCCACTTTGTTCGATAATACCAGCTATGAGGACAATAAATATATTACTTTTTATATGTTTTTTAATAAAGAATGTTCTCCTGAATCTAAATATGTAATTATTTTTATTAACAATTGAAGAACAAAAACGTTACAGATGTTTAAATTATAATTATTATTTTCGAGACTTCATGTGCGATATTTTCTAATATTTTAACCGACTGTTTTGAGATACGTATGTTTAGTGTTGATATTGAAGCATAAATGTTGTAATTATTAGTTAATTCAAAAAATTTACAAATTCCATGGTTAAATGACACTTTATCTAAGATGTTCGACGTCTTCCAGAACGTTGTTTTTGTAAGTTTTGCACAGTGCCGTCGGTTTCAAACTTATCTCATTACGTGCAAAAATATTAGAAAATATCGCACATGAAGTCTCGAAAATAATAATTATAATTTAAACATCTGTAACTTTTTGTTTTTCAATTTTAATAAACATAATTACATATTTAGATTCAGGAGAAAATTCTTTATTAAAAAACATATAAAAAGTAATATATTTTATTCTCATAGCTGGTATTATCGAACAAAGTGGGTATACATTTATTTGGGACACGCTGTATATAAGATGTATTTTAAAAAGCTATTTGCTGGGCTGTAAATAAATAATTTTTAGTAAATAATAAATACCTAAGCGGGCGAATTGAAATTAGCTCGTGGGCGAAATTTCGCCCGCGGGCGAGGGTTTCCCCACCCCTGCGTCTAAACTATGGACTTCTTGGTACGAAAACGTCTGCCTGTAGCTCCACTTAACCTCGACATTACTGTATTATTTTTAATCAATTGTATATATTTTTATCCTTAGTATGTGAACTGTCATTGTATTAATAATATTTGTCATATGGACAATAGTCTGGTAATAAACCTTTTCATTTTCATTTTCATTTCATTTTCAAATATATATGAAGAGTAACACTCGTAGTTTGAACATCTTTTATTAAAAACGAAATTTCTCTTGAAAATTTTTCCCATCTCTAGTGATTAATTATTTTATACAAAATAAAAAAAATTATTAATATAGAAATAAATTAATAGAGATTAGAAGTTGCATTTAGTGGACGAAATATGCCTGCCAAAATATGAGTTCATTTGTTTACAATTTTCAGCTGCCACCAGGGGGCTAAAGTTAACAATTTTGTGTAAAAAGGTAAAAAATGCTTCTATTTTAGGTTTGTCAAACTATTATAAAATTTTAACTTAGAATTATCTAATAGTTTGATTAAGATTCTTAATGATAGGAATTCGTTTTGTAAAAATGCCTTTTCATATGCTTAATATCTTCAGCTGCCACAAGAGAGCTGAAATTAACACAATTTAGAGTAACCGAGTCATGTTGAGACTACACTGAATGTTGTGGGGGAGGGTTTGGGGAGGGTTGTGGGGAGGGTTTTGGGTGAAGGAATTTCTTTCTGTGAGTCATTAGAACAGTGTGTTAACACTTGTCTTCTTAGTAGTAGCCTAGTCGCTCAGTTGATCGGAGAGTTTTTTAATATGATCGGAATATTATAAAACTTTATTTTAAAGTGATTTATATAGAGATAATATTGATTTTATTATAAAATGCTTATTATAATGTATTATATTTTTAGTTAATTTATATATATATTATTATATATTAATTATATAATGTTTTGATGTTACAGGATATTTTGTGATTGTGAATTTTTCTTAAAAATATTATGGCATCAAATACTAAATATAAACATTTCACTAGCGAACATATGAAGTGTGCCATATTTGAAGTACCTTATGAGATGAGTGATATGCAACTACCAATTATAACTGCATTATGAAAGATTACCTGTTCACAAAACATTTAGTGAAGGATCAGATGAATAACAAGGAGCCTTCATTTTCTGAAATAGCAGAGGCAGTTTCCAAAAAGGTAGAAAATATTTGGAAGACGGCCTCTTTGCCAATAGTTTCACATACACGCGTTTTACAGATGATGCGAGTGTACCATGATAAATACAGGTCCTTATTAAAGCCATACAAGTCACGCAAGGATCAGCCTAAGTACAAAAATCAGCTTGAAAATTTGAAAACTCTTCAAAATGCACTTTGTTTGACATCTGCACCTGCAAATGTGAGGAGTTTAGGAGATGCTCATGTGAAAAGAGTAAGAAAGTCCCTCCAAAAGAGCAGGATTTTTTAAATGACCAACGAACACGCAGAATAATGGTGATAGGAAGCATTGACATAGCACACACAAGACGATTACAAGCAAGAGAACATCGAAAGGAAATGGAAAAAGCACGTCTGGAATCCTCACAAACAACTAGTGCTGCTATAACCAATACGTCCAACTTACAAATCGAAACAGAGACAAGTGAACTTCAACAACTAGAAGAGATATCTGAAGATAATGAGGAAGATACAACCTCGACTCAATATGTAATATCAGAACAACAGATGCGTGAGCCACTGCCTTCATTAGCAATTACTTGTGATAGATTTAAAATGTCGGACAGAGCTGGGGCTGCTATTGCTTCTGCAGTATTGGCAGATCTTAAAATTGTTACTCCCGAAGACAAAGGGAATATTATAGACAGAAGTAAGCTAAGACGTGAAAGACAAAAACAGAGAAGGAACTACAACAGATAGGAGAGCCAAAAACTATGCGGGGATTATACTTTGATAGCAGAAAGGATAAAACAATGATTCAAGTCCAGGAGAGTGATGGCTCTAACCACCAAGAATCAAACGCGAAGAGCATATCAGCATAATATCTGAACCACACTCTCTGTACTTTGCACATGTGACACCTTCCAGTGGCAAAGCTAAATACATTTGCACAGCGATAGTGAATTGCTTGAAAGAAAGGAATGTTGATATAGGGAACATCGTTGCAGTTGGCTGTGATTCGACAGTGGTTAACACTGGAAGTATTGGAGGCACAATAAGATTACTGGAAGAAGCCTTTAATAAGCCATTGCAGTGGCTGATATGCCTTTTACACCTTAATGAACTTCCATTGCGCCATCTGTTTCATCACTTGGATGGTACCACTACTGGACCAAGAGCATTTTCGGCAATTTACAAGAATTAGCTACTTTCATTGTTAGGGTATACGCACCAATGTGGTTTCAGATAAAGCGTAAACCATTATGCCAATATGGTGCTAAACATATGTGTCATATGATTGCAAGAAGCCGGTATCTCCGTGAAGAGCTTAGGAGAGTACATGACTCAGTCATTCAGCGAAATGCATATTACGCAAATCAAGAAAACATTCTCATTGCAATGATAGCTGATGAAAGGGAGCATGTGCGTCAGTTGGGATTTAGGCGTATCATAAAAGCAAGGGCATGCATTCAAGAAACAGATGTTATCAGGTATTTTAAGGTGCCAGAAATAAATTTTTATGCCAAAGACTATACAGATCTCATTATGTGGCAAGATTTTCAGATAGCAGAACCACCGATAACCAAATGAGTTTCTCTTGATGATATTGAATCATGCATCAAACATGGTACTACTCTTCATTCAGAATTATTTCAGTTTCCATGTCATACACAAGCCGTAGAGAGATGCGTCAAGCTCGTTACAGACGCTGCTGGATCAGTCTGCGGACCTACAAACAGAGACGGTTGGATTCGTGCTACATTAGAATCAAGGAAAAAACAGCCAAAATTTGACACAAAAGCAAATTACTAAATAGTCTTCAGCAAGAACCCTTTCTAGAGGGAGGTTGGTTGGGGAAAGGGTGGTACTCCGCTAAGGCACGAAATAACGTTTCTTAATTGTCTCAAGCCAGTATAAAGGAGGAGAGACATCCTAATTTATTACTGTTCCCTTTTTCAAGTAAATACAGAATCATACTTAATTGTCATTTTTAAGTTAACTTCAGCCCTCTTGTGGCAGCTGAAGATATTAAGCATATGAAAGGCATTTTTAAAAAACGAATTCTTATCATTTAAGAATCTTAATCAAACTATTAGATAATTCTAAGATAAAATTTTATAATAGTTTGATAAACCTAAAATAGAAGCATTTCTTTCCTTTTTACCCAAAATTGTGTTAACTTTAGCCCCTGGTGGCAGCTGAAAATATTAAACAAATGAACTCATATTTTGGCAGGTATATATCGTCCACTAAATGCAACTTTTAATCACTATTAGAACTTCATACTAGAAAAAAAGTATTTTTTCGCTCCACCCTACTGTATATATATATGTATATATTGCTTACTTTACGTTACTTTATGTGAGTTCGAATGACGGTTCAGGATCAACCTGCGGTCAACCCCTCTGCAGCATCCCGCCTCATTTGCGGAATTTGGTGAAGGAGGGAATTGCTGTCTGATCTCCTTCTGCCCTCGTAGTCAAACACGCATGGCTGGTCAGGGATTTTGCACAGGAATCTGTCCAGCTGGTTCTTGAAGTTATTCAGGTCGGTGTGCTGGAAATACCTCATTTCTTTTGGTAGGGCATTGAAAAACTTTAGGCCTCGTATTCTGAGGGTATTTTCCACTCTCATTTTCATGGCCCCCTGTCCCACTGCAGCTGGAACAGTACAAAATCTGCCTCTTCTCTCAGTCCAGTTTGTTTCTATTTCATTTGTAAGGTTAGGGACAAACCCTCAAGTATTTTCCATATGTATATTATTGTGTACCGCTCGCGTCTTCTTTCGAGAGAGTAGAGTTTCAGGGATTGTAATCGAGACCAGTAGTCTTCACCTTCCGTTTCCTATATCTTAAACGTAAAAGTCCTTTGTATAGCTTTAATGTTCTCAATGTTTCGTTTTCTGTATGGGTTTGTGAGTACTGAGCAATACTCAATTATTGGTAGGACTAGACTCTTCCATAATTTGAGCATGATGGTTGCTTTTCTGCTGCGGAAGCTCCTCCAGATGATTCCCATTATTTTCCTCGCCGTTGTAATTTTGATGTTATAGTGCTCTCTGAATTCTGTATCCGACGACATTATTACTCCAAGATCCCTGACTTGTGGATTTGGTGTTATCTGTTTGTCTTGTAGAGTTTTGTATCTTTTATTCTGCAACTCCTTGTTATTACCATATCTTAGAAGTTGGAATTTTTCTTCGTTGAACTTCATATTGTTGTCTTCTGCCCACTGGAATAATGTTTCAAATGTCGTTTTGTAATTTTCCTATGTCACCTTCGTTCAATATTTCCTTGCGTCTCTTTGTGTCATCCGCGAAACATGATACAATATTGTCCTTAATATCTGCATCACTATCTGCAATCATTATTATGAGCAGCAAAGGAGTTAATACTGTCCCTAGTGGGACAGAGTTCATGACTTCCGAGACTTCCGATTTAATTCCGTTTACTACCAATCTTTGTGTTCTTTGTGTCAAAAAATTAAATATCTATCTTCCTAGCTTTCCAGTAATTCCTGTATTCTTAAGTTTGTGTGCTATGATTCTATAGTCACATTTATCGAAGGCTTAAGCAAAGTCAGTATATATTACATCTATGTTTTGTCCTCGACACAATGTTTCCAATATTTTTTCCTGGTAGTATAATAGCTGTGATAGGCATGATCTTCCAGCCCTGAAGCCATGTTGATTTGGGTTGTATAAGTCCTTTTCTTGTAGGTAGTAGGTAGTTTTGCCTCTAATTATAGGTTGAAAGAACTTCATAAGGTGTGAGGTGAGATCCACTGGCCGATAATTCTTCGGCATTGCTCTGTTACCACCTTTAAATAGGAGGGCAATGTTCGCGTTCTTTAATGCGAGTGGAATTTGTCCTGTGTCGAGTGATTTCCTCCATAGTAAGTATAGCGATTTGGCAATACATTTCTTCAGAAACGTGGCACTCCATGTGTCTGGCCCTGGTGCTGAATTGTTTCGCATCTGTGATAGACCCTTAATTACACTCCTTCCGGGAACTCTACGTCTATTAATAGGTTTGTGCCGGAATTTGTTCTTAGCTGATTTGTATCTAAAACTGGTCAAAAAAAGAAACGCAATTTTTGAGATTTATTTATAAACATGAGGACTCAGTATATAGTAAATGATTCTTTAACATAACAAACAGTCAATAACGCGTATGGCCACCCCTAGCCAAAATGCAGGCTTGGAGTCTGGCCCTCATCGACCTCAACAGTCTCTGCAGGAAAGCAACAGGATGGCCCTCCACTCTTCAATAATTGCATTGGTCAGTTCCCTGACGTTCTGCGGCTGATGCTGACGTCTGCGAACTCGCCGTTCAAGTTCATCCCATGCGTGCTCTATCGGTGACATGTCTGGGCTGAAGGCTGGCCATGGTAAGGTCTGCACCTGTTGTCCCTGCAGATACGCCTGCACTATCCTGGCTGCATGAGGTCTGGCATTGTCCTGTTGCAGGAGCACTAATTCTGGATGTTGCCTCATGAATGGAAGAACATGTGGGTGAAGAATCTCATCCCTGTAGCGCTGAGCAGTCAGAGCTGATAGGCCCACGATAGGTCACGGTGCTGATAGGCCCATTGCAGGCGTCGTTGCCTTCTTCCATCAGTGAGAAAAGGACCTCTGTAAGGCCTGCGGGATCGGAGTCCTGCATTACGGAGTCGGTTTCTGACGGTCTGGTCACTAATTCTGTTGTTGTGGATACCAGGTGTCTCTCTGGCTGTCTGACGAGCATTCCGCTGCCGATGACGCAGGTGCTGCAGTACAATGTGGCGATCCTGGCGTTGGGTCGTTACACGAGGTCGCCCACGTCTTGGCAGGTCCTGAACACTTCCTGTGGTATTGTACCGTCTAACAAGCCTAGAGATTGTGCTGGGATGCACATGCATTCGTTGTGCAACTTGGACAGAAAGACATGCCTGCATCCAACATGCCCAAGGCACGACCTCTGTTGACCTCTGAGAGTCGTGGTATGCCTCAATCGCGGGAAAAAGTTTGGTTTTCTCAACGGGCAGTGTGTATTCTGTGAAGTCAAAGAAAAAATGCATGCCTTCATAAAGAATACATTCAATTTAATCTCTGTTTATTGTTTGTAACAAAATGGCGTCTTAGCCGGGATTAGTTAGGTTTAAAAACATGCACTAAGTGGCTTTAAAAGATTTGAACAAACATTTAACCATAATCTTGAAACTGTGATAATACCACTAACAACTTAAATTTTACACCATATGCAAGCTAATTGCGTTTCTTTTTTTGACCAGTATATGTCAAAAAATTCGTCTGGGTTTTCTACATCCATCTTGAACTTATGGGTGCTAAACACAGAATTAAGTTGTTCCCTAAGCAGTTCGCTTATTTTTTTCGGGTCATTTGTGTATTTGGCCCCCTCCCCCGTCTATTAACGGAACAATACGCTCCTTACACTGCATTTTCCTTTTCATAAACGTGTAGAAATTTTGGGTTATTTTTTATGTTTTCTGCTACCTTGTTTTCCTCCTCGTTTGTCTTATGTATGAATGTTTGCTTTAGGTCCATTTCTATTTCGCCTATTTTCCTCTCTAGTTTGAATCTCTTTGTATCAGTTCTGCATCTGTGGAGATGTTTTACGGTTTGTATATACAGGGTGGTGCGAAAGTCAGGAGCCATAGGCATATTTAATAATTTGTGTTTTAATATGTATTTTGTTCTTTTCAGATTTGTTGTTGAACCTATGGCACAGAAATTGACAATAGATGAACGGGTGGAGATAGTTTTAATGTGTGCAAGGCGTAGTAACACACACCGATCAGTTGCTACTGCTTTTAATTACAAACACCCTGAGAGGCCGTCAGTTGTTCAGGCATCAGTTCGAAAACTGTTCACTCGCTTCAAAGAAACGGGAAGTGTTCATGATCGGCCGCGTAGTGGCCGGCTAAAAAGCTCAACCGATGCAGCAACATCACTAACGGTACTCAATCACCTCGAAAACAGCCCACGTAAGTCCTTAAGAAAGTTATCCCAGGAAACGGGTGTCTCTAGAAGATCCATTCAACGAATTCTTACAACAAATCGTTTCCACCCATACAAAGTCCAACTCGTTCAGGAACTGCACGGTGACGACACAGACCGTCGTGTAGAGTGCTGCCAGTGGTTTTTACAACATCGACAGCTTCAACGAAGGATTATGTTCATCGACGAAGCGATATTTCACCTCAGCGGTCGTGTCAATAGGCGTAATGCACGCTATTGGGCCAATGAGAACCCCCACTGGATAAAGGAAGGACAAGTGCAACTCGATCCACGAATTATGGTGTGGGCTGCGCTCTGGAGGGATCGGTTAATTGGTCCGTACTTTTTCGACGGCAATGTAACAGGTGAAACATACAGTATCTGCATATGCTGCAAACATTTCTAATGCCCATACTGGACGACATTCAATTGGCAGAACGGGCGGAGATGTGGTTTCAGCAGGATGGTGCACCACCACATTTTGCAACTATCATCCAGATCTCTTTAGATAAAACATTCCCAAGCAAGTGGATCGGACTGCGACGGCTCGTCGAATGGCCACCTAGGTCTCCAGACCTCACGCCTCTTGACTTTTTCTTGTGGGGCCATCTCAAGTCGGTAGTCTATGCTGATCGACCCAGAACCATACGTTCTCTAAAGGATAAAATCACATCTGAGTGTGCCAAAATCAGTACCAATGTGTTAAGGAATGTTCAGGCATCATGCATTCAACGCGTCAGAAACTGTCTCCAAGGGAAGGCCACCAATTCGAACATTTATTATAATTTAATAAAATGTGCCTATCGTTCCTGACTTTTGCGCCACCCTGCATATATATATATATATATATATATATATATATATATATATAATTTTAATTTGTTCGTTCTCCCTCCTCATCTTGCGCGGAATATTCTTCTATACAAGCGTCGTTCTTTACGTTAATTATACTGCTTGTTCTTTGCAGTTGAAATGTATATATATGTGCGGCATGCGGGAGGTGCCCCCCTCGGGGCATTGGTTTCTGCGCGTATGTAGGAGAATTACGACTTCTGATCGAGTGAGGACCATGGTGTAGTGGTTATCATATCTGACCGGCAATCGGAAGATCCCTGGTTCGATTCCCGGGTGGTTACCTCATTTTTTCATTTGTTCGTTCTCCCTCCTCATCTTGCGCGGAATATTCTTCTATACAAGCGTCGTTCTTTATGTTAATTATACTGCGTGTTCTTTGCAGTTGAAATATATATATATGTATATATATATATATATATATAATATATATATATATATATATATATATATATATATATATATGGGAATGAACTCAGAATGGTTCCCTGAGTTTTTTATGATACACACAGACCGTGCATGGAACAAGGAACTCTTCTGGGATAATTAAATCCACTACAGTCCGAATAAGTAATGGTAAATGACAAATACCATAGTTTTTCTTTTTCATGATGCAAGCCCGACGTGGGCAACGGGTCTCTCGCAAAGAGGTCCCATAAATATGCTTCCCTCACCAGCTATCTGCAAAGCAGACAGGATCCAGCTTTGGGACATGGATCTAGGGTTTAAAGCAGCCTAGCCCTGCTACATTTAGAACCTCAATATAATTAAAAGACGCGTTGCATTCACGTCGGATTGAATAAATCAAAGAAAAAGGGTAACTATTATATTTTTAGCCAAAACCAAAACTTAAACCTCAACTGGCAGAATTGAGCGTCCACTTTTCAAGGCACATAACATGTCCGTTTCATGATGGGAATGAACTCAGAATGGTTCCCGTTGCCCAGGTCGGGCTTGCATCATGAAAAAGAAAAACTATAGTAGTTGTCATTTACCATTACTTATTCGGATTATAGTGGATTTAATTATCCCAGAAGAGTTCCTTGTTTTATGCACGGTCTGTGTGTATCATAAAGAACGCAGGGAATCATTCTGAGTTCATTCCCATCTTGAAACGGACATGTTATGTGCCTTAAAAAGTGGACGCTCAATTCTGCCAGTTGAGGTTTAAGTTTTGGTTTTGGCTAAAAATATAATAGTTACCCCTTTTTCTTTGATTTATTCAATCCGACGTGAATGCAACGAGTCTTTTACTTATATTGAGGTTCTATATGTAGTGGGGCTAGGCTGCTTTAAACCCTAGATACATGTCCCAAAGCTGGATCCTGTCTGCTTTGCAGATAGCTGGTGAGGGAAGCTATATTTATGGGACCTCTTTGCGAGAGACCCGTTGCCCACGTCGGGCTTGCATCATGAAAAAGAAAAACTATGGTATTTGTCATTTACCATTACTTATTCGGACTATAGTGGATTTAATTATCCCAGAAGAGTTCCTTGTTCCATGCACGGTCTGTGTGTATCATATATATATGTATAATCTCTTTTCTTCTTCTCAAGTGGATACCTATTAATGAAGTAAGATTAGCATTAATTTTGAAAATTGAGACTTTTTTTTACCTCATTCTCAGAACAACCACACATAATAATAACAATGAAATTTCATTATTCACATTATTCTTCTTTCATGAACCATGAGTGTACAGCAGCCATCACTCGTGGGTTATTGGATAACACTGCTTCCCCATAAGCGAAGTGAAGGCACTGAGGTCTGGAGTTCGACTCCTGATGGTGTTCGTAATAATAATAATCCAGGAGTTAGTGCAATGGGCCTCATTTGTCCTGTCTGAGCCCTGGGCACTGTGCCAGTTTGTGACCCTCCTGACTGACTAATTATATTATGATTATACATTTCTTTTGAATATGCCCGTATTGTATTTTCCTGTATTTTATTTAAATTCTTATTTTTAAATGTGCATTAAGCATGTTTCTACTAATTTTCAGTTTATATAATAGCTCATGACTTTTATGATAATCATATATCTACAGAAGATCTACAGAAGCTAAGGCTAACAAAGACCCTAAGATCCACTCTAAGGTTAGCCCGAGAGAAAGAAGAGAGTAGGGGATTAAAAGGAGAGAATAAGGGGTTAAGTAAGTAGCAAAACCTATCATTCATGGGTTAACATTCATTCAGAAAGAGAGAGAGAAAGACTCACCATCATCATCCGCCGGTTCACTGCCGACAAGTTGGAAAAATAGTCGAAGAGAATAGGAAAGGGGTGAAAGATGAAAAGAAGTAAAATAAGAACGCTGACAAACCATGCAAACACAGTCTTGACTCAAACACTGTCATACCATGCAAACTACAGACATACAAGTAAAGAGAGGATAAGAAAAGAGAAAAAGAAAGTATGAAGAGTATAACAAAAAGTGGGTTAGTTTATGCTACGAGCTACATCTAAGTTCGTGTTAGTCTAATTTTTTTTTAAATATAATTTTGAGCGACGTTAACTGTAGGTTGGAATAATAATTCATACAAATTCCATTTTTTCGCTATACTGATAATGTATAATGAGTGTTCTTTTCAGTTAAAGGATATAGATATTCCTTTTAGGATTATGAATAATATTAAAGACAATTTGAAATTGTTGTTCATTGTTAACTTTGCAGTAACATTTTCTTATGAAAATAAAAATTTTTCTTATAGAAATATTTTATTATAAAAATTAGTGACGTTCACCTGAAATTGCAATATTATTTTAATTAACTGAAGGTACCGATCACAAACGATTTATGGTCTCTGTAAATAATATTTTAACTGTAATTTTAATATTCAGTTCTTCAGATCCATTCGGAAAGAAATGGTTCCAGGATTAGAGTTGCCACCTTTCGAATATTTCAAGGGAGAGCCCTGTATTTTCCAAAGATGTTTCTTAAAGTACACTTGGGACACCTTTCAGGGATGTTCTAAATAATAATTTAGTCTAAAATCAAATGAATGATTTTCGTCGTCCGTTAAAGAATAAAGTACAGAATAAAGTTGCTGTAAGTTGTCATTATTTGGGTTTCATACGTTTTGGGGGATATGTCTGGATAAAATATTGAAAACGTGAAATTTTCTACAGATTTCTTGTTATTTTTCAGATGTTTTCAGTCTTGAGAATTTTTTCTTTAATTTTCATTATCATCTGGAATATGTCAGGCCATGCCTGTACAGTTTCATTTTGTGCTTTGTTTATATGGAGAAAGGAAGGGCCAAGGGCGAATGCCGGCAAAAACGCACCCCATAAAGGAAGAAGAGAGCCAAAATCAAGGTCCACGGCTTTCGAGATACCTGGACACTCTGCGTTTGAAAAATTGGAGATCATAGACAGGGGTAAAGATAAATTGGGGAAGATTGTTGCAGAGTTAACCGGTTGAGTAGATGAAGCAGTGAAAATGCCGATTAACCCTTGCGTTAGAGAACTGGACAGAGAGAATGGGATTGTGTAGAAAGTCTGGTACTGCGTACTCTCTTTAAAGGAGCAGGCATACAGTTATAGAGTTCAGAAGAGCAGTGTCAGTTATAATAGCGACAGTAAAGAGAGAGAGTGAAGTAACATTGCGGTGAAGAGAGAGGGATTGAAAACAGTGAGTAAGAGGCGGGGAAATGATGAGACGAAAAACCTTTGATTCTATCCAGTCAAGTAGAGCTGTGTTGGGGGTTGAGCCACCCTGCACATGAGAAGCGTACTCCATGCAGGGGCGGACAAGATCCCTGCACAGAGACAGCAACTGAGTTGGGATGAAGGAACTGCGGAGCCGGTACAGCATACCTAACCTCTTAGAAGCTATTTTAGAGAGCATATGTGATCTTTCCAGGAAATATCACGAGAAAAGGAAACCCCAAGAATGTTAAGAGAATAGGAAGGACTGAGATGTGTATTGTTGAAGATAAGAGAATAGTCGTATGAAAGATTGTGACAAGTAGGCAGATGAAGGAACTGAGTTTTTGAGGCACTGAAAGCCACAAGGTTTTCTCTGCTCCAATTAGTAGAAAAATTAGAAGTCAGGTGCACCATAGCCGTCTCAAGCTAATAGCTTTAGAAGAAGAACAGTGCCTATTTACAACCGTAGCTACAGATCGTCCAGAAAGGAAATCAGAGATGAAGGCATCGATAGAAAGATAGAAACTGTAAAAGAGCAGTATATATCAGTATATGTATATAAAATATACATTTTAATTTCTTACAAAGCCATACATTACGATTTTGAGCCGTCAGTCTTGTATGTTTTCATTACATGTATTAATTTTCATCTGCATGTTTATTCCTCGAATATTAAGAAAATATACATAAAAGAAACATTCTTTTTTCATTATTTCTGACACGTTTTAAGCATCTTTATATGAATAAATATTTTCACAAAGGGGTTCTTTCTAAAAACAAATTATATACAAATATTTTTGCCTACTGATAACGCTTTAAATAACAAGAATATATTAATTATGCTGTAAAACTTTCGAGAAATTTTTATATTTGAAGCAAATGTTTCTCCTGTTTCAGAATTCTTCACTGACTTTTTTTCATATGTATTCTGCATGGTGCAAAAGATGTATTGTTGCGATATGTATGCTGTTTCTGCCATGGAAAGGGTTTTCTGACATTTATTTGTTATTTTATTTCAGTGATGTCGATTAATTTGATTAGACAATAAATAAATGTATTCAATCACCATCTGGCAATTTCTAACTAACCTGAATTTTTTTTAGTGAATTTTGGTTTGATCTTTGAAGAGTAGTTAGAAAGTAAAAATTCGAGTAATAGCGTAGATTTTAATGAAAACATACACTTAGTTGGAGAAAAATTATCGACTTTTGTGTTAGAAATATTAATTAAAATTACTTCTAAAAATGAGAAAGTTTATTGTTGGTGAGCTCTCTGTAGTAAATTACTTTGATGTTGGGAACAATATACTTTCAAACAAGATGGAGTCCCTGCTCACAGAGCACGCCAAACTGTCACATTCTTTGAGAACGAAACACCGGATTTTATCGAATCCAATATGTGGCCGGCTAGTAGCCCCGATCTTTCACCAGTAGATTATGGTCTTTGGGAAGCCCTGAAGTCCAAAGTTTACATCCCTGGTACCAATATAAGAGACATAGATGAACTACGCGAAAGAATCCTGCTCGGCTGGGAGAAGGTGTCTCAACGATATGTAAACATGTGTATTGATCAGTGGCTTCCACGTTTGGAGGGCTGCGTTGAGCAGGAAGGGGGACACATCGAGCAACTTCTCAATTAAGACGAACAACATGCTAAGGTACGCATCTATGAAGTTTGGGAGCTCTAGTCCCCTTACTTTTTTTTAATGACAGTTTACCTCTAAGGGGTCACTTTTTTTACCCACCTGTATATATATATATATATATATATAAATTAAAATAAAATAAAATAAAAAGCGGTTCTAATAAAGCAAGAACGTATGTAAGAACATTATATATGCATCCACAGTGAGACGGTAGAGTTGAAAGTTAGAAAATTATAGAATTATAAGACTTAAAATTAAAAATTAAATTAAAAATGTAAAATTATATTATAAAATCTTAAAATTAACGATTATTGAATCTGAAGGATCATAAGAATGCTGAGGAAAGCACCATGAAACCACCTTAGTTATTTCTTCTCACAAATTTAACAAACTGCTGAAAAGCAAATGATTATTTTATTATTTTTTAAGTACTCTTTATGTGAAAATAGGGGCACTCCATATTTAGACATTTCTCTCTCTAATTGATTGTCTGCCCGTTGAAGGATGGAAATAGTAACAGTTTGCTCCGTATCTATTACTTCTATTCTTCATCATGGAGAAACATTTTTAGGTTGGTTATATATGCCTCTAGAGCCACATATACACGAATTTCCTTTGCATAATTTCCCATCATGATATTAGTCAAACGACCACTTGCCTATAGGCGGTTTCACAACTAACCTATTGTGTACCTACCTAGTAGCAATGTGCATACTGAGCCAAGCATCGAAACTGGGGCCGAGACTGCCCGAAAATACCAGTAGACCCCGATCGCTCGAAAGTGTTCTGCACTCAACTCGCTGCTCATTCAGTTCCGTCTGTTTGTCTGTCTGTCTGTCTGTGTGTCTGTCTCTCGTCGGTGATACATACACAGTAACTATAATTATAATTTAAAATCACGATTATTGTTCAAAATACTTTTAGCAATAAGATCGATACAATTAAATACAAAAACCAAAATGAAACCAAAAACATGCTTCCATCTAACGAACAACGAACCAAGCGTCAAACATCGTTTGGGGGCAAACAACACGAGTCCACAAGATTATGCTGCAGAAACGTTACCAGCAATTTAAACTATCCCATTTTTGGTCAGCAATCAAATCTTAAGCCCCACATGAAAAGTAAACCCGAAGCAGGTTAAAAAAAAATAACGCATTTACCCAAAAAATTAATCCTTAAATAACAAAATTTAAGCGTAAACACCGGAGATGAAATCAATACATTAAGTCCAACCTGCAAATTCAGCAGGAAGAAACTCCATAATTTACAAAAACATCTGAGATAACAATCTTTCTCCTTTATCACGAGACCTAGCATGATTGTAAATCACAGTAAATACTTGGAAATCACAATCACAGTCTGAAACTAATTACATTTTTTCATTATTATCAAAATATCACGCGAAAACAAAAGTACAACCCACCATACTACTTAATTGGAAACAAAAATAACCAATCACATTTTGAAGCAAGTGTCCAGTTCTTGTAAAGTGAACCTCTATATAATTTGACAAACTGCATTATAAAATTAACTAATTGACAAACATTACCAACAGAATCGCGTGTTTAGAACCACTATAAATAAATTTGCATACCAAATACTGCATATGACATTCATATACCATTTCAGAAAATAAATTTACCAACCAGTATGAGTATATATATATAAGCAAACATATCACTTATAGAATTTGCATTAAAATTCGTGAAAGCTAAAAAAAAAAGGAATTCAAGCTAAGAACTAAAAATGAAAAAAGTAAACAAAAATTAATCACTACAAAACACTATACGAGTTATACGATACACAAACACTTTCAATCAAAATAATATTATACAGGAACATACAAAAATAAATTTTCAACTGCACTAAATATACCAAATTAAAACCAATTTATTTCCACCAATTTATGATATATGGGTGATTACAAATGATCTTCCCGATTTTAAACATTTATTATGAAAAACTAACAAAGCTACAGAGAAAAGCAAGATATACAAATAAAGAACTCGAAAAGCTTGATTTACAAGCTACTGAAGTTCAATATGAGCTCCTTTTGTGGCTCTGCAGATATCAAAGCAGTATTCTGTTTCCCTCCATACATTTAGTAGCATATCATACTGAACTTTTCTGACAGTCTCACCTATCCTTTTCTACAAATGTTCCAAAGTTGTTGCTATTGGTGGAACAAAAACTTCATTTTTGACATAGCCCCAGAAGAAGAAGTCAAGTGGGGTTAGATCGGGCGAACGAGCCGACCAAGGAATGGGCCCCCACGCCAGATCTAACGATCAGGCAATTGCTCATTCAGGAATGTTGTAACCTCATTGTGGAAATGGGGTGGCGCACCATCCTGTTGAAACCACACATCAGCTTTGTCCTCTAGCAGATGGGGCATCAGCCACAGCCGTAGCATATCGCGGTAAATGATACCGTTAATTGTTTGTTCAGCAAAGAAGAATGAACCGCACACTTTCTCAGCGGAAAGAGCACAAAGCACATTAACTTTAGGCTATCTTTGACGTGTTCAATATTACAAATAAAAATTCCCTGAAATATTTTTTATTTGTATATCTTGCTTTTCGCTGGAGATTTGTTAGTGTTTTCATAATAAATGTTTAAAATCAGGAAGATCATTTGTAATCACCCTATATATAAAGACGTAGAAATTAAACATTTCATTCGTATAAGAAATTAGTTTTCTATTCTTTGCGCCTAGACGCATGCGTATTGTAGTTAAAAATACTTTGAAATTGTGAGGTAGTTTATTTAGTGTTCGTATTTATAGCTATTTCGAAAAAGGGAAAACAATTATTATATTTGTGCACCTATTAATTTACTGCATGTAGGCGTAGGTCTTGTAAGTGCCTTTCATGCACTCATTAATTTTATTTGTTTGGCTAGGTCAGGAGGGGTCGCCAACCTTTAGAAATGAAAGAGCCATACTACGTAAAATTTAGTGCAAGAAATCAACAAAGAGCCATGATATATATATATACACACACAACATAATGCAAACTTAATTTTCGTACTTCCATATGTTTTTCTTTTTTAATGGGACTTCTGTTGCTGCATTTTTTCACTAATTCCTTTGAAATTTAGATCGCAATTAGTCAAATTCACCTTCATACACGCATTCAGGCTCTCTTCTGTTAATCTCGATCACAAATTGTTTTTAATGCGACTTAAGTGGGAGAAGGCCTGTTCGCACATATAGGTTGATCCAAACACTGATATTAAACCCAGACTATGGTTTTGCATCGTTTTATATGTGGTAGGAATTTCCTTCCAAGTTTGCAGAATGAGATTATCCTCACGTTCTAGTCTCTTCATGTCAACCCACGTGTGTTGTTTTGCCATTTCTGCGAACTGTCGAGCAAGGCTTTCTAATTCAGAATTCAGTTTGACGAATTTCTCAATCCACAGATCTCATTCCTTAAAATCTATAATTTACATTTCTAAATCGCTGATTGAAATGCCGGGAATCACTGTCAAATTTAGTTCTTCAGTTGACACTTGATGTGGCCGAACGATAAATTTAAACATGGCACCGTGCTTGCGAAAGTCGACAAAACGGGACTTGAATGCCATCAGTACTTCTGATACAAAGCCAGCAAATTGCGACAAATCCAGGGTATCATTCGGATTCTCTCGTTAACACGAATCACGAAACATTCTTAATCTTTCAAAATGCAACAATCTGTCCATCTCGATATCTTTGATAAAGAGGGTCAACTTTACTTCAGAAGCAAACACTGCCTGCTGCAGAGTTCGAACCGTATTTCCCTGCCCTTGTAGCTTCATGTTCAACTCATTTAAATGACCAGTAATGTCGACGAGATAGTAAAATTTAAGTAACCAATCAGAGTCCGAGAGCTCAGGGTGTTTGACTCCTTTTGAATTCAGAAATTCTTTAATCTCGTTAATGCAGGCGGCAAAACGCGATAAGACTTTGCCACGAGAAAGCCAGCGAACATTGCTTTGCATTACTAGATCGGGTTACTCAGAATTTACCTCTTCCAGCAAAGACTTAAACTGGCGGTGATGTAGGGCCCGTGCAAGAATAAATTCACTATACGAACGACCAGTTCCATATCACCACCTAGTTCGGTTCCACAAGATTGTGCGCAAAGTGCTTCCTGATGCGCAATGCAATGGAAAGTCAAAAGGGGGTAGTTTAGCTTTACTGCATAAAGAGTAAGGAACCCCTCGTATTTGCCGACCATCGAAGGTGCACCGTCCGTACACACCGACACAAGATTGTCAATCCGTATTTCCTTCTCATTCACAAAATTCATCACAGTTTCAAAGATGTCTTCTCCCCTTGTTCGGTTTTTCATTGGTAATATCGCCAGCATTTCTTCGAGCACTGAGTTTCCACAAATATATCATCCCATAATGCACAATTGATTAACGTCACATATGTCGGTTGTCTCGTCGAGAGCAAACGAAAAATATGCAGCTGTACTCAAATGTAGCATTTGTTCCTTCTCGATATGATGGGCCATTTTCAATGCTCTGTCATGAACGGTTTTTGTCGATAATGGCAGATCTTTTATTTTTTGTAATATTTTGGTCTTGTTGGGAAACTCGTCAAACAGCTCTTCACCAATTTGTAGCATACAGTTTTTCACATAGTGAATGGCTTCCTTTCTCGAATAATGCTGAATGAGCCAGCAAAACTTGCTGAGTTTAAGCTCCCATTTGACCATGTCTGAATGATACTTATTTCACTACCCATTTTTCGCTGCAGCTTCTCGCAAGCCTTTTTTAGTGCGTCACCTTCAGGATATTTTGTGGCAAATGCTGCATGTTTGGTTGTAAAATGTCGCTCTAAATTTGATTTTTTGTTAGATGATAATCTCTCATTACAAATGAGGTAATATGGACATCCAGACCTTTCCACAAACGCATAAAGATCTGCCCACTCCCTTTCAAAGTTACGGTAGTCATCGTCTCTCTTTCTTTTCGTCATTTATCACTTAATATTCACAAATAACAATCACGCATGCCACCAATCAGATGCTTATTGCTACTGCAGGCATTGGCTTTTGTTTTTACATATGTGGGCAATATTTCTTCTGACGTCACAATGTTCTCCCCCCCCACCTGGGTGACAGATGCTTAACGATTTAGTAATGAAGTTGCTATGTAGCAAAAAACTAATCAGTTGGCGTGAGCCATTATACATATTTCAGTTTTTTAATAGATTTTTCAAATTAAAAAGTTGTTTATTTTTAGGGTAGAGTGCAGAAGACCAAAGAACCATATATGATACTTTATTGAGCCATATTTAGCTTGCGAGTCATAGGTTGCCGACCTCTTGGCTAGGCCTTCGGTAGTAAAGTCTTTTATGATTAAGAACCAGCCTGTGACCCTGAACCAGCCTTAGAACTAGGCCTCTTCGTAAACAGTAGGTCTAACCAGGGATGGACTGAGCGGTCGGGCAACCGGGCATGGACCGAGAGCCAGGGCCATTAGGGGGCCCGGCGGCCCCGCCCGCAGTCATCATAAAACAGTGAGAGTGTTCTCAAGTGGGTCAAGTGTCTAATCGAACCGTAATATGAAAAAAATCGGATTTCAAGGGGCACAGGACCTCATTATGCCCGAGGGCCCAGGTTGCTGTCAGTCCGCCCCTGGGCCTAACCTAAATTCAATCTCTGAGATAGACAGCCTATACTTGAGAAAATACACTGATAAATTAGAAAGGGTTCGGGCTAGAGCAAACGAAATGAATCCAGAACTGAGAAGTAAAATATTTGAGAAAAAATTAGTTGACCTAGATATATATTCACTTGAAAAGCATCCACTTACAGGAGAACTAATTCGAGTATTTAAAACTAATAAATGGCTTTGAAAATGTAAATTACAGGAAGTTATTTGATAATGATAAAGAATAAGTTACAAGAAGAAATGGATATAAATTGAAAGTCAGAAGTTGGATCACCTGAAGATCAGGGCCCCCAGCCTTCTTTAGTTAGCCTTACAAGGTTAACTAACGAAAATATGACGACTTAACCCAACCAATCGTCAAGGGCGTAAAGTTGACCTAACGACTGGTTAGGTTAAGTCGTGATATTTTCGTGTTAGCCTTATAAGGCTAACTAACGAAGGATGGGGGCCCTGATCTTCAGGTGATCCCAAAAGTTTTTAAGAGTGATGCTGTTAAGCAATTCTTTTCATGTAAACTTAAACTTATAATTAAACTTAAACTCGTTAAACTTCCATGCATTAGACATTTCATTGTTAGTCAATTCATTAAACATTTCATAAGATGATTAGACATTTCGGATTAGTCTTTTTAATTGTTTGAAAAACTGGAGCAATTTAGACATTTTCATTGCCTTATTGAAATCTCGGATCACCTGAAGATCAGGCCCCCCAGCCTCATCTGGGGGCCCTGATCTTCAGGTGGAAAAAATTGGGGGGGGGGGGGGGGGCTTGATTTTCAGGTGGCAAAATTTATTTTATTTTATGGTAAATTTTTAGTTTAAGGTTTAATGTAACATAAATGTTACATTAAACAAATGCGTGGCTGTAAACGCGAATTCCTGGACTCATACCTAAAAGAATTTATGTGGCATGAGCGATTTTCTTCCAACTCTTTGGACGACTTAACCTAACCAATCATCAAGGACGTACAGTTGACCTAACCGGGCATTCAGTTAACCTAACCGGGTATTCAGTTGACCTAACCTGGCATTCAATTAACCTAACCGGGCATATACTGTGTGTATATATATATATGGATCACCTGAAGATTATCCCCACTCAGTCCGATCCACCTTTATGTTCCCATAAATTGTTTTTTTATCACAATAAAATTTTTCTGATCTTATTATTCTTATCTTCTTTTAATTTGGGGGCCCTGATCTTCAGGTGATCCGAAATGTCTAACCAAGTGTTTAACTGATGTGAAATGTCTGACGCATTGGACATTTCAAAATTTACAAAACTGAGACAATAAAAAGTTTAAAGAAACGTCTACTTCTATTTGGAGTGTGAGAACACATACTGGAAGCTGGTTTGATAAAACATACTGGAGCTCGTTTGATAAAACTAATTGGAGATAATTTCATGCATATTTTATTAATACAATTTTCTCATCTTAAATCGATTTCAATAAGCCTCAGTATCTATAATGATATTCCTTCGCAAGCTTTCTCCGATCAATATGAAAATGAAGTTTAAGAGACAGTGACCTCGGAGAGAAGAAATTCACTTTGTTTCATTATAATTTATCAATATTTTACTGGTAATTCTTCAATTATTAATTGAGGTAAATTGGTATTGATGCGCGTTTGAAGAGTAGACAAATCGTCATGCTATACGAATAGAAATGCTTCATCATCATCATATAAGATAAATTTTTAATATTAATTACTTTGATTAAATCGTTCATGTGAATTAAAAAGAGTAATGGACATAGTACAAATCACTAAGGTACTCCCACAGAAACCTGTTGTTGACGAGATACTGTACGTCTCCCCCAACCACAATCCTCTAACTCCTGCCTACAAAGTTAGTTATCTGGTCCTCTTCTGATTCGGTATCTAAATAGTTCTTCTCGAAGAGTGCCATGGTCACATTATTTATCGAAAGATTGCTTAAAATCTAGGAATGTTGCAAGTCAAATTTCTTTACCTTGGTCTTGGCTTGGCCTTGGCTTTACTTCGGCTCGAATTGTTCATTCTCACGAAGGTCAAGCTTCTTGCTCCACCTTTACTCTAATAATAATGATGATAATAATAATAATAATAATAATAATAATAATAATAATAATAATATACTTTAAACATCCCACAATTACATTATGCAAAATAATAGTTTACAGAATTTTTTCTTAAATTCATATGAAACAACGATTTATATTCAATGATTACAACATCGTGACATGAGATGTTTATAATCATACAGTTAATAAATTATCTTAAGACTAAACGTTACATTATACTCTAAAAGTGTTTGACATAAGTAGTATGGGCAGCATAATCTTAGACGAAAAATTTGAACTTCAACTTTTTTAATCCTCTTAGCGGATTATCAGATGGTATAAAGTGGTTTATGTCATTATCAGATGGGACTAAGTAGAATTAAGAGGATTAAGAAGCAGTTATCCCTGTCTTAATCTATATTATCGCTTAAGTATTTCTTTAAATGCCGGCAACCATTCTACTCGCATACTAATTTAGTTATGCTTTGCAAAATGTAATTTTGGAAGGAAAAATTAATTTACTGATGTGATGTGATTTACTGAAGTGTTTTAATGTAAATATAAATTTTTCGTCCTGAAACAGTAATATTTTTAAAAGAAATATCAACATTATTCTAATCTGAAAAAATTTCTTTGAATTAATAGTTTCCATACAAAATATTATATTTTAAAATTTTAATATCAGTTTCACCAGTTTTGAAAAATGTATTTTCTATTTTTTTCTAAATATGAAGTTATTTTTTAAACAAAAAACTAATAATTTTTTTATCTTTCTTCAAACCGACAAAGAAGTCTTACTCTCAAAATATGTTTTCTCTCTCTCTCTTTACAATTTTATTATTAAACGATTTTGAATGTTTATTTGGAGAGAGAAATATTTAAAGCACGATCAAGAACGAACAACAGATTAATATGCAAGTGAACTGCGGATTAATAATACTTAATAATTCAGAACCGCGAGGGCCTCCATTGTAGGGTAAATACGTATATCAGCGAGATCAATTAAAATGAATATAAATACCAGTAATAAATAGCAGAACAGCAATAAAATAGTGAGGAAACTGCATTGTAAAATATAAAGTCAACGACCGAATCTGGTGTTCAATTCGACAGTTTAGTTCATCAATTTGTAGTATTGGATCAGGATCTCCATTATCATCATTTGCATGTAAACAAGCCAGATGGAGACCGAGAATGTTCCTAGGTTCTATTTATGACAGGCAATTATAAATCAGAGTAATTATGTTATTACACACACACACACACACAAAATATATATACTGTGTGCATGTGTGTGTATATATATATATATATATATATATATATATATATATATATATATATATATATATATATATTAGAGGTAGTCCATCGTAATTTAATTCTGAGATAATATTAGAGTAATGCAGTAAAAATAGTTATTTGGGCTTGACGTTCTCTAAGTTTCTTGAGGATAAGTACGTAAGTTAGCGAGGGAGAGTTCTTATTTTATCTCTCTTCTTTCGGTTTTCTCTCAGATTCCCATCTCTGATGTCTTTCTTTTATGTCCCCTAAATTTCGTCAATCTACGTGGGTTTTTATATGTATTTGGGGTAAAATGGTTTGCATAAGTTGGGGGATCTACGCGGATATTTTGTTTTTATAAACAATCATTTAGGAAATCCAAGAATATATGACTAAGGATTTTACCAATATATAACAATAAAAGTACATATACGAGTGTGTGTGTGTGTGTATGTATATATATATATATATATATATATATATATATATATATATATACACACTGTATATATAATTTAAGAGACCACTAAATTGACGAGACTTAATATCAAAGAATTATTATGGAAATTCACTCTAATATTTAAGTTAAACCACTTTGTAAGGGATAGTTTTGTACCTCTATACATTCTATTTGTGACCTCACATCCTCGTCATCATGACTGCTCAAAAACGGACTGCACAACGGTTCCACTTCAATCCGTTTGCGGTGCAGCAACTCCACTTCATGAAAAGTACTCCGAATTTATCTTACACCCGCGAACAATAACGGTCTCGCGCTGAAAGGCTCAAAGAAGAATTAAAGATTTATTTTATCATTTCCTATTACTAATTATTTTATTTGTAATAATTAGATATCATTAATTCCAATTGCGAACTATCAAGTATAATTTTGATGAATTTCATCTCTGCGATATACATTCAAATAAAACCATTCAAATTGTACATTTATATTAACTTCAATTGTCCTCTTTAATTCTAAAATTTTAGATAAGAATTCAAAGTCTATTTTAAAATTAATATTTGTATTACTTTATCAAGAATTTTTAAATATAAATTATAAATATGACAAAGGAAATGAGCGTAGGTGTATGAACTGGTAAGAACGTATGTAAGTAAAGGGCGGCCCATAAGTCCCGATCGGTTATAATTAAAGCGAAAAAACAGTGTTAAACAAAGCAAAACGTATATAATAAATTTAGAAATATTTATTGATTATTCAAAATGCAAAATATAACCATCTCGACAAATATTTTTCCCTTAGTAATCGATTACATCAGTGTGAGCTCCGCCTAGATGTATTTTCGCTTTAATTATAAGTTATAATTAAAGCGAAAATACATTAAAACTACGGCATTGCAGTTGATATAGAATTCAATAAGTCCTCAACTTACGCTTTAATTATTAACTACACGTATACGGGGCTCCAATAAACCTTAGCCCCCCCCCCCCGCCCAAGGCCTAAACCATTACAGGTACAGTTAAACTAAACATACCTTACAAAAGAGAATTTAATCCTGCATTTAATGAGAAACAATTAAAACTTGGTGTTCCCGCCATTGGCTTCCAAGACAGCCTGAATTCGCTTTGGGTAGCTTGCCAAAAGTGACGTGAATAGATCTTGATCGTTACGCAAATTTGCTAAAACAGTTTCAATGTGTTGCGTCATTGTATCCTTCGAAAAATCGATTTGCTGCAGGTTCTTGAAACAAGAGACATTCAAACCTTGTCCTTTATAACTGATCCAATGTGTTCACAGACGTTCAGGTCAGGAGAATTTCTGGCCATTCTTCATTTCCAAAGAAATCGATCTCATGGTTCAGCAACAAACTGTTGAGTGGCTAATGCCTTAAAGCAGGGGGCCTTATCGTGCAGAAGTGTGACCTGATCGACATCCATAACATTGTTGGGTTTCTTAGAAAAGGAATGACATGCTGAGATAGAATAATATCACGAAAATACTGTCCATCCCAACTCTGACCATTTGGCTTCAGCACCCACATGAGCTTCTTTGCAGTGAACAAAACAAACACACCAACACAGTCTGGACTTTTTAATAATTCGCGATAATGTTCATTGTCATCGATTTCATCTGGTGTTGTGGCCCACACTCGATCATTTTGGTAGTTAGGCCGACGTGTTACGTAAACAAAAAATTCATCGGAGACAGCTAAATGCGTGAAATCATCCACATCCCAATCTTCAAGATAATGGGCAAACCACATTCTGTCATCGATGTTAAGTTGAGTTTTTTCTTGGCTTTGGAAGTTCCCAAGACTTTAAACCTTGCCTATGACGGTACAGTCGAATGATCTCACCACTAACGATCTTTACTCTCAACACTTCGATCTCTCTAGAAAGTTTAGCACCGCTGTTTTTCCGCTTACGCGTACCGCTTTCAATGATGTCCTTTGTTTCCTGAGAGAGTGGCAAATTTTGGCGCTCAGATTTGGTTGTATCCATTTCACATTCATCCAAAGTTTTATTCCAATTTCTTTTGACGAAGTGCTCACTTCTTCGCAACTTTTTGGCAACCCATGAACGTGTTATAAAGGTGGCTCCAGCATCACGAGCTTCCCGAAATGTTATTGCTCGTATGCGATTTATCACACGTTGCCTCTCCGAATCACCAATTAATTGAGAAGCCATTATATTATCACTTTATCAGCTAGAGTAATTTTAATACCTGCAATAAATAAAGAATTTTATATATTTTTATAATCACTAAAAACTATTTCAATATAAGTAAACATGTAAGCTGCAAATGGGGGGGGCTAAGGTTTTTTGGAACCCCTTATAGCAAGTAATTAATTCACCTCAAGAAGTAAAAAAACAAAACAAAGGAATATCAGGAAAAATCTGCCCTGAAAATGCTCAATATTGCCCTGAAAATACTCAATTCGCTAGTCCTATGGGGGGGGCCAGCTCCCCAGACCCCCGCCTCATACGCCTATGATTATAACCGATTGGGACTTATGGGCCACCCTGTAGGGTTTTCTCAAATAATAATTTTTTCAAATGATTATTTCCTGTGTTCTTAATATTAAATGTTCTTCAGAGGTGTTTTCATTATCGATTTATCGTAATTTATTACTTATTTATTATTATTTATTATTTATTTATTATTATTTATTATTTATTTATTATTATTTATTATTATTCTGAATTTTTATTAAATCAATAAAATTATTAATTATTAATCACTAATGAAATTCAATTTCGAAATTGTGAAATTTGGAAATAATAAAATTCGGGAGTCTCTCATTCTGTTTCCATACTTGGTCTCGAACCTTCCCAAAGTTATTTACAGGAAACTCCTATCTCCATTGGTAATTCCCTACTAGTGGACCACGGTTATAGTAAACTGGTCGGTTCCTGGTCAAAAGTTTATTATATCCAAATGTTATTA
>JAJOZX010001351.1:920000-923698 GCA_023014485.1 Bathynomus jamesi | reverse complement strand
AAGGGCTCCTCAGGACAGAATTCTCCCTCTTGATACGCCTCTGCTGCTTGCTTCCGAAGCGACTGGAGAGCACGATACATTGTGGAAGAGGAGATGGATACCTCGTTCAAATCGTGCCCCAAGGATTGCGCGACGACGGCGTAGGACATCGCTGCATCACGATAAGAAATGTTCATCCGGTCGTACGCGACAGCCACTCCTGAGTGATGAGGTTCCTCGACCGCTTCCTCGGAGAAGGACATGAAGCAGACGTGGAGGCTGCCAAGGAGGGATCATCTTCCGCAGATGGCGACGCCGAGGACGAGGAGCTGTCTTCAAGAGTAGCAGCTTCTGTAACCGTCTTGGCCCGCTCGAATTCCCGGTGTCGTCTCTCCTCCTGCTGTTCTTCTCGACGCCTTTTCCTACTCCATTTGGGCCAGCTTCATGTCTGCCGATCCCATACTGCTCTCTGTTGGGTCCTCCTGCTGACTCTTGTAGAAGAGCTTGTCTTCCTCGTTTGTCATCATAGAAAGGGCATTGGAATGACCAATATCGAGGATTTCGTTCTTGAGTTCCGCCTTGAACATGTCCTCCGCAACACGACAGCTCTCCTCGGATCTGTTCCTGCTTTTCACCAATTTGTCGTAACGCTAGAGCAGAGCTTCCATTTTCCGAAGGGCGCTGTCCCGCCTCATAGTAGGGATCCTTGCTCTTTTCCAGAACACCATCACAGCATCCAAACAGAGGTTCAGACATTTTCTCCGTCCTAGGTTTTCCTGTTTTTGATGGAAGAAGCACTTTTGCAAGACTTGCAACTTCGTCGGCAGGCGGCTACCCAGGATCTCCTTATTCGGGTGTCCGATGAGCCAAACCTCTTTCTTGCTTCGAGTTGCCATGTTTATCTGCAATGAGGAAATATACGAATTAGAAAAGAGTACAAATACGCAACGGTAGACACAACGAGGACAAAATTCGACAACTGACACGAAGGAGAGAGAGCAGTGCACCCTTCCATCAGGAAGCAAGGCAGTCGACTAACACTAGAACAGCTGAAATTAGAAATACCTAAGCAATCTGAAGCGTCAAATCTCGGGACCCCTAAACGTATTCTGATCTGGCTGAAACCTGTTCGGACGAGTTTCCTCGGCAAAAGGAACAGGGGCATCAATGTGGATTGAACTTCCTTCCACTTCATCCATCAACCACACTGCCGTGAAACACCCTAATATATATATATATATTATATATATATATATACACATTCAACTGCAAAGAACACGCAGTATAAATAACGTAAAGAACGACGCTTGTATAGGAGATATTCCGCGCAAGACGAGAGAGAGAGAACGAAACAAATGAAAAAATGAGGTCTAAAGTTTAAGTACACCCTAAAATATTCATAAATTTAAAATTTTGTTTAAAGTTTTTCATTTATTAACTAAGTTATCATGACACAAATTCATAACTACAAACATGGGAACTTAAATAACAACAAATCACGACAATTTACTAAAAGCAAAGTCTAAATTTTAGATTCATCAAAATAGCCTCCTCCAGCAGCAATTACAGCACAACAAATTCGAGGCATGCGCTCAACAAGAGAAAGAAGATAGTCTGGTGAAAGCTGCTACCAGCACTCTTGTAAGAGTTCCCAGAGCTTCTGAACACTGGATGGCTGCATGGCTTTCACTCGTCGATCCAGTTCATCCCACACTAGCTCGGTGGTGTTCAGATTCGGGGATTGTGCTGGCCATTCGATAATGTGAGCTGACGTTGCCGTTCTTTCTGCTTCAGGTAATTTTGACACAGCTTGGAAGTGTGTTTAGGATCGTTGTCTTGCTGCATTATGAAATGTTGGCCAACTAGTCGCAGTCCAGATGGGATGGCATGGCGCTGTAGAATGCTGTGATAGCCACGTTGGTTCAGTATTCCAGTGACTTTGTGGAGATCTCCAACTTGCTCCCCTGCAAAAAACATCCCCAGACCATCACACTTTCTCCACCGAGCTTCACTGTTGGCACAACACACTGCTGTGTCATTCTTTCACCCGCTCTACGCCGCACAAATACTCTTGGATCCAAAAACTTCGAACTTTGATTCGTCAGTCCAAAGGACAAATTTCAACTGCTCAACAGTCCATTTTTGGTGTTTTTTAGCCAAGACTAGCCTTTTCTTTTTGTTCTGGAGTCTCCGCATTGGTTTCTTTGCTGCAGTTCGTCCTTTTAATCCTGCCTCTCTTAGTCTTCTCTGAACAGTCGATGTTGAACCTGTTGTACTTCTGGAGTTGTTCAGCTAGGCTTTGATTTCAGGTACTGTGAGGCGTCTGTTGCGCAGACTGGTGACTCGGATATACAGTACTTGTCCTCTGAGTCTGTTGTGGTTCTTGGTCACCCTGACCTTTTTCTGTCCTTATTTTGACCAGTTTCTTCGTACCATTTAATGGGACAAACAACCGCATTCACAGAAACTCTTAATTTTTTTGCAATTTGCCTCAGTGATTGGCCCTCATTTCTCAAAGTTACAATCGACGGTCTTTTTTCTGTTGTTAACTGAGCTTTGGCACCAATTTTTGCTTTTTGAAACAAAGAAATATACCTTAAACTACACAGTTAGCATCTCTGCAAGGATTTTATATGTAAAGACCTGCAGCGCATGTTAATAACTGAAGAAACACACTACCGCAGTAAAGACTTTTAAACTGTTTTTGGACCTTTGTGCAGAGCTAATGGCATTAATTTTAGGTTGCATGCTGGACGTCAATTAACACATTTTGAAGGCTATTTTGAAGAAGCTTCTGTATTACAACACACTGCATATTGCAGATGCACTGAAGCATACAATATAAAAGCCAGGTAAGCAAATTCATCTCTAGTACCTGCTAAGTTTACATTTGAAGTTTATGTCATGAACTAAGCAGCAAAACATTGGAAATTAGTAGGTGTACTTAAACTTTTAACCAGTAGTGTATGTATATACATATGTATGTATATGTATATGTATATATACAGTGTTGGGCACTAAAGCGTTAATCCGATAACAGTTAATTAACGAAGTTAACTTTTTTTAACGGACTATTAACGGAAGTTAATTTCCATTTATCGTTATCGGACCAGTTAACTTCCGATAACTCGATATTTAGTCTGTTAAAGTCCGTTAACACGTTAACTGCGAGGAGTCATTCACGGAAGATCACCGCTCCGCGAATTAATTCAAACCGCCATAACTTCAGTCTGCTTCCAGATCTCGCAAGGGGAGGTTGGGGAGGCCCAAGAGGTCAAGACTGGCAGTTGGGCCTAACTTTGAGAAGTTGGTCTTTTTGAAGGGCAACCAGCACATTGTGTCATAGTCTTTAATAAATGTGCCTAAAATTTAATTTTACCTTTCAGTTCCCGCCATAATAATTCTCTGGTAAATTAAAATTTAGTTTATGGTTAGTGGTTACAAGAGTTTCAAAACATGTAATCAGTACATTTTTTATTAAAAATAAAAAAAGTTATTAAACAAAAAAGTTGCAAAACTTGATAAAAATACAGTTAAATACCTATTTATTGTTGGATTTTGCATAAATAAACATTTTCTATGGGTTTTAAAGCTTTTTTCCTTGATTTTTTAAATGTTAGTAAAGAAATAGTTGTCGTTAACTGATTATCGTTAACTTCCGTTAACTTTGTAGTAAAATTATCGGATTATCGTTATCGGAGTTAAAAATTGGGGTTAAC
>JAJOZX010001351.1:735000-912500 GCA_023014485.1 Bathynomus jamesi | reverse complement strand
GGTATGCAATTCTAAACTTTTGCAAAAAAGCAAATCTTCTTCAATTTTCTTATTAAAGTCATATCTAGCAAACACAAGTAAAATTGCTAGTCCAGCAACGTCTGTGGACTCATCTATTTGTAATACATAAGCATCACATACACGCAATCGTGAAATAAGTTAATTTTGAATGGCATTAGCAATATCATTAATACGTCTTGACACCGTATTGTTGGAAAGAGATACAGCCTCAACTTTCTGAACAGAATCTTCATTAAACACGCAAGATATTATATCTTTTAATAAAGGTTTATAAGTGATTCACCAATAGTATGTGCCTCACCAGCAAGAGCAATGCGGTAACATGCTTTATATGACGCTTCTGTTGCATTTTCATTGTCTGTTTTACATTTTTTTAATAAGACACTTCTAGAGCTATTCAGACTTTCAAGTTTTCTTTCAAAAAAAGAAATATCTTTATTTTTAAAAGTCTGATGGTTTGTTTCCATATGTCTCTGTAACTTTGCTGGTGCTAAAGAACTGTTTGCTAATATTTTGTTACAAAGTAAGCAAAGGGCATCTGGGGCTTCTTCGTCACCAATACTAGTAAAACCATATAACAAATAATTAGGATCATATTTACGTTTTTTCATAGATGTCTGCACAGAATCGGAGGAAGCAGATTTCTTTTTTTGTGGATTAATCACACTAGAAGTTGGTGGTTGTGCAGCTTCTGCAATTTCTGTATATCTTATAGATGCTTTTGTTTCACTAGTTTCTGCATTACTAGTAATTTCAGTTTTTTTACGAAACCCATATTTTAACCATCGATCCATTGAAGGGTTAATTTTCACGAATTTTGAAATATTACAATTACGAAAAATGAATAATAAAAAGTTCTAACCAAATTAATTCACAGAGGACAACGATTTCAAAGATTGCACTAACGAAGTGTTTATCAAGTAGGCCTAGTAGGTAGAGGCAAGCAACGTTGCTGCACAATCTTCTGCACTTTAATTATTCGTTAGGCTTCACTTAGACCTGTTAGCGTCTTGTAAACAGATGCACAATATCCCATGTAAACATTAGGAAAATACTGATATTTTTACTGCGCATTCTGCTGCAGTTAATAAAGTCCTTTTGTATAACCACCTCAGATCACTTCACTTCCAAAGCTTACAAAACAAACTGATAACGCACGCTCGAGTCGAGTACCTCGACTACTATAGAAATAGATTATGACAAGTTCAAAACATGTTGGCTACGTCTCCAAACGCAGTTTACATCATTTTACATGCAGATTAGGTACTAATATTAATAAATGTTTTCCATTAATGATAATTTAGTTGCTATTTATGGAAATTTTCTTTTAAAAAGTAAATCAAATACGCAAAACATGATAAGTATGGCCAAAAAAATTTGGCAACTCTTAAAGAGGGCACTGCTGTTACGTTCGAAATGTTTCGTTCAAGCCTATTGCCGTTTCTAAATATTTCGCTCAAACCATACTTATGCTTTATTTTCCTTCGTGCAAAATTTCATATTTTCTTCGCTAGACTTATTTTTTTGAAAATGAGTAATTTATATTTTTTTTAAATAAAATATTTTTTATTTTAAACTTTAGCTCGCGGAACCCCTGAATTTTTTCGCGGAACCCTGGGGTTCCGCGGAACACACTTTGGGAACCACTGAGCTAGAGTAATTTTAATACTGTAATAAATAAAGAATTTTATATATTTTTATAATCACTAAAAACTATTTCGATACAAGTAAACATGTAAGTTGCAAATGGGGGGGCTAAAGTTTTTTGGAACCCCTTATGTATATATATGTGGATATATATGTATATATATATATATATATATGTATGTATATATATATATACACATTTCCATATATATATATATATATATATATATATCTATCATATATAGTATATATATATGATGAGAGCGTTACAAGGCGTTACAATTCGAGAAAATGCTGGATAGAGTATCCGAATTAAATAATAAACACAAAGCAACTAGCCTAACTGGGCTCAAAAGGAAGATTAGCTGGGTTAGTAAGCCCCGCCAGCAGCCACAGACTCTCGAACCCCTGGGCAGATATCCTTTCACTTCAAAATGCGTTTATTATGGCTTTTTATAAAACTAGCTTGCAAGGGTTAAGCACTGATTGATACGATGTGTATATATATATATACATACGAGGGGAATCCAAAACGTTTCCGGAAAAGTTTAATAATTCAATCATTTCAAATCAGAATTTAATGAATTTTTGTTTTGACATGAATTTGGACCTTCATACATATTAGGCCATGCTAAGACTTACACAACCTTGGTGACAGTGCTTTAAGACGGAGTTAAAAAGAACCCTATTTTTCATGGCAACGGAAATCTCAAAATTCGAGTGGAGAGCTAACATTAAATTCCTAACAAAACTTAAATGGAAACCACCACAAATATTTGATGCCTTACGTGAAGTTTATGGAGATGAAGCACCTAAGAAATCAGTCGTTTATGACTGGATCAAAAGATTCAAAACGGGTCAAGAGGTTCTTAATGATAACCAAAGGAGTGGAAGGCCATCAACATCAATTAATGAAGAAACTGTTGCTGCTGTTCGGTCACTAGTCGAAAAAGATCGTCGAATTTCCTGTGAAATAATAGCCAATGAGGTGGGTATCTCTCGTGGTTCTGCTCATTCCATTTTGGTGGATACCTTAGAACTTAGCAAACTTTCTGCTCGGTGGGTGCCTAAAGCGTTGCGCCAAGAACAGTTTGACCAAAGGGCTAGTCTTTCTGTTGATCTTTTGAATCGAATGGAAGTTCATGAAGATTGTTTTATGCATAGACTTGTAACAGGGGATGAAACCTGGATTTATCAGTATGATCCGGAAAGCAAAGTTCAGTCAAAACAATGGCTCCCAAGAGGATCAGATGGCCCAATCAAATTTAAAGCAGAAAGATCAGCTAAAAAGGTAATGGCTACAATTTTTTGGGATTGTGAAGGAATAATTTACCGCCCAATATTATGAAAATGTTTTGAGGAAGCTGAAAGATAAGCTTGTTGAAAAAAGACCTGGTAAACTTCATCGCGGGGTGCTTTTCCATCACGACAATGCACCTGCTCACACTGCAAATGCCTCAAGAACCGTGTTACGGGAATTTCGATGGGAAATCATACCTCACCCCCCTACAGTCCGGATCTAGCCCCTTCCGACTTTTTTTTATTCCCAAAATTGAAGGATCACATAAAAGGAACGCGTTTCGACTCGATAGCAGATGCCAGAACAGCAGTTTTGAGATGGTTTCAGTCGAAACACTCTGAATTTTATAAAAATGGATTGGAACGCTGGAGACATAGCTTAAAAGTGTATAGAGATAGGAATTATGTCGAACGTTGTTGAGTATTCCTAAACGTATATCCTCTTTTGTTTTCTTTTATGAAAGTTATTTGACCATTCTGGAACTTTTATTAAACGGTTTTTGTATTAAAGCTTTTTGAATTTTTCGGAAACTTTTTGGATTCCCTACGTATATATATATATATATATAGCCCGAGAATGATAACCAGTTTTAAATCACATTTCCATATATATATATATATATATATATATATATATATATATATGATGAGAGCGTTACAAGCAGTTACAATAAGAGAAAATGCCGGAGAGACTATCCGAATCAAATAATAAACACAAAGCAACTAGCCTGAATGGGCTCAAAAGGAAGATTAGCTGGGTTAGTAAGCCCCGCCAACAGTCACAGACTCTGGAACCCCTGGGCAGATATCCTTTCACTTCAAATGCTTCATTATGGCTTTTTATAAAACTAGTAACACTTGCAAGGGTTAAACACTGATTGATACGATGTGTGTATATATATATATATATATATATATATATATATATATATATATATATATATATATAGCCCGAGAATGATAACCAGTTTTAAATCACATTTCACAAACTAATTTTTAAATTATCACATAATTATTTCTACTTACATCTCAATGGCCTCTCCATCCGCTGGTTCTTTCCCGCCGTCACAAATTTCTGCAACGTTTTGTGTGGAGAGAAGGTTTCCTCCATCGGTTACTGCGAAAGATGGAGCGTAGCCCCTGCAGAGAGGTCCCCATCTTCAAACAATTGTGTGGAGCAGTAAAGCTGATGTGTCTGACTGGAAGTGTCCTTGATGAGAGAATGTGTAGTTACTCGTTGATAAAAATCACTGTTGTGGGATCCAGCTGAAAAAGTTTCCTGTTATATACGTACCTGGCTGTACCAGGCGCCTGGTAGACCTAAAGCGGTCTGTCAGTTGGGAGCCCTCGGACGAGACTCCTCCATGCCTCACGATCTCCACATATCAAGTTCGCCCGTTGGAGACTGATTCCACACTTCTCGACAGCACTCTTGATGTTATCCATCCATCGGATCTTGGGTCTTCCAACTGGTCTTCTGTTTTGAGAGGCCCATTCCAGCATTCTTCTTGCTGTCCTTTCCATCGGCATTCGTTGGACATGCCCGTACCATCTCAGTTGGTTCCACTCAATATTCTCATTAACCAAAGTTACACCCAATCGCCTTCTTATTTCAGTGTTCCTTATTTTATCTAATCTACTTACTCCTTCTATCAATCTCAGGACTCTCATTTCAGCTACTTGCAGTTTTCCCCTCGTCCTTGTGGTTAGGGCCCAAGTCTCGCTGCCGTATAGTAAGATTGGTTTCAATATTGTTGAGTATATATGCGTCTTTACCTTTTACGGGTGTTTTGGTCTTTCAATAGGGGGTACAGGAAGGAAACATTCCTGCTATATTTAGCAATTCTTTCATTCACTTCTGCATCCATACCCGCATCATTTGCTATCACACTACCAAGGTATTTAAATGTGTCCGTCTTTTTCATTTTCCTTCCCCCACAAAGATTCCATCCTCGTTCGCTCCCCTCATTACCACCATATATTCAGTTTTATCATAATTCAGTTTCAGTCCATACTCCCTCAATCTCTCAACCCACCTCTGCATAATTCTCTCCAGGGATTGTGCTGTGTTAGTCCCAAGAGCCACACCATCAGCATATCAAAAAATTTCTATTTCCTCTTCAATTTCCTCAGTTATGTGTTCCATAACCCTGTTGATGGAGGCAATAAATAAAATGGGTGACAGAACACTCCCTTGTTTAACTCCTGTACTTACATCAAACCACTCCTCCCATCCCACCACCGTGCTCTGGGAGACCCTATAGCTGCTCATTACTGCTCTCAGAAGCTTGGGTGGCACTCTCTCACTCAAACCACCCACAGCTTCTCCTGGGCACACTATCAAATGCCGTCTCCAGATCAAAAAACATATGAAGCGGTCCAAATTGAATTCGTGGCTCTTCTCAAGATATTGTCTTATGGCTGAAATTTGATCTATAGTACTCTGGCCTGCACGAAAGCCACATTGGTACTCCAGTAACCCTGGTTCCAGTATGTTTCGTATTCTACGTTCCAAAATCCTTTCATATATTTTCTTCACATGACACATCAAAGATATGCCACGGTAGTTTTGACATTCCTGCTCACTTCCCTTCTTTTTATATATAGGACATATAATTGCTCTGCCCCAATCTGCCGGTACAATTCCCTGCGACCACACCACCCGAAAAATGCTTAGCAGCCAGTCCACAGTAGGATCACCAGCTGCTTTTAGTGTTTCTGTGACAATTACATCCGGTCCGGGAGCTTGATTAGTCTTCATCCTCTTTAGTGCTTGAATAACCTCCTCTCTAGTGATCTCTCTGTCCCCCTCATGCTCCTCATGATTAACCCCTCCTCCCGTCTCACCTCATCATATTGGTTCTCGTTATTCAAAAGATGTCTAAAGTATTCGTTCCAGCGTGCAGCCACCTCGCTTTTATCAGTGAGGACTTCACCATGTGCATTTTTAATCGCCACCGTTGTTTTTTTGCTTTCTCCATTTTTATACTTCTTAGCCATGCTATACAGTAACTTCTTCGAGCCTTGAAAATCCTCTTCTAAGTCTCTACCTATTTTCTCCCACACAGAGCATTTCGCTCTTCTTTTAACCTCGTTGGTGTGGTTTCTCATTTGGACATATTCTTGCCTTGTTTGCTCATTTCCATCCTTAGGCCATCTCCTAAAAGCACGCATCTTATTTGTCACTGCCTCCTTTACCTCCTGGGTCCACCATGCCGTCTTTTTTTTTATGACCCTCCAACTACCCTTCTCCAATCACCTCTCGCTGTATTCCTTCCATCGTTCTCCTGAACTCAACCCAAACCTCCTCCACTATTTCCGTACCTACCCTTTGTCCGAAAGCCTCCTCAGTTCTAGTTCTAATCTCTTCCAGTTTTTCTGATATATTCTCCGTACACACTCTTCTCCTTCTAGGCTTTTTTATATCTTGTGGTACTGGAAGCAAAATTTTGGCTTTAACAAATCTATGATCCGAGTCAAAAGACACAGATGGTACTACTCTTACATCTTTCACCAATGACTTTTTATCCACCACAATAAAGTCTATATATATGTGTATATATATATATATATATATATATATATATATATATTACTTTTCTGTTACAGTGGCAATGGACATATTGTGTGAACAAAGAACTGAAAAATGAACTAACTCTACTCTAAACTAAAATGAGCATGTTTGTGAACTAATATTGTGGCAAATTTTTCCTTCAATAAAGTAAAATTTATGAAGATGTACAGTCTCTGAAATTGTAATGATTTAGTTGAAACAAATATTTGTTATTTGGCTGCCGCTCAGCCTTATCTTGGATCCATGAGTGCAGAGCCTTCTGCCGCTCAGCCTCATCCTGGGTCCATGAGTGCAGAGCCTTCTGCCTCAGCCTCATCCTGGATCCATGAGTGCAGAGCCCTCTGCTTCTCAGTCTTATCCTGGATCCCTGAATCCAGACACTGCTACATCGCCAGCTCGATACCATCTCACACAGGCTGTCCCCCAAGGGGCCTTGGTGAATCCGGATGCTTGGAATGCAGTCGGGGGTCGTGATGAGGAGGCATCTTGGACAATGGTGGTAAGGAGGGGCCGGAAGCGAGAGACCCCGCCAAGAACTGCAACCACTGCAGTAGCTAATGGTGGTAGTCCCTTAAGGGGGTCTGGTCCCACTCAGGCACCGACTAGAGGGAGTCAGCCAGTGGCAAAGGTTGGCAGAGAACAGCGGAGTATCACAGGAGCTGCCAAAACAGATCGTATGATGGCTGTACCAACGAAGATCTTAAACATTTTCATCTCGAGATGTCAACCTGATCTTACAGCCGAGGAACTGCAGGCATTTGTGGAAGATAAAGTGAACCTCCAGGTTACATGTAGGAAAATTGACTCCAGATGGACTACGTACAGTTCCTTTCGAGTTACAGCAGTCTGTGATGATCCAGGGGTATTTATGGATCCAGCAGTATGGCCAGAGCGGGTATATGTACGGCGGTTCTATGAGAAGAAGGGAAGAAAAACAGCCCTCTCGCAAGTGCTGGAGAGGGTAATT
Source organism: Bathynomus jamesi (assembly GCA_023014485.1). Taxonomy (NCBI): domain Eukaryota; kingdom Metazoa; phylum Arthropoda; class Malacostraca; order Isopoda; family Cirolanidae; genus Bathynomus; species Bathynomus jamesi. The sequence continues at coordinate 904,992 of JAJOZX010001351.1, read as the reverse complement.
ATGGCGACATCATGCGTCGTACTGTGGAGGAAAATCCAGCTGGGTCTAATGCTGTAACTGCTGTGCCTGGTATAAGTGGAATTCAACATGTAGAGATGGCTGGCAGAACTCCTACATATTCCTAATTGCAACATTCAAAGTAATCTCTTATAACTGTAGAGGCCTAAACGTAGGCAATAACAGCAAACACAGGCGGATCATAATTGATAAGCTGTTACTAGAGGATGCTGATATTCTGTCTGCAGGAAACATGGCTTGGAAACAGGACTTAAAGGACCTGAATAGCCTGTCCAGTAAGTTTCATGGGATAGGGGAGGCCACCAGAGATAAACAAGATGGTCTCCTTGCAGGCCACCCACCTGGTGGGGTAGCTATTCTATGGAGGTTGGGGTATGGGAAATATATTAGTGAATTAAAACTTGGTTTGAATTGGCTAGCTGGAATAGAAATTTGTGTGGACAATAAAAAATTTATAATTCTGCGTACCTATATGCCTTTCAACGTAGTTGATAATGAAGATTACCTCATTAAATTGGGGCAGGTCAGCAGTATTATTGATGAGTTGGATACATGTGTAGCTATTATTGGTGACTTTAATGCTAATGTGCTTAATGATAATTCTTTGTTTAGGAAACACTCAAAAGCCTTCTGTGAAGATAATAACTTGACCCTTTCATCCATGTGTAGTCTTCCTGGTGATAGCTTTACTTATGTTAGTGATAGTTGGCACACCACCTCATCGTTGGATCATTGTATTTGTATGTTCATTATACACAGTGATTCACTTGCCAACTTAGTCAGTGCTCCAGACAACTATCTCTTAATCTTCGATGGACCTCTTGTATAATGTTTGTACCTGTTGAGTCTGAAATAAAGTGTTTGTTTGTTTGTTTGTTTGTTTGTTAACAAACTGCTTCAATTGCATTTAAACAGACATAAAGATCCTTTTCAAATGAGTGAAGTACCCACATATAAAAGTAATAGTAATAGTAACAGATGGACAAGTAATAGCAATAGTAATAGATGAAAATTAAAGTAATAGTAATAGTAATAGAAACTCGATAATTGACCCATGTCTGATATATATATATATATATATATATATATATATATATATATGAGGGAAATAAATTAACAATTACTATGGTTCTTAGACCACTGATTTATGATATAAATTAAATCGGTAAGACTACAAATTTTAACATTAATTTAAGGATACATTTATGAATATGTAGACAATTCGGATTAAAACAGAGAAAAATAACTTTCTTAAAATGAAATTCTGAATGTCGTTTTCCTTAAATCCAAAACTACTTTATTGAGATTGCATTTTTAGTAAAGTTATTTGAAAAATTTATACTTCATTTGTATAAGAGAGAAATTAAGAAAAAATGGGGGAGAATGCTGGTTGGGGATTAAAATTTACGCTTCGCTGTACGCATTCTTTGAGAGTCATTAGTACAAGATTTATTATCGATAAATTCCATATACAGGTGTTCGATGCGTCCTTCTGGAGCCAGGCCTGGTAATCATAACAATAACATTAGTAGCTTTTAGTACGAGTATAAGCAACATTGGTTGGTTGAAGGGTTGGTACATGGGTGATATTATCGCACGTTCTTTAAAAGCGTATCTTTTTTTTATTCGGCGATAATGAATGAATCATTTTAGATTTTTGCGGATTGGGTTTGAAACAGAGAAAAGCAGTTTTCTGAGAAGTGGAAATTCTGAATGTTGTTTTTCTTAAAACTCCATCGTTCTTAATTAATCACTTATGATTGTATGTCGCGATTATGTTATTGGGCTTTATTGCGTCGAGTTTAACTTCGATTTACTTCATCAAAGATCTATGAACGTTTATATATATATATATATATATATATATATATATACAACCCCGACTATATATAAACGTTCATAGATTCCCTATTACACACACACACACCGACTATATATATATAGTCGGTGTGTGTGTGTGTGTGTAATAGGGAATCTATGAACGTTTATATATAGTCGGGGTTGTATGTGTGTGTGCTTTTAGAGCAAATAGCTGCTTAAAAACTTTATATATATATATATATATATATATATGTATATATATATATATATATATATATATATATATATATATATATATATATATATATATATATTGGGTACTTGTAGGTTATCTCTTCCCCACCAATTTTGACAGAATATTTTCGTTAAAACTAATGAAAATACCACGACTTAACCTAACCAATTATAAAGGGCGTACAGTTGATCTATTACACTGTGTAACACTGATTCTATTTATATAGAATTTCTTATGTTTTTATATGCATTTGTGGGCGCTGAGTCCAAATCTGGCCTTGGTTTGTGTGTATCACCAATGGTTTCAGAGATAATCCATTTTTCATGTTTTACCAGCATAATGTTTTATGGGCGCAGCAATATCAGAATAATCATGAATTGTTGAGAACAATCCGGATGTTGGTTGACAGTTTCTTGCTCTAGAAATTGCCCGAAACTTCCACTGTGCTATATAAAGAAGAGCGCAGAGTCTGAGAAGTCAGTAAGTGTGAGCACACAAAGAAAGCAGGTTGTTTGTCTGATGGTTACCAGCACTGAGGTACTGTGTTTCTGTGCTTCTCTGTGCTGACGATTTGAGTGTTATCGATCCGTTTTTATTGCGAACATTATTTCAGTGTTGTGAATACATCTTTTTTCTGGAATCTGTAATCTGTTGCAGATTTAATAACTCTTCTCTCTATATCTGCAGGTTATGATTAATGTAGTACAGTTTGGTAAAGAGAATGGCAACTAGAGCTTGTAAACACTCGCCGGATATATTCTGCCACGTTTGTGGGTATTACATAGGCCCCAAGCAAGTATCGCACAAGATTGTGAAAGGCACCAAGTTCTCGATCGCCTATCGGCTCTATTTTGGTATGCCTATGGGTGACCAAGATAAGCCCTGGGCATCCCATGTGATCTGTGGAAGCTGCCGCTCCACACTTGAACGGTGGCTGCGGGGAGTACGCAAGGCAATGCCTTTTGCGGTACTCAGAATATGGAGAGAACCAAAGAGCCACCACGACGATTGCTACTACTGCATGGTAGATGTTTCTAAGTACAGGAAAGTTAAAGGAAGGCAGACTCTCCAGCATCCAAGCATAGCATCGTCCATACGTCCTGTACCACATGGCGAAGGTCTTCCAATACCACGTCCACCAGAACAGGTATCTATCCATTACTTTACTTTCTGTATTTACAGACTGTGGGTCATTATGTGTCGATTTTTCTTAGTGCTGATGCTCTTCTACATATATAGCTATGCCTATATTTTGTTTCTTTGCTTTGCAGGTTGAAAATGAGGATGCAGCTAGCTCATCTGAGATGTCGGCTGGTGAGGACAGTCACGATGAAGAATATACAGTAACTTTCAGTACAAACCCTCACTTTCCAAATCAGAGGGAATTGGACGACTTAATTAGAGATTTGGGTCTGACGAAATCAGGGTCTGAGCTTCTGACCTCCAGACTCAAAGAGTGGAATTTGCTTGGAGAAGACTGCGAGAGCACTGTATACCGAAAGCGGCATGAAGAGTTTGCAAGGTTCTACGATGTCAATCGCTCTCTCTGTTATTGCAACGAGGTTAATGGTCTATTCACAGCTATTGGGTTAACACATATACCCTCAGAGTGGCGCCTGTTTATTGACAGTTCAACTCGGAGTTTAAAAGCTGTTCTACTCCACAATGGGAACAAATATCCATCTATACCAGTTGCACATTCTGTTCAAATGAAAGAGGACTATGAAAATGTCAAACAACTGCTCACTCAAATCAGGTATGAACAATATAACTGGGACGTGTGCGGTGATTTCAAAATTATTGGTTTCCTGTTAGGTTTACAAGGAGGGTTTACTAAATATTCATGTTTTCTTTGCCTGTGGGATAGCAGGGCTTCAACTGAGCAATATAAAACAGTTCAGTGGACTCCACGTGGAGGACTGCATCCAGGAAAGTACAATATACTCAGGAAACCTCTTGTGAAGCCTGACATAGTTCTGCTACCACCTCTCCATATTAAGTTGAGTCTAATTAAGCAGTTTGTAACTGCGTTAGATTTTGGAGGGGAAGTTTTCCAACAGATTCTGGTCATGTTCCCTAAACTCTCTGATGCCAAAGTCAAGGCTGGCATCTTTGTAGGACCACAAGTCAAGGCGCTGTTGAATTCAAAGAACCTTGAAGCCAAGATGACTCCGATCGAAAAAGAGGCTTGGTGTGCTTTCCGTGATGTGGTTGTGGGTTTTTAGGCAACCATAAAGCACCAAACTATAAGGAGTTAGTGTCAAACTTGATTAAGTGCTATGGCAAAATGGGGTGCCGTATGTCTTAAAAATTACACTATCTGCATTCACATCTAGACTTTTTTCCTGATAACCTGGGCGATATGAGTGAAGAACATGGCGAAAGATTCCATCAAGATATTCAAACGATGGAGAAAAGGTACCAGGGCCATTGGGATGCTTCCATGATGGGAGACTACGTATGGTCGCTGATCAGAAAGGATAAGAATGTTCATACGCGGAAGTCGCGTTCTTCAGTGCATTTTTAAGGAATGCATACTGCATAACGAGGCTTATTATTCTCTTATCGGTTCTCCTCATGATATATATTATATCCTTTGCACCATTTTGGGTTTGTCAAACAATTTTGGCTCAATAAACATTAATTTCCAATAGTGTTTTTATTTTCAGAAAATATTTATGTTAGCCTTCTTTATATACTTTGCCATATGAAAAGTGTGATAACCTATATTTTTGAAACGGTTAATGCTAGAGCAAAACCAATATCATTTTTGGAATCAGCGCCCCGAAATCATTAAGAAACGACAGAAAAATCACAATAAACAGAAAATTTTTCAAATTTTGTTGCCCAGTGTTATTAATTATAACATTTTTTGTTTCTGGAATAGTATTTACTATTTACTAATAGATCAACTGTACGCCCTTGATAACACTGGTAAACAAAATTTTTGTCACAAGTAAACTGTTTAGTGTTTTTTGCTTACTATTTTACGCTGAATTCAAAAATGCAATTAGGATCTTTCTATCACCTATAGGTTTTGTGTGACTGATACATATTACTGTATCTTTTATATAGCATATAAAGATTTTTTAGAAAACTGCGCTTTATTTATAAGGATGACATGTTAGTATTGGAGAGTGGAAGCTAAATTGGGTGGTAGCAGGTCATTTGTAAGACAGTTGACTTGATTCCTTGGGTACGGGTTATCAGGCAAGGCGGGCTGATACATGTATGTACATGTTCAGACATGCACCAAGTCACTGTCTGAGGCGCACTGTTTTGTCAGTTGTGTGCCAGTTGTGTGTGAGCATCACAAGTGTTACTCAATCTGTTCTGTGAAGTGTGTTACATCCTGCAGTTACAGTTCTGTGTTAATTAAGCTTGCATTATGCCACGAAAGTGTTTAAATCACACAGATAGTTTCTGCTATGTGTGTGTGGAGAGCTAACCTTCAAATCTCAGAAACGAACCATTACTCCACTGATTAAAAAATTTTATAAGCTTTATTTTGGGTGCAAACTAGGTGATCAAGATAAGTACTGGGCCCCTCATATTTGCTGTGTGACATGTGTTACGCTTCTAACTGGTTGGAAAAATAGTTCTCGTCACATGCCCTTCGCCGTGCCTATGGTTTGGAGAGAACCGAAAGACCATTCATCAGACTGTTATTTCTGTTTAACAAACATATCAGGGATTACTTCTAAGTCCAAACATACGGTGAAATATACTAATTTACCGTCAGCAATGAGACCTGTTCCACACAGTGAAGAGCTACCCGTACCGAAACCACCAGAAAATGTGACCATGGACGAAGATGACTCCAATGCTGATGAAGTTCATCCAGACCAGGTAGGGGAACAGTTTGATAGTGACCCAACATTTGAAGCAAGTGGTCCTTCCTCGGAACCTCGTTTAGTAACTCAGGGAGATCTTAATGACCTCGTTCGTGGTTTAAATTTGTCTAAAAAACTGGCTGAAATTTTAGCTTCAAGATTGAAAGGATGGAATCTTCTCCAGCAGGGCACTAAAATATGTTTCTTCCGCAACTGCCAGGATGAATTTAAACATTTTTTCTCTCAAGAAAATGGTCTAGTATTTTGTAATGATGCTGCTTCTCTTATGGAGGCCCTTGGGCATCAACACGATACAACGGAGTGGCGCTTGTTCATTGACTCCTCAAAACTTAGCTTGAAGGCTGTGCTTCTCCATAACGGAAATAAATACTCATCAGTGCCTTTAGCTCATGCTGTCAACATGAAGGAGTCATATGACAATATGAAACTTCTCTTAACAAGTATTAGGTATGAGAAATATTCCTGGCATATTTGTGTTGACTTGAAAGTGATTGCTCTTTTGCAACTTGGATATACTAAGCACTGCTGTTTCTTGTGTGAATGGGACAGTAGGAACAGAAAAAATCACTACATACAAAAGCAGTGGCCAAAACGAGAATCATTTATTCCAGGAAAGAAAAATGTGGTGAATAAGCCACTGGTTAATCCTCAACTAATTTACTTACCTCCATTGCCCATCAAACTTGGACTGATGAAAAATTTCGTCAAGGCGATGGATCAAAATGGTACGGGATTTCTGTACTTAAAGAATAAATTTCCGAGGCTAAGTGATGCTAAAATCAAAGAAGGGATATTTGTAGGTCCTCAAATAAGGGAGTTGATAAATGATGAGCAATTTGAAGATCAGCTGAATGAAGTGGAAAGAGCTGCGGGGCAATCATTCAAAATATACTAAGATTTTTTTGGGAAATCATAAGGCCGAAAACTACCATGAAATAGTGAGTGATCTTTTGAAGGCCTACAAAGCTATGGGGTGTAATATGTCCCTAAAATACATTTCTTACACTCACACTTGGACTTCTTCCCTGAAAACCTTGGCACCGTCAGTGACGAGCACGGGGAACGCTTTCATCAAGACATTTCCAACATGGAAAAGTGGTGCCAGGGCAAGTGGAGCCCAAGTATGCTGGCTGACTACTGCTGGACCCTCAAGAGTGATGTTCCACAGGCGAAATACAGCAGAAAATCAACCAATGTCACCTTTTAGGTAAGTACAAAGGCCATGCATTAATATAGAAATATACATTTTTTATTAAAATATAACTGTGTGCCACATAAAAACCTTGCGTAATGGAGAAAATCTAACAACATATTCGAATTCAGCGTAAAAAATACTATTACGCTCACCTACTTCAATACTTGTGACAGAAAAAAACAATTATTTGGTTGACCAGTGTAATTGGTTGGTTAAGTCGTGATATTTTCGTTAGTTTTAACGAAACTATTCTGTCAAAATTGGTGGGTCGGTGGGGGGCGGGGGGAGATAACCTACAAGTACCATATACTGTGCCAACTGGCTGATATGCCTGGCGGGCACTAGCTTCTACGCCAACTGGCTGAAAGACACTTATAAGGCAACTGATGCTGTCAAGAAATCTTATTAGGCGTCTGGCGGAGCCAGATGTAGTATGCTCTGTCTTCTCTTAGTTTAGGTATACCTGTTTGGGGGGGGTGAGGCCGTCCCAACTTCTCCCCCAAACTCTCTTAGGTTAGGTGGACGCTGGGGAATTCCTCCTTTTTTTGGAACCTTTTGCGTTGGCACCGGGAGGGAGTTGACACAGGGGGAAGGGGGGGGGTTAGCACCTTACAACATTTGATCAACATTGCAATTGCTCTGCACTCTACCATTTTGTGGCCATACTACTCGCGTCTAATGACATCCTCAGGAACAGTGAAATTAATCACAAGATTGAGACTATATATAGCTCACAAAGAAAAAACAAAAATAATATGTTTGGTGCAGGAAATGTTTAGGAGGAGCATACAATTTAAGTGGAATAGCTACCAGAGTTTTAGCACCTTGCCCTTCTTATCTAAATCTGTTCTGAAGGAATTCAGAATGACAGGATCGAGTGGAAAAGAGGCCCTGGCTAAGGTTGAAATTGTTTGTAAGAGTCAAGTGAATAATCTTGAATAATAATTCTTTTCCCGTCTGTCCAATGTAAAAGAAGTCATATTGTTTACAACCAATTTCATAGATAATGCCTGAATTATAGTCCTACCAATATGTACTGTACATACTTTTTAGAAACACTTTAAATCTATGAAAGTCAACAAAAACTTCATTCCTTTTAATTAATACTAAATTAAATCATGCTTAACTAACCATAAGTATCATACATCATAATTGCCTCTAAATTTTGTGTTACGAATATTTTATTAATTTTAGTTTTAATTAATTTACAATTGTACTTACCTATAACTGTATTTATTATTATTATTGCTATTATTGTTATTTTTTGTTGTCACTATTACTATTACTTGTCACTTCACTATTTTTATGTAATAAATAAACTAAATGCCATTAATTTTGCTAAAAAGCCTCCAAGCTTCCAAGGTCATATTCAGATGAAAGTAATGCGAATATATTAATGTAATATCAAAAATCTAAATTTTTAAAACTCTGTCACTTACATTCATTTTGGAATAAAGTTTTTGAGTCTTGAATTTTGAATTTTAATTTTACTGGTTTTTTACTCATATTGAAAAAGAAACACTTCCCAAAATTGTTTTTTCTCCAATACTCAGTATTAACACTGGGCTTAAACTCGGTAAATACATGTTTACTAGGGCTGCTCGTTTTTACACTTTTTTCGATATTTGATTGGGGGTAGTGCGGAAAAGTTGCGATTTGGAGAGAAAATAAAGTGTGTAAAATTTTTTTGATCTACATCAATACCTTCCGGTGGCGGCGAGTCCTTAAAAATCGAAAAATGGGCCTAACGGGGTAGATTGGAAAATGGTTTTAAAGACTTACAAAATAAACAATAAAAATTTCAGCACAATCTGTTAATAACTTCCGGTGGCGTCTTAGCCGTTAAAATATCCAAAATATTGATTTAAAGCAAGTTTTAACAAGATGTTATACAAATGTTAATTCCGGTATATTTCTGTGCAAACAACCCTGAGAACACTATTATATGCTTGAATAAATTAATAGCAGTCATTGAACAATGAACGTTATATAAAAATTATATAAAATTATATAAAAATTATATAAAATTATATAAAATTTTTATGTTTTTAGGCCTATTTTTCGATTTTTAAGGACTCGCCGCCACCGGAAGGTATTGACGTAGATCAAAAAAATTTTACACACTTTATTTTCTCTCCAAATCGCAACTTTTCCGCACTACCCCCAATCAAATATCGAAAAAAGTGTAAAAACGAGCCGCCCTAATGTTTACTCTATTATGTAATTATAATAATATAGGTCAGAAGAGACAGGAAGTGACACAGCGTTCAGACCACCTACAATGCCGCCCATTGTACTAAATAATTATCATTTAGGAGACCAGAAACTGGCACAGAACTCAGAGGACAACTAATTTGGCCCATTGCTTTTACGCCCCTATTATTATTATTACTAACATCATCGGGGTTCGAACCCCGACCTCTGTCTTCACTTCGTTTATGGGGAAACGGTGTTATCAAATGAGCTACAGAGTCTGGCATATTGTATCATGTAGAGAGAGAGAGAGAGAGAGAGAGAGAGAGAGAGAGAGAGAGAGAGTTAGTTTCGACAAAATGAATTAATAAAATTTATCATCAGAGAAAAAGTCATTTCTCCGTCTGAAAACTTTTAACTGAACTTATTCAAAAAGTCGACAACACAAACAAACGGAGAAAATGATAAATAAATAAATAAATAATTTTCCTTTTTCTGTTTCAATTTATTATTATTATTTTAATGTATTTTCTTGCACGCGAAATCCGTCAAAATATTTTTAAATCTTATGGAAGAAAATTGTATTTTGAAATACCAAGAGACTTATTTTCATAGAAAATTATTTGCTGTTTCAATCCCAATTTCAGGAACTTTAATTCAGTTGAACATTGGCGAGATACATAAGGTGTGCCAAAATGATGAGCTACTTTTAAAATGGCCGCCATTTTAAAAATTTTTCTCTAGTTTTAGGTGATATTAAAAAGATATCAACAATATTTGTTGACCAGGATTCTGAGCATGTCGGCCAAGTTTTCTGTCTTACAGCGAACAATGATCATAGAGACATATTTTGCCACGAAGGCATATTGCAACACAGAAACAACTACAGAGGGATCTTCCAGGCAAAAGAATTCCCAATTACAACACATCAAACGTATTATGAAGTTCAGACATACGAGGAGTGCTAATGTCCAGGTAAAGAAGTCACAGTGGACGGAAATCTACTGCAAGAACACCTGATAGGAGCCACGCTGCAAGACAAGAACTGCAACCCTCACCAAGAAAGTCAACACGCAGGCTTTGTCGGTTGGTGAGAACATCACATACTACTGTGAGAAGAATCATACACTAAGATCCGCAAATGTATTCACATAAGATACAAATGTTTCAAAGTCAAACTGAAAGAAATAAAAGAGAGGCGTAAATTTTGTCATCATTGTACAGCGGATTGAAAATGAACACGAGTTTCTGGACAATGTTTTCTTCAGTTATGCGGTTCACTTTCATCTTAGTGGACATATCAACAAACAGAACATGCGATTTTGAGCAATCCAGCAATCACATGAACATGTAGCACCATCACTTTCCGTTGAGAAAGCGAGTTTGGTGTGCCATCGGAATTAATGGTATCACTGGGTCATTCTTCTTCGAAAATGAAGCAGGACAAAATGTTACTGTCAACGCAAGAAGATACGCGTACATGTTGAGTTGGAAATTTTTTCCAGCACTAAGGAAGAAGTGAGGTGTAAACATGAATACAGTCATCTTTCAGCAAGATGGTAAGCCCCTTCACACATCAAGCATTGCCTTGGAATACCTGAGACAACACTTCCCAGGAGCTCGACTGATCTCGCGACGTAATGACAATCCATGACCACCAAACTCCCATGATTTGACACCCCCTCACTTCTTTCTCTGGAGGTATCCCCAAACGAAAGTCTACAAGAGCAATCCTCACACACTGAACGAGCTGGGAATCAACATCAGAAGGGAGATAAGACGTATGGACTGGTTTTTGTTGGAAACAAACCATTAACCCTTTCTCTCTTATTTAAGCCAAGAATGAACAGAATCGACCCAAAAGTAGAAATTTAATATTCAAATGAAAAGTTGTACATTACATCAATTTGGCACATGGAATTATGTATTCATATGTTTGTTTCGTCAAAAAAGGAGTAAGAAACTAGAACATATATATATATATATATATATATATATATTATATATATATGTGTGTGTGTGTGTGTGTGTGTGTGTGTGTGTGTGTATGTGTGTGTGTGCACGCGCGTGAGTGCGTGTGTGTGTGTAAACAACCAATATACGATAATTCCATTGTATTACTATATTTCATACAGTAAGAAATACCCAAACATCCAAAGCCTTACTTGAAAGTTGACTGAAAATTTATTCAGCACACACACACACACATATATATATGTATAGAAACGACGCTCCTCTATACTTACGTCGTTTCTATACATTAATATACTGCGTGGTCATTGCAGTTAAATGTACACACACACACACACACACACACACACATATATATATATATATATATATATATACACATAAATTACAGACAGCATATAATTAACTGCATGGAACGTGATAGGTCTCACACGATGTTAATTTTGATAATAAAATATCTTCCAAATTTTTGTTATCAATTTCAGTTATTTAAATAACATTACTAATTATTACTGATAATTTGATATTTTCATTATGTATGATATATATTACAAATTATTACTGATAATTTTATATTTACATTATTCATAAATTACCGTACTTACTCAGTTATCCGTGACTGAGCGGGAGTACATGATCACGAACAACCCGATTTCACGGTTAACTCAGTATACCTTGCCGGTAGGTGGGTGGTGCAGCCGCTGCTTTCCGTCACCACACACGTGAAGATACGCGAAGCCACAAGCGAAAATGTACACTCTATGAAAAGTGAAGAGACACTGACTGAGACGCGTTGTAGTGGGCTGGCGGGAGGCGAGCCGCGGATGTAAACACCACGCCAAATCGCGGTTAACTCAGTGTTATGATCATGGATAAGTGTACAATGTTCACTTATTAGTACATCGTACATCACGGTTAACTCGATTCACGAATAACCGCATGTGTATTATACTCCTACCTTATATTATGAATGAAAGCCCTAAACTTCACACACACACACACACACACACCTATATATATATATATATATATATATATATATGACAAAATTTTAGATTGAAATGGAGCATAAAATGTAATTTTTTTCCTCCTGAAAATTATATTGACTCAAGGTAACTATGTTTCATATATTTTTACAGTGAGTTTGCCTCTGTACTTCACCTTTAATATATATTTGACTTCGCTCTGAGCTAATTTCAGATATTAAAAATTATATTCTTGAATTAAAAATTTAAAAAAAAAGTCCTTTGCTTTATATTTTCATTTCAGTTTACTTGAAAATTTTATAGTCATTCTGAAATGCACACACACACACACACACACACACATATATATATATATATATATATATATATATATATATATATATATATATATATATATATATATATATATATATATATATATATATATATATATATACAAGGTGTACATAAAGTCAGGATCTATTTTTGTGAAATAATTATTTTTTTCTATTTTTCTTTTCAGAAGCCCTTAGAATGAATACAGAAGAGCGTGTGGCAATAGTAATTTGGCGAATCGAGGGAAAGAAATACAATGACATCAGAGAGAAGTTTAGAAGGAGATTTCATAAGCCGGGGCCAATAGACAAGACAATACGAAAAATTGGTGAACAAATTTAAACGAACGGGATCTGTAAATGATGAAGCAAGATCAGGACGACCGTGTATGTCAGATCTTACCGTGAATGCAGTATTCGGAATTATCACTGAGGAGCCACGTACATCCATTCGTGCTGCATCACACAGACTCGGCCTCCCGATGTCATCTGTGCACAAAATTCTGAAAGTTAATTTGCAGAAGAAAAGCTATCATTTGCAGGTTTTACATGATTTACATGAGGAAGATTTCCCTCGACGAAGTGCTGTGTGCTGATCTCGTAGAACAAATCTAGAGTGATAATTTAATGGACAACATTCTCTTTAGTGATGAAGGTACTTTCCATACGTGTGGAAAAGTAAATCGCCATAACTGTCGAATGTGGGCAGATGAAAGACCGAATGATTTCGTCCAAAATTGGGAAAGAGACTCACCTAAACTTAATGTCTGGATGGGTTTAACAAAATCTAAGGTTCATGGTCCTTTTTTCTTTGCTGAAGCTACAGTTACGGGGCTTATTTATCTGGACATGTTGCAGCAATTCCTTGAACCTCAGCTGATTGGGGATAGGATTGTTAGTACCGTCGTCTATCAACATGATGGTGCTCCTTGTCACTATGCCAAAATTGTTCAGGATTATCTAAATGGACGTTTTCCAAATCGCTGGATCGGGCGCGGAAGCAACAGACCTTGGCCAGCGAGATCACCAGATTTAACCCCTTTAGATTTCTTTGTATGGGGCTTTATCAAATCGCACGTCTATCAGACGAAGATTACGAGTCTTGAAAACTTACGTACACGTATACGAACTGCTGCAGATAACATAACCCCGCAAATGCTCCAGAATGTGTTTAGAAATGCTGCAGAACGATTTGAGCTGTACAGGGATACTGATGGGCGTCATGTCGAATCCTACTCTTAATTATTTAATAAATGTTACCACTTTATCATTTTATGATTGAATTCCATATAATTTCCAAGTGCTTCACAAAAATAGATCCTGACTTTATGTACACCCTGTATAGTGGTCAAATTCTAAAATTTTAACAAGGGGGATGGTGGTGAGGGTGGGTAGGGTAAGGGGGTCTGGGAGCATAACCCTGTGAAAATTTTAAAAAATGTAACTGCTAATGCTACATTCTGGTGACTTTTCAGGGAAAGATATGCAGCAAAATCATCTGGTACCGTCCTGAGCCAGGCATCCAGTCTTCTCTTGAAGACTTCAACTTTGACCCCCGTTACGTTTCTGAGGTCCTTTGGAAGCTGGTTGAAAAGCCTTGGCCCCCTGACAACCAAGCTATTTTCCTTCAGAGTTGAGGAGGTCCCTTGTCGGGCCCTTAATTTGGGAACACTACACATTCTGCCTTTCCTATTTTCCAGTGTTGTTTGAATGGTAATTGGGTTTAGTTTTAGGTTTGGTACCAGTTTTTCGATCATTTTCCATATGTAGATTATGGTGTACCTCTCTCTTCTTCTTTTCAGGGAGTACAGATTTAGTTTACGTAGTCTTTCCCAGTAGTTGAGTTCTTTGCAGCCATCAATCTTAGCTGTGAAATGCCTTTGCGTTTCTTCTAGTTTATTAGTTTCTTCCTTTTTATATGGGGACGTCAAACCTGAGCAGTATTCAAGTTTTGGTATAATCAGTGTTTTTAGCAGGGGAATCATTACTGTCCTGTCCCTTCTCTTGAACGTTCTTAGTACCTGCCCGGCGACTCTTTTTGCTTTATTTATCGCTACCTGATTTTGTGTTTCAAATTTCGCATCATCTGTCATTATTATCCCGAGATCGATCGCTTTCGTGCTTCTCTGAATTTCCTGTCTATCTGGAGCATTATTATATATATATATATATATATATATAACTTCAATATTATGCAAATATTAAGCTTTCAGATAGCACTTATCTTGACTGAAATACTAACAGTCCGATTCTACGCTCCAACCGATGTTTGTTTATTGCTGCTCCATTTACAAGTACAAAAAATTAGTAAACAAGTGATTCCATTTTAGATTTTCGTTAACAGATTCTGTAACTGTATTGTGACTTTTTTTTTAATGCAGGTAGGAGGGGCTGAGGGCGAATGCCCGCAAAAGCGCCCCCCACCCCCATAGAAAAAGAAAAGAACCAAAATCAAGGCCGGGGGTTTTCGAAATGCCAGACACTCTGCGTTCGAAAAATAGGTCATAGACAGGAAGAAAGATAGAGCGAGGAAAGTTGTTCCAGAGTTGACTAGTTGAGTAGATGAAAGATTGAAAATACTTATTAACCCTTGCGTTAGAGAGTTGTACAAAAAAGGAATGAGAAAGTGTAGGAAGTCTGGTGCTGCGTGCTCTCCTTAAAGGAAGAGGCATGCAGTTAGAGAGTTCAGAGAGTCCGTTATGATAGCGATAGTAAAGAGAGTGAGGCAACATTGCGGCGAAGAGAGAGAGAGAGATTGAAGTCAATGAGTAAGAGGTGGGGAACTGATGAGACGAAAAGCTTTTGATTCCATCCGGTCAAGTACGACTGTGTGGGTTGAGCCACCCCACACATGAGAAGCATACGCCATACAGGGGCGAAGAAACCCCTGTACAGAGACAGCATCTGAGTGGGGATGAAGAAACCGCGGAGGCGGTACAGCACACGTAACCTCTTAGAAGCAGTTTTGGAAAGAGAGTATATGTAATCTCTCCAGGAAAGATTACGAGAAAAGGAAACGCCAAGAACGTTAAGAGAAGAGGAAGGATTAAGTTGTGTGTTGTTGAAAGTAAGGTGATAGTCGTCGTGTGGAAGATTGTGATGAGTAGACAGATAGAGGAGCTGAGTTTTTGAGGCATTGAAAGCCACAAGGTTTTCTCTGCCCCAATCAGAGATAGCAGAAAGATCAGAGGTCATGTATCCCATAGCCGTCCTATGCGAATCTTGGAGTGACTGTCGTAAGGGTCACTTTGGGAAGCGGGTGGAGAACTACTGAATGTTGATAGCTTTACGAGAAGAACAGTGGCCATCTACAACCGCAGCTATAGATCGTCCATAAAGAAAATTAGAAAGGAAGGCACAGATAGAAGGATAGAAACCGAAGGAGGGCAGTTTCGAAATTAAAGATTTGTGTCAGACTCTGTGAAAAGCTTTATAAAAAGTAGGAATAGAATATGGAATGTACGCCTCCATGCCCGAGAGAATCATTTTCTGATGCGCTCAGCACACTCCGAAGGGTCCCGGCACCGGAAGCCGTAATCATTCCATGGGAAATCAGAGAAGTACTGCCTAAGGGCCTCCAATCAGCAGCGCCAAGTTAAACGTTAAAAAATTTAAAAAAATTTTGTAACACATCCATCCTACCCAGATCCTCCCCTGGGGGTGGGCACTGGGAGGGGCTCCCTAAATGGCTAGCGTAATGTGCATCAAATTTAGTATACGCATTAAGAGAGAATCAGGAAAGATTTTAGTAACACGCTTGCTCCTCCCAGTAACCCCATAAATTGTGTTTCGGAGGGCTTTTACTGCGCAGGGCGCAGCATGCGTTTTATTATTATATATATATATATGTTAAACACAGACCGTGCATGGAACAAGGAACTCTTCTGGGAAAATTAAATCCACTATAGTCCGAATAAGTAATGGTAAATGACAAATACCATAGTTTTTTTTCTTCCTTTTTCATGATTTTAGCCCGACGTGGGCAACGGGTCTCTCGCAAAGAGATCCCATAAATATAGCTTCCCTCACCAGCTATCTGCAAAGCAGACAGGATCCAGCTTTGGGACGTGGATCTAGGGTTTAAAGCAAACCTAGATCCCTACACTCAGAACCTCTATATAAGTAAAAGACTCGTTGCATTCACGTCGTGTTGAATAAATCAAAGAAAAAGGGGGTAACTATTGTATTTTTAGCCAAAAAAAACCAAAACTTAAACCTCAACCGGGACATTGAGCGTCCCAAAGCTGGATCCTGTCTGCTTTGCAGATAGCTGGTGAGGGAAGCTATATTTATGGGATCTCTTTGCGAGAGACCCGTTGCCCACGTCGGGCTAAAATCATGAAAAAGGAAAAAAACTATGGTATTTGTCATTTACCATTACTTATTCGGACTATAGTGGATTTAATTTTCCCAGAAGAGTTCCTTGTTCCATGCACGGTCTGTGTTTAACATATAATGTTCTCAGGGAACCATTCTGAGTTTGTGTATACTAAACGGATGGTGTTTCGTGCCTTGAAAAGTGGACGCTCAATGTCCCGGTTGAGGTTTAAGTTTTGGTTTTTTTGGCTAAAAATACAATAGTTACCCCCTTTTTCTTTGATTTATTCAACACGACGTGAATGCAACGAGTCTTTTACTTATATAGAGGTTCTGAGTGTAGGGATCTAGGTTTGCTTTAAACCCTAGATCCACGTCCCAAAGCTGGATCCTGTCTGCTTTGCAGATAGCTGGTGAGGGAAGCTATATTTATGGGATCTCTTTGCGAGAGACCCGTTGCCCACGTCGGGCTAAAATCATGAAAAAGGAAAAAAACTATGGTATTTGTCATTTACCATTACTTATTCGGACTATAGTGGATTTAATTTTCCCAGAAGAGTTCCTTGTTCCATGCACGGTCTGTGTTTAACATATAATGTTCTCAGGGAACCATTCTGAGTTTGTGTATACTAAACGGACGTGTTTCGTGCCTTGAAAAGTGGACGCTCAATGTCCCGGTTGAGGTTTAAGTTTTGGTTTTTTTGGCTAAAAATACAATAGTTACCCCCTTTTTCTTTGATTTATTCAACACGACGTGAATGCAACGAGTCTTTTACTTATATAGAGGTTCTGAGTGTAGGGATCTAGGTTTGCTTTAAACCCTAGATCCACGTCCCAAAGCTGGATCCTGTCTGCTTTGCAGATAGCTGGTGAGGGAAGCTATATTTATGGGATCTCTTTGCGAGAGACCCGTTGCCCACGTCGGGCTAAAATCATGAAAAAGGAAAAAAACTATGGTATTTGTCATTTACCATTACTTATTCGGACTATAGTGGATTTAATTTTCCCAGAAGAGTTCCTTGTTCCATGCACGGTCTGTGTTTAACATATAATGTTCTCAGGGAACCATTCTGAGTTTGTGTATACTAAACGGACGTGTTTCGTGCCTTGAAAAGTGGACGCTCAATGTCCCGGTTGAGGTTTAAGTTTTGGTTTTTTTGGCTAAAAATACAATAGTTACCCCCTTTTTCTTTGATTTATTCAACACGACGTGAATGCAACGAGTCTTTTTACTTATATAGAGGTTCTGAGTGTAGGGATCTAGGTTTGCTTTAAACCCTAGATCCACGTCCCAAAGCTGGATCCTGTCTGCTTTGCAGATAGCTGGTGAGGGAAGCTATATTTATGGGATCTCTTTGCGAGAGACCCGTTGCCCACGTCGGGCTAAAATCATGAAAAAGGAAAAAAACTATGGTATTTGTCATTTACCATTACTTATTCGGACTATAGTGGATTTAATTTTCTCAGAAGAGTTCCTTGTTCCATGCACGGTCTGTGTTTAACATATAATGTTCTCAGGGAACCATTCTGAGTTTGTGTATACTAAACGGACGTGTTACGTGCCTTGAAAAGTGGACGCTCAATGTCCCGGTTGAGGTTTAAGTTTTGGTTTTTTTGGCTAAAAATACAATAGTTACCCCCTTTTTCTTTGATTTATTCAACACGACGTGAATGCAACGAGTCTTTTACTTATATAGAGGTTCTGAGTGTAGGGATCTAGGTTTGCTTTAAACCCTAGATCCACGTCCCAAAGCTGGATCCTGTCTGCTTTGCAGATAGCTGGTGAGGGAAGCTATATTTATGGGATCTCTTTGCGAGAGACCCGTTGCCCACGTCGGGCTAAAATCATGAAAAAGGAAAAAAAAACTATGGTATTTGTCATTTACCATTACTTATTCGGACTATAGTGGATTTAATTTTCCCAGAAGAGTTCCTTGTTCCATGCACGGTCTGTGTTTAACATATAATGTTCTCAGGGAACCATTCTGAGTTTGTGTATACTAAACGGACGTGTTTCGTGCCTTGAAAAGTGGACGCTCAATGTCCCGGTTGAGGTTTAAGTTTTGGTTTTTTTGGCTAAAAATACAATAGTTACCCCCTTTTTCTTTGATTTATTCAACACGACGTGAATGCAACGAGTCTTTTACTTATATAGAGGTTCTGAGTGTAGGGATCTAGGTTTGCTTTAAACCCTAGATCCACGTCCCAAAGCTGGATCCTGTCTGCTTTGCAGATAGCTGGTGAGGGAAGCTATATTTATGGGATCTCTTTGCGAGAGACCCGTTGCCCACGTCGGGCTAAAATCATGAAAAGGAAAAAAAACTATGGTATTTGTCATTTACCATTACTTATTCGGACTATAGTGGATTTAATTTTCCCAGAAGAGTTCCTTGTTCCATGCACGGTCTGTGTTTAACATATAATGTTCTCAGGGAACCATTCTGAGTTTGTGTATACTAAACGGACGTGTTTCGTGCCTTGAAAAGTGGACGCTCAATGTCCCGGTTGAGGTTTAAGTTTTGGTTTTTTTGGCAAAAAATACAATAGTTACCCCCTTTTTCTTTGATTTATTCAACACGACGTGAATGCAACGAGTCTTTTACTTATATAGAGGTTCTGAGTGTAGGGATCTAGGTTTGCTTTAAACCCTAGATCCACGTCCCAAAGCTGGATCCTGTCTGCTTTGCAGATAGCTGGTGAGGGAAGCTATATTTATGGGATCTCTTTGCGAGAGACCCGTTGCCCACGTCGGGCTAAAATCATGAAAAAGGAAAAAAACTATGGTATTTGTCATTTACCATTACTTATTCGGACTATAGTGGATTTAATTTTCCCAGAAGAGTTCCTTGTTCCATGCACGGTCTGTGTTTAACATATAATGTTCTCAGGGAACCATTCTGAGTTTGTGTATACTAAACGGACGTGTTTCGTGCCTTGAAAAGTGGACGCTCAATGTCCCGGTTGAGGTTTAAGTTTTGGTTTTTTTGGCTAAAAATACAATAGTTACCCCCTTTTTCTTTGATTTATTCAACACGACGTGAATGCAACGAGTCTTTTACTTATATAGAGGTTCTGAGTGTAGGGATCTAGGTTTGCTTTAAACCCTAGATCCACGTCCCAAAGCTGGATCCTGTCTGCTTTGCAGATAGCTGGTGAGGGAAGCTATATTTATGGATCTCTTTGCGAGAGACCCGTTGCCCACGTCGGGCTAAAATCATGAAAAAGGAAAAAAAAACTATGGTATTTGTCATTTACCATTACTTATTCGGACTATAGTGGATTTAATTTTCCCAGAAGAGTTCCTTGTTCCATGCACGGTCTGTGTTTAACATATAATGTTCTCAGGGAACCATTCTGAGTTTGTGTATACTAAACGGACGTGTTTCGTGCCTTGAAAAGTGGACGCTCAATGTCCCGGTTGAGGTTTAAGTTTTGGTTTTTTGGCAAAAAATACAATAGTTACCCCCTTTTTCTTTGATTTATTCAACACGACGTGAATGCAACGAGTCTTTTACTTATATAGAGGTTCTGAGTGTAGGGATCTAGGTTTGCTTTAAACCCTAGATCCACGTCCCAAAGCTGGATCCTGTCTGCTTTGCAGATAGCTTGAGGGAAGCTATATTTATGGGATCTCTTTGCGAGAGACCCGTTGCCCACGTCGGGCTAAAATCATGAAAAAGGAAAAAAAACTATGGTATTTGTCATTTACCATTACTTATTCGGACTATAGTGGATTTAATTTTCCCAGAAGAGTTCCTTGTTCCATGCACGGTCTGTGTTTAACATATAATGTTCTCAGGGAACCATTCTGAGTTTGTATATATATATTATATATTACGGTGTCTCTTATTTTCGAAGTGTTGATTTTTTTAGGTTGCGTCCCCTCAACCAGTTCCATTGGTTGAAAAAACATCACATATAAAAATGTTTTTGGATTGAACAATTTTTAGAGTTCGCCCCCGCTTATTAAAGTTCATAAAATATAACTATTATTTATGCAATTAATATTTGAAATTACTAGCAGTTGTCAAGTATACTAAACATATGTTTTTATAATTAATATCATCATATTTATGATGAA
Organism: Bathynomus jamesi; assembly: GCA_023014485.1. Taxonomy (NCBI): domain Eukaryota; kingdom Metazoa; phylum Arthropoda; class Malacostraca; order Isopoda; family Cirolanidae; genus Bathynomus; species Bathynomus jamesi. The sequence goes on along the minus strand of JAJOZX010001351.1, from coordinate 884,007 downwards.
TTCAATTAAATGAATATATTAGAGATAATTGTCAAATTTGTAGCTGAAAATATTGCTTGAAAAGACAAGATCAACCTGTTTAAACATGTTTCATCAAGAATGCTCCAGATTATGTTGCAATTGTTTATTTGTCATCATTCAGTGTTCTGCTGTCATAAGTAAAGGTGTGTAACTGTGTATCACTATACTTCTTTTTTGCTATTATCAGATAATAAACTATGTTATTTATATTTTTCACAATTATTTATACTGATTTTGTTATTAGTTTGAAAAAAATTTAATGAATTTAATGAAAAAATTAGAATTTATGCTCTTATACAAATATTATGAAGTTTTAAACAATGTTGCTATTTGTCACAAAGAATTTAATTTAGTTCAATGGAAATAATAAACTATGTTATTTATATTTTTCACAATTATTTATACTGATTTTGTTATTAGTGTTTGAAAAAAATTTAATGAATTTAATGAAAAAATTAGAATTTATGCTCTTATACACATATTATGAAGTTTTAAACAATGTTGCTATTTGTCACAAAGAATTTAATTTAGTTCAATGGAAATTTTACCTGACATGTGTTTCATGATCTGTGTTTCTATCAGTGGCGTCACTAGAGGGGTGCGGGGGTTTTTGTGCAGTGTTTGAGCAGAAATTTATTATTTTTTATAAAAATATCCCTGTAGTTAGTTATAACAACAAAAACATTTTTCGTAAGCCCAGCTTACATGTATCAATATACCTACAAGGCTAAAACTCTATGCTAATTTACTTTTTGAACCTTCTAATGCGCTCCGGTCAGAGCTGTCATTATTACCCAATTACAATGACGCTTCGAATCACGTGGTTTCGTCTGCACGCTCTACAAGCACGCGCTGTTGTTTTCGTTGCTGCTGGTGTTTTTATAGTCGCTGATTTTGTCAAATTTTCTGTTGTTTTAGCTACAATATTGTGGTAATTAGTATTTGTGAACCTATATCAATAACTTTTTTGAGAATGAAGTAGTAATTAAAGGAAAAGAAGGAGAAAAATAAAAAAAGGCTTCCGCTCAGTTGTTGCAGCCTCTGTCTTTATGATGTTGCAGCCTCAAATTTATGAGTATATTTCCATATGCATTTGTCTACAACTTCTACATTATTTGGGCCGTTATTGATTATGCAAACCTAATCCATTAATGTATCTCATGTAACGGTAAAGTTTAACGTTAAAATGAACATAATTTTGATGTAGTTCTTAAACGTTTTTACTTCGAATTCTATTGTTTTCTTACCGAATTTTCACTTTAACCACATGAAACTATGTAAATGTAAATACATTTAGGCTGTGCGTATGATATTGTAATTTAAAGGAGTAATTTTAATTTTGCTAGTTGTTTATGTCACTACTATTGCCATTACATTCAGTGATATACGGGAATTACGATTTACGAGTAACATTAGTACAAAAAACATTACTAAGGATTCTGTATGGTCTGGTACGGGAGGAGGTCCATGGGGGGGTGGGTGACACCATGAGTTACCGCACTGGGTGACACCAACCCTAGTGACGCCACTGTTTCTATTTCCAATAAAATAGCAAAATATAAATTTCTACTACAAAAATATTTATTCCTTGTTTCTTAGATTAAAAAATAATAGGAATAATAATTGAGAAAAATACGTTAGATTTATAAAATAGACCAAATTAACTTTATGTCTACCAAATTTTTTTTTTTTTTGTAATTTAAAAAAGTCAAAACAGTGATTTAGCCCTGCTCTACAAAACCATAACACTACATTAATATTTTGTTTTCTTATTTTGCAGATGAATACAAGAAGACCATTCTATTTGCTCGGATCTACAGTAGATGATATTAAAGGCTCAAAGCTGCCCCCATATAGGCAAGCTTTTGGTTATTTTATGCACCTCCACAGAGAGAAAAACATGACAATCCGCGATGCTCTGCGTCAATCTATTCGAGCCACAATAGTTATCTGGGATAAGGCCAATATTCCTACTCAGCAGGAACCTCGTGCCATGAAGAAGTTAGAGAATTTTTTTAACGAATGGACTTGCTTAAAGAAGCATGCTTCCAGAACAAGCCAGAGCCATAAAACCAAGGAGGCTGATTTTGTAGAGCGATTGGAAGATCTCTTTGACATCGCCCATGGAGACGCTGAAAAGCTGATCAAGAATCGTGAGGACTGGGAGTTCCTTCAACTGCAAAGACAAAAAGGTCGTCCTTGCTCAATCGGTGGTGTGGACACTGTACATCTTCACCGCACAAAAAATGCAGTCAAACGGTTGGAAGCTGAGGCAGAGAGAAAAAGAAAGTCAGAATCTTTGATGGAGGCGTCTACTAGTCAAGTTGTACTGGCTTCTTCCACATCTTCCAGCAACACTGATGAAAGTGAGAATGAGGAGGAGGAGCCCAAAGGAGCTTGTGCTTTACCAAAATCTAAGCAAAAACGAGGCATGAAAAACATCATGACTATTCAGATGTCTGCTGCCCTGGATCGTACACAAATTTCCTCTAGAAAGGCAACATTTATCCTTGCAGAGGCAGCTAAAAGCTTTGGTTTGGACGCTTCAGATTACAACATAAACCAACATTCTAATAAGAACCGAGCTCGTCATGCTAAAGAACTTAAGGAGCATTTCCATGGAGAATGTTCTATGACAGTCCACTGGGATGGCAAGATGATGGAGGACCTCACCTCGCACAAGCACATTGATCGTCTCCCAGTACTTGTGTCAGGACCTGGTGTTGAACAGCTGCTTGGTGTCCCCAAAATCCCAAACTCAACTGGAGAAGCACAAGCTGAAGCCGTCTTTAACTGCCTGAATGAATGGGGAATTACAGAGAGAGTAAAAGCAATTTGTTTCGATACAACAGCTTCAAACACGGGTCAATATAGTGGAGCCTGTGCTCTCATCGAAGCAAAATTGGGACATGATGTTTTGTACTTGCCTTGTAGACACCATGTTTTAGATTTATTGTTGGGAGCTGCATTTGAAGCAACATTGGGATCTACATCAACTGGTCCAGAGATATTGATCTTTAAGCGTTTTCGTGACAATTGGACTTCTGTTGATCAAAGCCAGTTCCAAACAGGTGAGACAGACACGATTACTAAAGAAGCAATTATCCAGTCTAAAACTGAACTAATTCAGTTTGCTAGATCCCAGGCACCTATGCTACGGGATGACTATCAAGAACTTTTGGATCTGTCCATCATCTTTCTTGGAGGTGTCCCCAATAAAGGCATCAAGTTTCGTGCACCAGGTGCCATGCATCGAGCTCGCTGGATGTCCAAAGCTCTATTCTATCAAGATGTGGCTTTTTCGAAACCAGTTCAAGATGACTAAGACTGAAGAACGAGGAATTCGAGATCTTTCCCTTTTTTCTGTTCTCATCTATATGAAGGCTTGGACAACATCCTCACTCCCTATTGAAACCCCATTTAATGACTGGCTCCTTATGAGGTCATTGATTAATTATCCTAACAAAAAGATTTCTGATGCAACTAAAAAAAAGCTCTCTAACCACTTATGGTACCTGTCTGAAGAAGCAGTTGGTTTTGCTTTCTTTGATGAGCGAATTACTACAGATGTAAAGAAACGCATGGTAAAGGCATTAGAAGATGAGTCCATTGATAGACCACCCAAGCGTCCTCGGATTCCTGAATCGACCTTCTGCTGGTGAAGGACTACACCAACTTGTTACAAGAAATACTAGAGAATTCTTTACTAAGCTGAATTTGCCAGAAGGATTTCTGAACAAGGCACCCAGCACTTGGACATCCAACTGTGAATATTTAAGGGCCAGAGCTATTGTTGCAGCTCTATCTGTTGTAAATGACCGGGCAGAACGTGCAGTAGCTTTAGTTCAAGAGCTAAATAAGAAATTGACAGTGGGGGAAGAGCAGCTCCAGTTCCTGCTCCAAATTGTTGCAAAACACCGCCAGAGTCACCCAGTTCCATCAAAAACTGTTCTTCTCAAAAAATAACCATCAATGAGGTCGCACCTTAAAATATACCATATTGTATAATCATTGTATATTAAATAAATGTTGTATAAGGAAATAATGCTAATTAAAGTAATTAAAGTATGTAAACAGCACTGGCATTTTGAATTTATCTCTATATAATAAACTAATGGTTTTTTTTTGTAGCAATGCTTCATTGCTGATTGTATATAAAAAAAGAGCCAGGAAGGATTTTGGATAGGAGAAAAAGGATTGGGATAAAGAAGGATTGAGGACCAAAGGATGGAATATAACAACATCAAGGATAGGTTAGAAAAGGATCAATGATAAATAAGAAGGCCTATACTTATAAAAACGAATCAAACTAAAAAAAGAAGGAAGGAATTATGTGTATAATGAGCATAATCATATGTCAGGAGCTATTATGCCATGGTCACCATTTTTATTAGCCGGGGGCGACCCCTAAATATGAGCCAATTTGTGTCAAACTTTCAAGTTTTAGTTTTTATGCTAAATGGAACTATTGTAGGGGGCGCAGATAAAATAATTCAACATTTCAATTTTTGACTACCCAATAAGAGACACCCTAATATATATATATATATATATATATATATATATATATATATATATATATATATATATATATATATATATATATATAAACTGTCATTAAGAAGCAAAGCACAAGTTGTATCGTAACTCTAAAGGTCAAAATTTCGAATCCCTCTTGGTAGCTAGTGGTTTAAATCCCACTGAAAGTTAAATTATATAGACTGCCTTCGTCATATGATCCATAAATTACTTATCATCGAAAAACATATCTTTCGGTTTTAGAACACCTTTTTTTTTAAGTGGTCATAAAGCTTGGTGTGTGTAAAAGCAATTTTTTTTTTAAATATAAAACTTGCTTTTGCAACGCTGAAAATAGAAAACTTAATTTCTCTAAAATGCTTCTTATCTCCAAGTTTATAACTTCGAAATATTTTTTTCTTGAAAAATGATAAAAAAACCGACTTTCTCGTAAGAAAAAATTGTGTTGATGTATGACCAAAAGAGTGGAAACACTTTAAAATTGTTTGGAATGAGAGAGAGATATTAACATGTAGTAACTGTAACATCGCTATGATATATATATTTTAAATGCTGATAATGAATTTAGTAACATTTGTCAAGTTTTGTGAACTTCCTCAGAAAATTTTGGCGCAATTATTATTCAGTACATCAACGGCATATCATTACTGAGAAGTAGCATGCAGGTTTCATTTGACTTTATCTGTCAAAAGTTCTATTGTGATGCAGCCCCTTTGGCCAAAGTTAGCCTTGGCCAAAAGAGTTACATCGGCTTAGAATTTTTTATTTTGTGTGTGTGTGTGTGTGTGTGTGTGTGTGTGTGTGTGTGTGTGTTGACTCACATCACTGTCAAAGAGTTTTAAATCACATGATCGGGGCACGAATCAGGGCACATTGGTCTCTCAAAAGGTGTTATTATGTTAGGGTCACAGCCTCAAGTTTGAACATTTGTTAAATTGTTAATTAGGACCGGATATTTTGTTTACACTATACCCTCTCGATGTATAGACGTTGATAATTCCCAACTGAACATGTAAACACTTTAATACTAGATAAAAAAAGAGATCTTACTCCGAACACAGGGAATCTGTGTAACTAGGGATTTCATGAAATCCCTAAAATGTTCAGGGATTTCATGTAAGTTTGAGTCGTGATATTTTCGTTAAACCTACAGGAAAATTATTGAATACCCGGTTAGGTGAACTACGTCCTTGACGATTGGTTAGGTTAAGTCGTAATATTTTAGTTAAAACTAACGAAAATATCACGACTCAACCTTATATGAAATCCCTAGTTACAGATTAAAAATGTTTGCCATCATCACACGCAAAATGAGCCAAAAGAACACTGAAGATCAGTTTCATAGTTAGCTATCTATCAGTAATACCAAATATATTACCCGATACACAGTACCCGAACATAATAATAATTTTTGATGGAACAATGTGCCCCGAATCGGTGAATATTAGCTCCGATTCGGTGATATCAGCTCCGATTCGCTGTTCTTACGTACCCAGAAATATATATCTATAAGGCTCGTTGTTCAATTTTTGCCCCGCATAGTCTTTACAACAAATTATGTATATATACTAGGGGGGCACTCAATATATTTTGCCCCACCCTTTTTTCTTAGCTAAATAATACGCCATGGGGCTGAAATGTCTTTTGGGCAGTAAGTTTGAACTTTCTGCGCTTCACATAACCGGATTTTTCCAGTTTGAACCTCCTCTCCTTGTATAAAACCGCTTTTAAACGCCCTTGTATAAAACCGATGGTTAACGCAGCTTCGAAAATGGCGTCTGACAGTGATGTGCGTCGTAAACAGAGAGCTGTTATCGAGTTCTTAACAGCAGAGAAGGAAACAGTTGAAAATATTCACAAACGTCTACAAAACGTTTACGGAGATGCTGTTGTTGATCGAAACACAGTTGGACGCTGGTCTAAACGTGTGAGATCATCGGAGAGAGGGAGAGTCAGCCTCGATGATGAGCCACGCAGCGGTCGCCCGGCATCGGCTGTGACATCTCACAATGTGCAACGTGCTAACAGCATCATTCGATCAAGTCGGCGCGTCAGATACAAGGAGCTATCACTGGAGCTAGGAATTAGTGAAGGAAGTGTGAATACGATAATTCAGCAACTGGGATACTCAAAAGTGTGTTCACAGTTTGTTCCTCGCGAACCGACTGAAGATTACAAAGCCCAAAGAAAAGAAATTTCTTCTGAGTCGTTGGTTCGATACGAGGCAGAAGGGGATGACTTCCTTTCACGAATTTTGACTGGGGATGAGACTTGGGTACACCACTTTGAACCTGAAACAAAACGCCAATCCATGGAGTGGCATCACGCAGACTCCCCACGCAAGAAAAAGTTCAAAATGGCTCCCTCTGCAGGAAAGGTTATGGCCACCATCTTCTGGGACATGAAAGGGGTGATTCTGGTGAACATTATGAAGAAAGGACAAACAATCAACTCAGAGGCATATATTGCTACCCTACAGAGACTCCAGAGACGTACAAAGCGAGTTCGACCGGAGAGAAAAGTGGAAGACGTCCTTCTTTTGCACTATAACGCAACACCACACAACACTTTGCAAACAAGAGAAGCCATCACAAAAATGCGCTTGACTATGTTACCTCACCTTCTATTCAACCCGGATCTGGCACCTTCAGACTTCCATTTGTCTCCGCCAATGAAGGATGGTATTCGTGGAAGAAAGTTTCAGAGTGACGATGAGGTTGTTGAGGAGATTAAGCGGTGGCTCCAGCGGAACCCAGCGGACTTTTACCAGCAAGGAATAAAAGCCCTTGTTTCGAGGTGGAGGAAATCCGTAGAAAAAGATGGAGACTATGTGGAAAAATAAAAACTTGTAGAAAAGGTATGTAACTATTTGTGTACAAAATTTCTGGAACTTGCAAGAAAACTTGGAAAGAAAAAAAAAAATATATATATAGGGTATTTCATAACATATGGGACGCACTTTCAGAATGGATTCAGGACCTGAAAACAATATATAAACTTTTTTCATTCATATGCCCGAAATCGCTTTGTTTCCGAGTTGCAGCCGTTTTGTTTTTCCAGCAATTCTTTCCGCGAACTGTTTACAAACACTTCTTGCCGACAATGTTTGTGAGTGTGTACGAGACATATTTCATGTATGGCCTTGCCGATTGTAATGTTTCGTACACTCTATGACGTTTTAATAGCGTTGAGCCACCAGTCAGTCAGAGGTGCATCGCGGTGTTTCACTGTTCGTATTCGTAACTTCTTACCGTGAATAAGTGCAGTCCAGTGAAAAACAAACTTAAAAGTTTTTGTGCTATTCAGTGATAGTGTGCATTTGAAGTGAGAATGGAGGCTTATTCAAACAGAGAAATGGCAGAGATGCATTTCATGTGTGGACTTGCCGAGCGTAATGCGGCCGCAGCAAGATGTCTGTATGCGGAAAGGTTTCCGAATCGCCGTCTGCCAGATAAAAAGACCTTTCAGAAAATTGACGAGGGTCTTGGTGATACAGGATCATTCAAGAAGCGAGTTTCAAATGGTGGTATGGTAGACCAATCAGCGCCAGAACTGTTGAGTTGGAGAAGCGGGTCCTGAATCGCGTGGAGGAACATCCTGGTTTCAGTACCCGAAGGATAGCAGCAGCGGAGGGTGTAAGATACACAATTGTGTGGAGAATTTTACGGGAACAACAGCTTTACCCATATCACATTCAGAGACTACAAGGGCTTAGTGAAGCTGATTTCCCACCACGAGAGGCTTTTTGTGCTTGGTTCCTTCAACAGTGTGCTCGCGCTTCTATTTTTCTATCATCCGTGTTTTTTTCTGATGAGGCTGCCTTCACAAGAAATGGCGTGATCAATTTTCACAGCACTCATCACTGGGCCGAAGAGAATCCGCATGCCATCATCCAGTCGAGGCACCAACAACAATTTAGTATCAATGTATGGGCAGGACTTATTGCTGACAACTTAATTTGTTTTGCCTGGAAGATTAACAGGAGAATCCTATTCCAATTTTTTAAGGAGTGATTTAATTGATTTACTTGATGAAATTCTTCTTGGTGTCCGACGTCGTATGTGGTTTATGCATGACGGTCGTGGAGAACCCATTGCGTGGACTGTTCGCTCTCCGGACTTGAATCCACTCGATTTTTACCTGTGGGGTCATCTGAAATCCATCGTTTACGTGACACCCATTGACAACGTTGAAATGCTTCGCCAACGTGTAGAACAAGGATGCCAGAAAATCCGAGCAATACCTGGAATGTTTGAACGCGTCAGGCCGTCTATGACGAGGCGGTTCAGGCGTGTATTCAAGTGCAAGGTGGTCATTTTGAGCACTTCCTTTAAAGGTAAGGCAGTTACTTGCTGGAACACATAACGGGCTGTAACTCGGAAACAGAGCGATTTCGAGCATATGTTTATATAAACTTTTTTTCATTGTTTTCAGGTCCTGAATCCATTCTGAAAGTGCGTCCCACATGTTATGAAACACCCTCTATATATATATATATATATATATATATATATATATATATATATGCTGTATATGTTGTGCAACTCAAGATTCGTTTACCCGCTGTATGGCTACTTCATTTCACTGCAGATATTCGAAGAGGAGTTAACTTCTGGGGATGATACCACAACGATAAACTCTTATTTAGAACATCCTATTATTTTTCATTTAATTTAGTGAATTTTATGATTACAGAAAGATAAAGATGCTTGTTTCACTTCAAAAATAGTGAAGCTATTTGTTTTTCTCTTTTTGTATGACACTCGTAAGAAACGACAGAGGAAATGAAACGGGAGCGGAGAAAGAGAGAAAAGATGATCGGGTTTAACCAACCGCGCTCAGTTGTGAGAGGACGCTCTCATTGTAGGTTTGTAGATCCTAAACCTGGGGCTTATAGACGCCACAAGGAGACCGGAAGACCCCTAAAAAGGTGACAACAAATGCCAGCAACGAAACGCCGACACCCTGCAAAGTGGAAAGAGAAATTTTTTATCCCCTACGAGGCTACATCGAAAAGAATGAAAACAGAAGGCAAAAACACCAAGCCTCACCTTTTAACTCTTTTCATAGTGACTCAAATAGAAACGAAGGTGCGTACCTGTTGGTGAACTTACGAAGAGGTTGATAGAAGGGATCGAGATAAATATTGAAAACACGCCCACGGAGGTTTTATTTTGCGTAAAAATAGTTTTTCCTAGTGTATTTTGTGGTGCTTTGTTCAAATACAGTGCGTTCGAAAAGTCTCTCCGCAGTCAACCAACACTTTAAAAAAGTGTTTGACAACAAGTGTAGACGAGTTGTTCTGTGCTTGCAAAATGGTGGAAAACACTTTCAACACATGCTGTAAAATCAAAAGATTATGTAATAAAATCACTAAATCATGGTTGAATGAAAACATTGTAGTTTTTCAATTTCCTATGCGTTTAACATAGCACTGCGGAGAGACTTTTCGAACGCACTGTATAACCTTCGTTTCAATCGCAAATGATTCTATGTTAGGTTAGATTAGGTTAGGTTTCCTCATATAATTTTCAATGTTCTTTTCTAATATCAATGTACTTTTTGTCGGAAGTGCTCTCACCTAATATAACCTAGAATAATTTACGTTTGAAACAAAGGTGCTTTGAACAAAACAACACAAAATGCATCAGAAGAACCTACTTTTATGCAAAAAAAAACACCCGCCTGCGTGTTTCCAATATTAACCGAGATCGAGAAGGCGAAGGAGGAGAGGAGGAGAATGCGAAGGAGGAGAGGAGAAGGCGAAAGAGGAGGAGGAGGAGGAGGAGGAGGAGGAGGAGTAGGAGTAGGAGGAGGAGTAGGAGGAGGATCGAAAGTATGATTGATTTTGAAAATGCAAATTTAAAAATAAAGGAAATCTAAAGCGCCATACTTTCACGCTTCGGAAACTATACATAGAATTCAGGAATTTATACCATAAACATAAATGGAAAGCATGTAGACGTGTGTAGCGATTCGATGGAATAAACTTCGACAAATTTCTTTGCACGTATGAGATGGGATTACATTCGAATTTCTTGCATTTCCAGCCAACGATTTGTATATATTTTATAATCTTATATCAGTTATTACAACAGTTATGAATAAAATTGAAACAAGAACTTATTAAGAACGTTTGATAATATTTTTTAGGAAAATTTGAATTTATATGATGAAAAGGGCGATGAACTGATTAGGGAACTGAATGCTTTTACATTGGAAATTAAATCCAATATGTGTCTTGTGTGATGCTCGCCCAACAAACGGCATAAATTATGAAGGGCAAGAAATGTTTAGATACCGTTCTCGAGATATCGAGAAAATCTTCTAAGAGACATATAGAATTTAAACCTTATAAAATAGTGCAATAATTTTGAGGTTTTTCTGTCTACACACACACACACACACACACACATACACACACACACACATATATATATATGATGAATAAAACCACGAAGGAAAAAAGAAACACAAAGGGGTGCTCAGTGTTCCTGAGGATGTCATTAGACGAAAGCGCTTGAGCACCCCTTTGTGTTTCTTTTTTCCTTCGTGGTTTTATTCATCATAAATACTTTTCACGTGTCACTTTCGTGAAATAATTTTTCATATATATATATATATATAAAAGCAAGAGTTGACTTTGTATTCTTTTATTTCGTTTATTCCGTCCCCATATTCACTCGAGTCCTTTATGCAAATAAGTGACTTGATTTCAGTAAACAGAGAATAGTGAAAGGATTAATCAGCTTATATCTGAAGAATTATGAAATTAACCTTCAAGACAATTTAGCTTATCTTCTTATTAACACATTTGAGACCGTCTTTGATGAATTAAGATGTTAACGTGATGTCAGTCCCTCGCTACATATTTTTTTTTATGCAGGAAGGAAGGAAGGGCCAAGGAAGAATGCCCGCCAAAACAAACTCCTCCCCAATTATAAAGGAAGAAGCGAGCCAAAATCAATGTCTTTTTAATTTTAAAAAGATTGTATAGTATGTAAGATGCATGTATATGTAGTGAGGAATAGTGAAAGAAGCACAGTATGTGTTTGAGAGCATACTGGAAACATCGCACAGGGTAGATGAGACACGGAAAAAAATATCAGTTAAGGAGGACAGTGACAGGAGAAACGGGAGTTCCAGCACTTCCTGTCTCCTGCCTAAGGTTGCCCACAGAGTACTTCCCTGGTCAATTGGTGTCTACAATCTCCTCCTCCTCCTAAATATATATTATGTATATACACACACTCGTGTATATATATATATATATATATATATATATATATATATATATATATATATATATATATATATATATATGTGTGTGTGTGTGTGTGTGTGTGTGTGTGTGTGTGTTAACTTCATTAATCGCTATGTAACACTTATGAAACATACTGTTTATGCATAGAAGAGCTATATAGTATTTATTTCTAATAGAGATATAATACATTTTAATAATTTTGTTCTTTATTATATCAACTGTAACTCCTAACCTGTGGAACGGGCACAATCGGTGTACGCGGAGCTTTTTTAAGTGGTACGGAAGAGGGTTTTATTACTCAGCTCGCTAATTGATAATTACATTAGTGATAACGTATTGAAAAAGTAATATTAGTTGTAAATGAAGAACTCACAACATTTCAGACTGTGGTGGTTAAAAAGCATGGTGACACGCCGACCTGAAAGCATTGGAAACTTATGATCTATATCTGTATGTACGGTATATAATATTAATATTCCCGCTTTTTAATGTCTTCATTCCAAGCCAAAATACAAAGTTCGAGTTATAACAAAGAAAATAAGAAATGTGGACTGTACATATATAATATGTAAATTTAAAATGTATGCTTGGTGACATGTAGAATGTTAATTTCATGTTAAACAGAGAGGCAAACATCCTCACAATTTGGAAGATAAAAATTTTACTCTCCCAATAATTTAAATCCAATAGAGGAGCTAAAGTGGAAATTTCTAACCACTTTCGAGTCTTAAGTTCTTATCAGATGTTTTTAATAGTAAGTTATTTGAAAGGAAAGAACGGCAAACGAGAAACTTCTGCAACACCAGCTTGTATTTAAAAAATAAAAAATAAATGCAAGTCTTTTTTTAAGAGGGAAAACATCTTTTTTATCTTTGAAGTTAGATTAAAAATGGAGTGTGTATATATATATATATATATATATATATATAGTGTGTGTGTGTGTGTATATATATATATATACACACACAAACTCAGAATGGTCCCTGAGAAAGTTATATGCTAAACACAGACCGTCCATGGAACAAGGAACTCTTCTGGGAAATTACATCCACTATAGTTCGAATAAGTAATGATAAATGACAAATACTATAGTTTTTTCTTTTTCATGATGGAAAGCCCAATGTGGGCACCGGGGGCCTCTTTGTGAGTAACCCGGTGCCCACGTTGGGCTTTCCATCATGAAAAAGAAAAAAACTATAGTATTTGTCATTTACCATTACTTATTCGAACTATAGTGGATGTAATCTCCCAGAAGAGTTCCTTGTTCCATGCACGGTCTGTGTTTAACATATATATATATATTTTTTTTTTAAATTGGGGTTGTTTAACCTCCTTCGCAACATCTAAGGTCATATGACGGAGGGAACCTACAGCTTTACGTGGGATTCGAACCACGGGTCGCTACATAATCTGGGCGCAGAGGACGGTCTCCCATCCAACTACTACCCAGACCCAATGTCGCTTAACTTCGCTGATCTCCAGGAAGCGGTGTTACGACATCGGCCACGACGTAGCCCGTAATGATATGTATATATATATATATATATATATATACACGTTACCCTCGCTTTTTGTGGAGTTGCGTTCCAAAAAAAGTTCGCATAGAGCGATTTCGCATAAAGAGAACCATTTAGTACATGTATTTAAAAAGGATGCGTTCCAGGACCTCTCCTGCCCCCCCCCCCCCCCCGCGAAAAAAAACCTTTCTAACACACTTTCATAACAAATCCACTGAAAAATCACCTAATAAAATTAAAACAATCATCTGACATTATATAAAAAAATTTTTTTTAAATCATAACATCTTCGAAGAGGTTAGGTGTGCTGTACCGCCTCCGCAGTTTCTTCATCCCCACTCAGATGCTCTCTCTGTACAGGAGTCTTATCCGTCCCGTGTATGGAGTATGCTTCTCAATGTATGGGGTGGCTCAACCCACACAGCCGTACTTGACCGGGTGGAATCAAAAGCTTTTCGTCTCATCACTTCCCCGCCTCTTACTGACTGTCTTCCATCTCTCTCTCTTTACCGCAATGTTGTCTTACTCTCTCTTTACTATCGCTATTATAACGGACACTGCTCTTCTAAACTCTCTAACTGCATGCCTCCTCCTTTAACGAGAGCACGCAGCGCCAGACTTTCGACACTTTCTCATTCTTTTTCTGTCCAACTCTCCAACGCGAGTGTTTATCGATATTTTCAAGCTTTCATCTACTCAACCGGTCAACTCTGGAACAATTTTCCTCGATCCATCTTTCCTCCCGTCTATGACCTCCAACTTTTCAAACGCAGTGTGTCTAGGCATCTCGAAAACCCTGGACCTGGATTTTGGCTCTCTTCTTCTCCTATTGGTGGGGTGGCACTTTTGCGGGCATTCGCCCTTGGCCCCCTCCTTCCTGCATAAAAAGAAAGGTATTTACTTGAATACTTATTGCACTAAAGTCAACAGCAATAGCAAATCCACACACTACAAGATGAGAGCGAGTAGCGTAAGTCCGCACACAACAATGGAGAATGCGACACTGAGTAAGGGAGATTAAGAAAGCGACTCTTGTCTACGGTATTTTACCTTAAAATGTAAGCCCTGGGAAGCGTGCGGGCTGGGTCACCGCTCCACCCGCACCAACTGCATAGCGGAGTCTGGTCGCACAAGCTTCGCACATGCAACCCGGCTAGTCGTATAATTGCGAATTTTTCTCGCATAAAGCAAGAAAGTGGTAGAAGTAGGGTCGTCGCACTAAGAGAAAGATTCGTCCCTTACCAAGATGTGAACCCAGGTTGTCTAACTTGGAGACGCGGTCAGACTGTTGGGGGGTTGGGCGGTCGGGCGGTCGGGTGAGCAAGTCAGAAGGCCAGGGTTCGAATCTTGGTGGGGCATACATTTTTCATATATACTGTATATATATACGAGTGTCCCCAAAAAATGATTACACATCATATTAACATATATATCAATAAGCAAAATAGGCGGATAGTAAATAGATAGCAAATAGGCTTCTCTAATGTTTAAATGTTCGAAATATCAGCCAGCAGCGTCAATACCTTCATGGTTGTGCTGCTTACTTTAATGTTTTAATGTTCAAAATGTCCGCCACTAGCATCAATACATTCTTGACAACGGCGCGCAACAGATCGGCATACTGTTCGGATTGTTCGGAGTGGAATGTTGGCACGGGCTATTTCAATTTCGTGTCTCAAGGCCTGTAGTGTCCTTGGTTTTTCAGCATACACAGTGTTCTTCAGAGTGCTCCACAAGTAAACGTCTAAGGGGGTTAAGTCAGGAGATCGTGGTGGGTACTCCATACAACCCCTACGTCCTATCCATCTTCTAGGAAAACAAACATTGAGAAAATTTCTAACGTCATTGTGGTAATGTGGTGGCGCGCGCGCCATCCTGTTGAAAGTAACACTCTTCTTCCAAAAAAAGAGCTCTGATTGAAGGTACAATGTTGTCTTGCAGCATTCATAAGTAAGCAGCACCTGTGACAGTGTCCTCAAAGAAAAATGGCCCTATCAGTCCTCTGGAAGACAGACCACACTGACACTCCTGGTTGATTAAGTACTCGTTCTTCTGTTACGTTTGGATTTTCGGTGGCCCAGTACACACAGTTGTGTCGATTGATAGTGCCATTAAGTTTAAAAGTGGCTTCATCGGACCAAACAATGAAATCAGGAAAAGATTGTTTTTCATCACACATGTGCAAAAACCACCCACAAAATTCTTTTCGACGATCTGGATCGTCCTCATTCATTGCATGGAGCAGTCTAGGTATGTACGGTTTCCACTTTTCACGTCGCAAAATGCGATGAACGCTGGATTTAGAAACACCAGTCTCACGAGAACATTGCCTTGTAGACTTATTTGGAGAGTTTGTGAAGGCCTGTAACACGGTCTCAACACGTTCATTGTCAGTTGAAGTGCGACGTCTTCCAGATCGGCCTTTGTTGACGTTTTGCACTGTTCCGTCAGTCTCAAACTTATCTCAAACATAATCTTGTAATTGTTACCCGTGATGGTCGTAATGTTCCAAACTCATTTCTCCAATGTCTTTGTACCTCAGTCACATTCTCCGTCTTCCAGTAGTGCTTCAGAATCCACTTACATTGCACTTACGTTGCAATGCCGCCATTTCCTGTAACAAGGGATACTACTGTTATTTAAGTACAATACACCATTACTATACTACTATTACTAAGTACTATAAATACACTAATACATCAGCACATATTACTATTATCTAAAGTGTGCATATATATATATATATATATATATATATATATATATATATATATATATATATATATATATATATATATATATATATATATATATATATATATATATATATGTTGTGTAAACATTTTATTGGGACACCCGGTATATACACACAGGGTGTTTCATAACATGTGGAATGAACTTTCATGATGGATTCAGGACCTGAAAACAATGAAAAAAATTTATATAAACATATGCCCTAAATCGCTTTGTTTCCGAGTTACACCCCGTTATGTGTTCCAGCAAATATCCGCCTTACCTTTAAAGGAAGTGCTCAAAATGACGGCCTTGCGCTGGAATACACGCCTGAACACGCCTCGTCATAGACTGCCTGACGCGTTCAAACATTCCAGGTATTGCTCGGATTTTCTGGCATCCTTGTTCTACACGTTGGCGAAGCATTTCAACGTTGTCAATGGGTGTCACGTAAACGATGGATTTCAGATGACCCCACAGGTAAATATCGAGTGGATTCAAGTCCGGGGAGCAAGCAACCCACGCAATGGGTCCTCCACGGCCGTTATGCATAAACCACATACGGCCGTCATGGATAAACCACATACGACGTTAGTAGTATGGGCGAAAAGGAGAGAGTGTAATGCAATTGCAAATGTTGATCAATGTTGCAAGATGCTATGCAACAAAGAGGGAATGTTGGAAGAGGTTGTGCAACTATGGGGGAAGAGTTATCCCCCAAGTTGCAATGAACTCCCCCACAAGCTGGGGGAGACCTCTTTTGGGGAGAAGTTGGGACGGCCTCACCCCTCAAAAGGGTATACTTAACCAAAGAGAGAGAGAGAGAGAGAGAGAGGAGAAGGAGAGGAGTGTTCGCTTGGCAGGAGCCAAGCGCATATTGTGACTTCAGCCGAGCGCCCGCTGTCTTATAAGTTCTTAATCAGCCAGTTGGCTTAACTGGCTGATTTGACAGATTGCGCTGTTTATTTAATTAAAGCATATATTCTTGACAGTTGGCTTAATCCGCCAGTTGGTTTAACCAGCCAGTTGATTTAGAAGACCTCGAAGGCAGGCACATTATTAGGGTTGAGTTGCCAGATTGCGCTATTTATTTAATTAAAGCATATATTCTGGCTTTCCGCCAGTTGGCTTAACCACCCAGTTGACGTAGAATACCTAGAAGGTTCGATTCCCAGGTGGTTACCTCATTTTTTCATTTGTTCCGTTCTCTCTCTCTCGTCTTGCGCGGAATATCTCCTATACAAGCGTCGTTCTTTACGTTATTTATACTGCGTGTTCTTTGCAGTTGAATGTGTATATATATATATATATATATATATATATATATATATATATATATATTACCTTTTCAACTGCCAGATTGCGCTATTCATATATTTTTGACAGTTGGCTTAGAAATCCGTCAGCCGTTTTAGAAGGCAACCATTTGGTATAATTAAATAATAATGTCGTTTACAACCAAAAGAATTAAATAAACCACCATTACACCATTCTGTTTATTTAGACGAATTATTGGAATCAATTTCACGAAATATATAGAAAATAAATATACAATCAAGCGATGGAATATATATGATCAAAAAATAAAATAAAAAATAATGATAGCATAAGAAATACGAACGAGGAATATATATATATATATATATATGTATATATATCTAGTAAAAAATCTACAAAACGATGTAGTATGACCATCAATATATTAGTACAGGAAAAAAAAAAATATATATATATATACAGAGTTATATTAAGTAATTAAATATATTGAAAATAATAATATTGAAAATAAAAAATAATAATATATAAGACGAAGGAGTATAATCAGCAACATATCAGTACAGGAAAAAAAATATATATACACAATTATATTAAGTAATTAAATATATTGAAAATAAATATACGTCAAAATACTTTATGTTCTATGGCGCAAAACACTAAACTCACACGTAATGGAGTCTACAGTCACATCATTATTGCTTTGCACTACGCGGTAAATACGCCTTAACAATATTTCACCGCTCAAGTTATACGGATAACTATACTCGATATAAATGGCCTTCATATCATTCAATACTATTTTTGTGTTCACTTTACAGTAGGTTGGCAAGTTATCTTTAAACACAGCAAGAATACATTCAAAAAGCACGCGCAAAGAGGTCATCGTTAGCCACCACGTCATTATTAAATACAAGTTTATAAACACTCCTTTCCAATCGAGGGTTTTTTCTTACCGTCCCGAGTTTTTCAATCGTGAACTCTTCTTTACTCTGCATAGCGGCAACTGAAATAATCTTCCAAGTCGTAACGGCAGCTACTCATTATATAGAGGTACAACGCTTCAGGGTGAACGGTGTAGGCGAGCTCTGCCCTGTACCGCTCAAGTTCTTTGTACCAAAGTTCGGGATATTTCGAAGAGGGTTTTTTCTTACCGTCCTGAGCTTTTCAATCGTGAACTCTTCTTTACTCTGCATAGCGGCAACTGAAATAATCTTCCAAGTCGTAACGGCAGCTACTCATTATATAGAGGTACAACGCTTCAGGGTGAACAGTGTAGGCGAGCTCTGCCCTGTACCGCTCAAGTCCTTTGTACCAAAGTTAGGGATATTTCGAAGAGTCTAAACCTTTTAAATAAGCATCCAGCTCTAGACCATTCTCGCCTTGTTCATTCCTACATTCGATAAATCCGCCGAACAGAGCGGTGTATGTGTATTCAAGAACCGTGTCAAAATAAATCATATCCGTAATACGCGCATCTAATATAGCCTTCAGCTTGTGGAAACCGACGATTTCAAACATTCTGTGGAGGATGAATCGGTTTCGCTTAGGGACATGAACGTCATTATCAGATCCATTCTTCCACATCAGTCGTATATCAATGCATGGCTGATCGTTATTTGTACACAACGTACAAAACAACGGCATATGAGGGGGCATCACTAATCTGTTCTCTTCTTGTACTTACACCTGCAGGTATTTTATAACGGTCCTCACCCCACTTCTCAACTATCACGAAGATTCTATTCATCTCCTCAACACTTAAATAAATAACATTACGTTTGCTTGCATGCCTGCAAATCTTTTCAAGTACATAGTTAATGGTGCCGTTTTCACGCCTGAACACGCGCAATGACTTCGTCACGGACACATCGTACGCGGCACTGAGAATGCTTCTCAATGGAAGTTCCATCGTATTCGCACGTCCAGTCGGTTCAAACTCTGAGATGACTATGAGCAACCGGTGCGGTGTTTATCTCGGGGAACAGGTGTGGAGAAGTAAGTCACATGGGTGAAACGTGTACGGGCTTGATCGAACTCGTGTGTTTCGGAGGAGTGAGGTACACGAGTGGGCGGCTCGGCTCGACGGGAGGAGCGAGCTACACCATAAATTGTTGAATCATGTACGGGTTTGTTCCAACATGAAAGAGTCATGTGAATACGTTTGCCCATTATACTGGGCAATCAGAATTTTTCCCCTATATGAAGCAAATCGGTTTTAATGTTTTATCGAAATGCGCACCAGACATTTTCGTTTATTTTCACGAACTAAACTCATCTTATTCACAATCCGATGCACTATTTGAGAGAAACATATGACCATATTTTCCCTTTTTGTTTAACAATCGATACTCGTCTCTAAAGTCTGTTAAAATCTCGCACAGGCCTTTAGCCACAACCTCACTACAAACCTCGTCATGATATATATTAGTGTAGTGGTAAAAATACTTAAAATTCATCAACAAGACTCATTATCCATAACCGTTGCGTATCTTCTGCACGTGTTGTTTCTTCTACTTCACGGTATATGTGAGCTTTTATAAAGGCTAGGTCTACAACATACTTCAGTACATCGTTTGTACCACGAAATCCTACAATGCCCTCGCCAGAATATCCATAGAGTGTTTGAACATCTTGTTCCTTCGCACGGTTCAATGTAACCTTAAAAGTATCAAAGGAGGGTAGAATAGGGAGTCTTTCACTATCCACCACATCTTCACACTTTGCCGAATACCACTTCAAAAGCGTTGAACACGCAATATTAAAGGTAGCCATTACTATTTTTCATCTACGCGTGAAAATACACGTATGAGCTCAAGGGTTTGCAGAGGTCAACTGAGCACGCCTGAGTAGAAATATGCTCAGGTAGTGGCAGGAGACACTTGACCGATCTTACAGTGGGAGGAGCTTAGGAATGTACACACGCACGCACGCAAAAGAGAAAATGAAACCTTAACTGAAGCAAATATACAAAATAAATATACATATCGTTAACAATATATATATATATATATATATATATATATATATATATATATATATAATATATATATATACAATCAAGGATTAAGGTATCCAAAGGTACGGTATCATAGGTACCATGCATCTGGTAACGTTTCCTATAGGTGTTACGGCATACCTTCGTGCCTCTAAGTTCGTTCACACACCCCAGTTTCTGCGCCCGAAAATTGTGGGTCCCCACAGTCAGTTGGGGTGTCTGGTCGCCCTCATCTTCCAAGCACACTAGCTCCTTCAACGAGTCAAGGTTAACGACTCGTCGGTTCACATGGTTAAGCGTGATACCCTTAGCCTTCACGACATATTTCATATCATCCCCTACCCTCACCCGTACCCTATAGGTTTTTGGCCCTGTTGATACAAATGAGTCTGCGTATGCACCATCACCATTCTCATCCTTGATCTCGTCAGTTACCTCTCCGAGGAATTACCCAATAGCAGGCATGTATTCACCCTCCCTCGCTGTGAATATCACGCTATCTGTCCCCAAAGCTTGATGCGTGCGTAGGCCGTTGTGAAGCTGGCTGCAGGTATGTTTGTAACCCGTGAGGTAGCTGTGGCCAATTCGGTGATGTTGTATTTTATTATGTAAGTATTACCTACATTCACGATCTCCATAACCTCTTTATCGAGAGCGTTGGAATAATCTCAGACTTCACTGTAACTTTGTGCCAATTGAACGTTCCCTTCGCCAGTGTTCTGTGCAAATTTCCCCAAAAGACTGTTTAGACACAACTTTGCACTAAAGCGCTTGCCAGGATTCTTAAAATTTGGGAACGGTCAAGCTGTATACCTTCATGGCCACGGTGAAGCTGAATATAAGCCGTTTTTTCATCTTCGGTATCAACCCCTCGCGGATATCCCGATGTTTCTACCTTATCCTTCAAAAAAGCGTTTATATGTGGCGTGAAAAGTTTGGGTAGCTTCTGAAACCTCCACACCTCATGTATCTTCAATATTCTGTACCCATGCTGAACGACTAGGTCCAGCTCAGTGCTTGTATATACACCTCTGATCTTACGCGGTTGGTTGTATGGTTACAATCACCGTTGTTCTCCTCTGCGCACTTCACGCACCTGGGAAACATGAGCTTGTGATCTATAACGACGGGTAAGATCGGCATCCATAAATCGCGAGTGGGGAGCACGTCTACGAAAGAGAGTCCAAAATAGCGCTCATTCAAGTTAGCTGAAAACTCCTCGATGGTTGGCATGGTGGGACCCACCAGTTTTTCAGGGCACCTACGGGGTACGGATTGTTCTTCATCACGTAGGGGTATAAGGAACAGAAGTAGTAGTAATGGAGTTTCACGCCCTCCGTAGGCGGAAAGTATAGCTTGAATGGGTTTGTACGCCCTCCAAACAAGCTGTCACCTCATTTGAGGGGGTCCAACACCATTGAACGTTTGATGGCCCTTATTTCTTCACGATACTGGCCATCTGTTTCCATCCGTGCATCATACTCATGCTCCCACACAATCTTGTGAGTGAACTTGGAGCCTATAAGTTGATCGCGGTTACGGGTCCATGCGAAGCTGTCGGCGGGGGATCTTGCATGGAGATCCCCTGTGACGGCACACTCAGGGCGTGGGCAATGGGCATTCATGCCACTAGCAGCCGTTAAAGGAGTACACAGGCGTTTCACCAGTGGTTGGATCCTCACTTAGGCCATCAACCCAAAAAACACGACCATTGACCTGAATGGGTACTTCCCCCGTGTTGCGGGCGTGCTTTATATATACCCCTGTCTGTTGCTGTAGGTGTATGAGCCAGTAAATAGTCTTGTGCCCATAACTGCGGGGATTGTTTCTGTGAATGATGGCTAAGGTGTCTTTAGGCATGAAGTTATTCTTGAACACCTAAAACATAATGAGGCGATGGTGGTTGCGACTTGCATCGGATCGCATTTGAAACGGGCTATGTACATCCTTCTAAAGGCCTGGAAACATACTCTAAGCACGCGCACATCATTCACGCAATAACGTTCACATTCATCAGCTATATTGTATGGACTAGCTTCATTAAAACTGTTGTAGTAGCGGTCAAAATCTTCACGCTCACTATCACTCATGTTGGTGTAGTTAAAGTAATGTTTGGGTAAAGGTAGAACTACGTAATTTAAAGTTTCGCTAGTGAGTAATATGTAAGGGAAATACCTTTTGAAACTTCAGCGGCTACGCCTATGATCTTGGGAAGCTTTGCTAATTTACAAGATGTGAATAGCAGAATGTCTTAAACCGTACATTACCTCTTATCTGCATCTGTATTAGTTTGTTGCCTCTTTTCAAGGGATCACCTGTAAATATCGCAGAAGACTCGTGTTCAATCAACTCCTTATAAAGGAACTGTGTGTCAAATTTTGCCCCGTTATGGGCAAGAATATACAGTCATTTTTTTTAACTTGTCCGCTAATTTGACGAGATAGGATACAAAAGAGTTTCACAAAGCTGCCGTGTGCAGTCGTTTTAAAAACGTTTGTCCGTTTTCCACATTTGTGACACTCATCACACTCGATCTCCATGCACTCATCACAGATAGTCTGACTTACGAGTAAATGTGGAGTAACCTCTTTGGTTTCAGCGTTCGTGTAAGTTTCTATATCGTAGTACACGGTTATACAAGGGCTATCTTTAGGCTTAGCATCTTTCATACAACATACATGCTTCACTCCATCCGCCTTACATTTTTCATGACATGTAGAACAGTGAATTTCATCGCATTTATGTTTGAAATTTCCCCAATTATCCATCATGTGAAACATACCGCACTTACAAATCCTCATTTTCCTGCAAGTGCCAATTGATTTATGGAGTTCAAAGCATTTATTATTGAAAAATGTACGTTTACACACAATAAATTCCCTCTTCTCGGTTTCAACGACACGACTTTCACATTTGAGACTTTTACACTGCTCACATACCATGTAGCAATCCTTACAGTGTTTCACTATATCATCAGCAAACTCGAGATATCCCATACAAAAATCTTGATGCCTTCCATATTTTCGACTTTTATCAGAACTAGCGTAGAGTCTTTATGTTACGGATGGGGAGATACGATGTTCCTGACAATCCTAAAATAAGTAGAGGTCTTGTACGATCTCTCACACAGCTTTTCAAAACATACACAGTCCTACGACGATCATCCATTCCAAATACGACTATACGTGCATTCATTTCCTGCTCGGCGCTTCTCAGTTCTTCAGGACCCACATTACACTCAAACTTAAGCTTACAATCTGAAGCCACTTTACGGGCACGCTGTACAACTGTAGGCAGCCAAATTTTTTGCGCCCATGTATTTAGCACAGTGAACATATGAGCGACGACTATTGCTATAAAGCCGCAACCACGAACGACGTTTAAATGCTTTCTGTAAATAACCGGCGAATTGAAATTAAGAATATAAGGTGTGGCACTATGACCTGCAACCCGGAATACTCTCAATATCTACTATGAAGTTGTCCATATTTAAAGCTGTACTACTTTGAGAGGCCTGCATTATACGGCCCATGATATATTCTATGTCTACAGCCGCCAAACGTCTGAAAGGTATTAATACCCAAAAATCATATACGTCCCCGTCATCTGAACCGAACCTGAAGGACAACCTCGTCCGGACTTCACGTTTGTCGCGGTTCTGAAGGGCAAACTCCATAATACGTTCAACTACGCTACGCAACCCAGCACCGTTGGTATACAGGGATCCAGGATCAACCCTGACCACGTACCGACATCTAGTCAGGGCAGGGGTGGGGGTAGCGGTGCACACCAATTCGAATGTTATACCTTCCTCAACAGTATGAGAAGCTGCTGAAACTGTGGAGGAAGTACCCGGAACTGAACATGAATAATGGGGCATATTTGAGGAAGGTACTACTGTGGGGGTTGTGTCGTAAGACGAAGAGGGTTGGGGCTCTATTACTTGGGGTCTAACAACCGGCGCAATCTTGGCACACTTTATTCCTGACGTGGAGGGTTCTTCATCATGCTTCCGCTTTGAATTGTCGCATGCTACAGGTATCGCTGGTGAGTGGTCGTGAGTGATGTCGATGATGGGGGCTGTACATCGTCGTCATTCACGGTTCTGTGGAAGAAGAAAAACAAGAATATAAGGTCATAAGGAGCAGCACTTAAATTTTGTTATATTTTGTAAATGAACCACTTAGGGGTGTGACGCGTTAGAGATGGAATCTGTAGAAAAATTCAGGTTCACAAGCCCCTCCACATGCATTATATCTGGCCCTACAGGATGTGGTAAAACTGTTTAAGCTTAAAATCATTAAAGATAAGGGGGAGATGTTCTCAAAATTTGTGCATAAAGTAATATGGTGCTATTCGACGTATCAGTCAGTGTTCAACGAGTACCAAGATGAAATTTTGTTCCACAAAGGTGTATATGACGTTAATTCGTTAAAGGGTAGTGAGCATACAGTCATTGTAATTGACGATCTCATGTTGGAAATGGATAAACGTTTACCGAGACATTTACAGTGTTCTCCCACCATCTTAATATAAGCGTGTTCTTCATCAACCGGAATCTATTTTTCAAAAATAGATACATGCGCGATGTGTCGCTAAATACACAATATCTAGTCTTATTCGCGCAACGCAGAGATGTGTCACAAATTGGGGTATTAGCCAATCAAATGTTCCCGAATCAGCATAAGGAGTTTTTGGAGGTTTATAAAGAAGCCACAAGTCAGCGTTACGGATATTTGCTTTGTGACCTTCACCCGCGAAACACGTTTAGGGTGCTTCTAAGAACGAATATATTCCCAAACGATCATAAAAAGGTGTATATTCCAGAATGACAAATATTCTGAAGAAATATCATGAATTAATAAAAATCTATCAAAGATTGCCCCGGGCACTGCAATAGATGTTTGTCAAAAATATCGACTCCGACTTTTTAAAATGCATCTGTGAAATCTGTCTTAATGTTATAAAATGTAATGTGCCAATGAAACCCCCTCAGAATGCTCGCTTACGTCGTTACAAAAACATAATACGTGCACTCACTCGTAAAAGTCAAACGGTGGGGAAGAAAAAGGGAATTATTTTACAAAGAGGAGGATCATTCCTCCCCAGCTTATTTTCAACTTTGGGACCTTTACTGACTAGATTAATGTAATGAAGAAAGTGGTAGTGATTCCGCACGAGGTGTATGTTTCAGTGGTGTAGTGCTAAATAAAGAAGTGAGGGAACGCATTTTGAAAGTGTTACTCAGATGCGGGGGGGACAATGGCGAGCGCGGCGAGCCCATACAGCTGGGGGTCCGGGGGCACTGTAAGCATCCCGGGAAATCCTTTGAAATCTGACCAATTTCAGGGGTATTTTGAGGTCATATGCACTGGATATTAGGATATATTCCAAGGTTGAAGATGCAGTATTTCCAGTGTCATTAGATATACGACATCCAGTACGATCAATAAAAATAGCTAACAACTGGAATGATTAACTAAAAAAAGTTAACAACTGGTACGCCGTGGTGACTGTTTCACCAGATCTTTATAGGCTAGCATTGCCTCAGTCGAAGCTAAAAGAAATGAAACAGTTAATGATTCTTTCTCATATTTCTTCTAGGGGTGGGAATTAAAATTTCATGACGTTAGAGATTTGTAAGTTTGGATTTATTTGAAATAGTGAGGCAACGCCGTTCCATCAACCAAAAAAAGTAAGGGAACGCCGTTCCCACACGTTCCCACAGCACTACACCACTGGCTATGTTTCATTGCAAAGTTCAAAGATTCCAGACACGGCTCTAGAACCCCGTAAAAGCAGGCTTAAAAGAATAGAAAGCGAGTTGTTAGCCCTATTAAACAGTGAAAAAAACCTAATGAGAAAAGAATCTTATACCAAGAAGCTCTGCAGAAATTTCTTCGCGAGTACGAAAATTATAAGAATCCGACAGAGATTCCCATGGTTATTAGGCACAGCACGAAGAACGATGGTCATGGTGACATAGGGCCTGTGTCCGACGATAAAGCTGACCAAACAAATGTTAACGGGTCTGCCACACAACATATCGGGCATGTATTTAAAAGCACCCTCCCACATACATTGAGGAATAAAGGTTTAAGTCTATAATCTATTGAATGAGGATCCCAACATACAATGGACCGATACAGGTGAGATCATTGTGGAAGGAACAAAGGTACGGGGATCAAATATCGTAGACATCGTCCATGATCTGGTGAGAAAGTGGGATAGGCCCTCACCATTAGGATGGAAGCATATTAAGTCAAGACTACAACAAATAAATGTCCCCAAAACAATGATAGGAAATCTGAACAGGTTAAAAGACTTGGAACATGTATCACACGTGACACAATTGAAAACGCCATCACCCCCGGCGGTAACACCTCTGAAGAGGAGAAAGAAGAGGATAAACTACAATCAACCCTACCAACGTACCTCTAAAATACGCAAATGGCTAACATATTAAGAAGACGCTATTATGATATTTCTAGCCCAGTCTCCTACGAAGACGTAAATAGATTGTACAAAAGTGTTTACAATGCTGGAGTAGGGAAAAAAGATGTTGAGAGTTTTTGCAGGAGCAGGACGCTTATACACTTCATAAACCTGTGAGGAAAAGGTTTAAAACAACCAAGACAACAGCTGCTTCGATTGACTCTATTTGGCAAGCAGATTTAACAGACATGCAAAGATATTCAGTGTATAACGATAGTTAACGCTACATCCTATTCATAATAGATGTATTCTCTAGATATCTGTGGCTAATTCTTCTGAAAAATAAATCGCCTGAAACAGTTGTTAAAGCCACCAAAACGTTGATGTTGAATGAAAACAGGGTTCCTTGCTATTTTTGTACGGATATGGGGAAGAAATTTATAGACCGTGCTTTTCAGAACATGTTGACAGAGTTTAATATCAGCTATTACACTACCAATTCTATACATAAGGTTTCTCTAGCTGAAAGAGTTCAACGTACAATAAAGGAACGCATGCACCGCTATTTTACACATAAAAACACATACAGATTTCTAGACATTCTGGAATCATTGGTCTCATCCTACAACCGCTCACACCATCGCACGATTGGGACAATTTTAGAAAGAGGTGCGCGGACAGAGCCTGATGTGAGAAGAGATGGAACACCACCACCACACTCTGCGCGTTTCAAAATCAATGATTATGTAAGGCTGTCGCGTTCGGGAAATAAATTCGCGAAGGGATTTGAGCAAGGATGGACACGCGAAATTTTTAAAGTTAGGGCTATGAACTCTAAAGACGAGATAATGTTGTATTACATAGAAGATATGAATGGAGAAGAAATCGCTGGAGGCTTTTACCGCGAGGAGTTGCACAAAGTGACATTTAATTTTGGAAAAAATGTGTTTAAAATTGAAAAAATTTTAGGAAGCAAAGGTTCAGGAAAGAGACAAATGTACCTCGTGAAATGGCTAGGATACCCAGAAAGCTTCAACACCTATATAAAAGCTGATGCAATAATGAAGCTTAAATAGTATACAACATGGTGCCTAACCATTTCTATGTCACACTCCCGTCCTCCTCGTCCCTGTCTGTACACTCTAACAACACACTAGCCAACTTTGTAACAGAACTCGACGGACACATTGAATTTGGGCGTCATACGTATGAGGTGGGTGTATGCGAAATTCAGCTGAATAAGTATTGATTATAAAGAACCCGTTTTTACGATTCTTAGAGACTGTAATGAGTATGAGAAAGCCGGGGTAACTCGGGATGAAACCATGTGTACCGCACTAACTGGGGATGCACGGTACTGCAGTACAGAAGTAACACTAGGACCGGGTCACTATGGTGCGGTCGGTCGAGGCTGTTGTGAGAGACTTAAACGTAAGTTTAAAAAGCTCAAATCTTACGGGCGATTTAGTATACGAAATCGTAAACAATGATCCCCATGCATGTATTGTGGCCCTAAAATCGCAGGCTAATCGAAATATTAAAGACCAAAGAGTGTTCAAAATTATGACCGATGGACGATATCGATCAGTCATCCAAAGAGATACATTTCACGAGGCACAACACACAACACGACTTGTCCAGCCTAATGTATCAATTGAAATTGGAGAAAATGGTTGATGGCTTAAACCCCCAGACATGTGCTATATTTACAGCAATATAGTGGAGCATCAGTTTGTTGGGGATACTCAGGCAAGCCTGCTGCGTATTGCGCACATCCCCAACCATAGAGGAAGGAGTTTGAGTATTACATACGACAGGCCCCATTATGTGAATGTCGCAGCTAATCTAATAACTAATATCTCAATATATATACCGGGTGTCTCAAAATAGATGGAACCCATTGACATGATAATAATTTATTACTCAGAAAATAAACTCCAAAAAAGATTACATTTCCTGGAAGCTGATATGATAACAATTAAAAACTGAAGATTTGAGGTCTCTAGATCAAAGGATACATTTATTAGAGCACATGTTCCAAATGACCGCCGTTGCGCTGCAGACACACTTGAAGCCGACGAGCGAAGTTGTCAATCACCCTGACACCCTGCACAGAGTGCAAGGGCCTCTGAAGCACCTCGTCTGGGGCTTGTGTGCCCCAGAACACATTGTTCTTGCTATTGACATACCCACTGAGCAAGAAGTGTGCTTCGTCGCTGAACCAAACATCATCAAGAAAGTCAGGATCCTCTTCGATCTTGTTCTCGAACCACCGGCACATCACAACACGTTTTGCCATGTCAGCTGGTGTGAGTTTATGCTTGATCTGGATCCTGTATGGGTACAGCTGAAGATCCTTGATCAAGATTCTTTGCACTGACGCACGTGAAAGACCCAGATCTTGGCAACGTCTTCGGATTGACTTTTTCGGACTCCTTCCGACAGAATCTCTCACCGCATTCACATTGTCAGGAGATCTTGCAGTCACCTTCCTGCCAGATCTGGGTGTTTCTGCTTTCTTGTTGAGATTGTTTACTGATCCTGTGGCTTGAAATTGTGTGCCCAACGATAAATTTGGCTTTTCTGGGGATAATTGTTGAAGTTGAACTTCCTGCGAAATTTCGCTTGCACAGTTTTGAATGATTTCGTCTCCAAATAAGTAGTGACGCAAAAATTTTTTCCTCCTTTGTCCAAGGCATTTTGATTGATAATTATTAGTTGTTATCGTCTCCTCTCTTCAAATCTGAGAAAATAGAACGAGAACATTAATATTGGCAGAATTATTAGCAGTGACATGGGTTGCATGTTTATTGAGACACCCTGTATAAGAACGATTGATGGAAAAAAATTTCCTATTCGGTAACGGGAGCTTAAGAGTGAAGCTGCATTTTCGACGCACTGAGTTATAGTGGACAGAAAGCCTTTCACCGTCTATCGAGGTATGAGATACCAGCGAGGTCGTGGACCTGGATCCATTTTTTCAACCATACTACGTACGGCTGTCCCTTTGCTGAAGTGGGGTGTCAGATACCTCGAGAGGAAAGCGTTACAATCAGCTCTTAACGCTGCAGAAGACATATTGGCTGGGGCTATACCTAAAGAAGCTCTAAAAAGACACTTAAAGCGTACACGGGACGAAATCGTCAAAGATGCAAAGCGAAAAATGCGTGGTGGGGGGAAGAAGAAGAAGAAGGCTGTCCGGAAGAAGGGATTACTACTACGTGGCATTAAACGTAAAAGGATATAAAAAAAGAAGTATTCTAAGCGAATGAAACCTATGGTTGACCATTTTTTTGACTGATAAGCTAAGGACATTGATCTCATGAGTCATAGTTTGTTTACTATTTGTCGCGAGAGGAGGCACTATTTCTAACTCGTCATGGCACACTTCATCCATCCGTGTAGTTCACAATGTTGTAAATCGGACCTGTCCCTCTTTGACATGCCTCCTTTAAACACGATTAGTTCCCCGAGTGTCCCTATAGAATTCGTGATACCCAATTCAGGCCCTTACTTTTTTTTACCCAAGCTGTGTGCACATGTACCCTAAACTACGTATAGCGCATTTTGATGGAACGGAGTGTGATGACAAATATGCTGTATACCCTGAAGCA
Organism: Bathynomus jamesi; assembly: GCA_023014485.1. NCBI lineage: Eukaryota > Metazoa > Arthropoda > Malacostraca > Isopoda > Cirolanidae > Bathynomus > Bathynomus jamesi. The sequence continues at coordinate 853,611 of JAJOZX010001351.1, read as the reverse complement.
AACTTTCTGTACTCCTTATTCAACCAGTGTGACATATATTTAAATCAGTCAACATATCAGCAGGAACGGGGTACTACCACCTACGATCCTATCTGGAAAATGTGCTGAACTTTTCGAAAGAAGCGAAGGATACCTTTTTAAGTTCCGAGCGCTATTATCAAGCTAAAGACGAAAGTAGTATAAAGGACAAATTTAAAAATTCTAAAAAGAAGGTATACGAGTGTTTTCGACGCTAGCATACAGACTTCACATTCCAGGAGAAGTTGCTTGTGAATGGGGTGGATATGAAAATAAAGCTCACCCGCACGAATCCTGAGATCTGTTTAAATCTGGGAACTGATCAAGAAGAGGGAACAAAACCCGTTGTGATTCACATTATGGAGACATACCTCCGCGTACGGCGAGTGAAATTAAGTTCACCAAAACAAATAGAAATTGAGAAAAATTTACTACACGCCACAGTAAAATACCTACTTGACAGAGTACAGATCAAAATATATACGGTGCCAGCATGGTTGGCATCGAAACAGATAGAGAACATCGCCCTAGGAAATCTACCTAAAAGGATATTAATTGGAATGCAGGACCATGCTTCGGTGAATGGAAAATATAAAAAGAGTGCCTTTAAATTCGAGAATTTCGGCCTTAAAAATATAACTCTATACGTTAATGGCGTTGCGTTGGGCGGGGCTATGGATATGGATTATTCATCAGACGCTGTGTTCCCGCTTTGCGCGAGAGCATATAGTAATCTGGCCCATATTGCAGATGATTGTGATGAGCTATGGATTGGGGTAACGCAGAAAGATTTCATCAATCAATTTAACCTTTATCGGTTTGACATCACACCTGACTTATCTGCTAGTGTAAATACACACTGAAGTCCACAACAGAGTGGAAACATCTCAGTCAGATTGGAATTCGCCAAGCCTATCGACGCGCCTATAAGTGTACTAGTATACCTCGAGTCACAAGCCCTAATAGAAGTTAACAGATTTAGGACGTTGTCACTGACGTTTAAAATGGATGCGAATACACTTCAGAGAGTAATGAATAGTGAACGAATCACACGTTCCAAATTTATCGGTGTGTTTGCAAAGAATGAAACATTAAAATTGCCAACTACGAGAGATTGCGGTAAGCCTTATTGTGAACACAGATGTTATTGGTAGTGGAGGGATTCAATAGTTTGCAATCTATTTTATAAATAGAGACCGCATGTACTATTTTGATTCACTCGGAACTCAACCCTGGAGTGACCCTGTTATTCTAAAATTTCTCGAGCAGTAGCATATCCCCGAAGTTGTATGGAATTTATAAATTTTTAAAAATAATTCGACCCGTGTCACACTCAACAAAACGACGAAATGGTATGCAGACAGATAAAAAGCCATTTTCCGATTGTGCGCACTTGTTGTATAGTATAATGTTTTGTTCGTGTATATATACTATATTTGTAACCAATAATGTTAGTTTGTATATTCTGCAGCATAAGATGGTTATTGTACTAAAAACATGATTTCTTTCACTTAATAAATTGATGAAAATACATTATGTCTTCTTCCCCCCAAAAAAAGATCGAAACATAAAAAAAATACTTACATTATTTCGTTAATGATGTGACAATCGCTGGGTTGACTGCTCGGTAAATATTATACCTCGGTATTCAGGTCCACGACATGCGTTTTTTCAAAACGAAAAGATTGTATAACACGTGTCAAATCCTCATCGGACCTTTAAGGAGAAAGAATAATTAATTAGTTCATACTGAATCTTTTTTAATAAAAACCCAATTGCTTAAAACATATGCAGAGTATACATACGTAGGGAATCCAAAAAGTTTCCGGAAAATTCAAAAAGCTTTAATAAAAACCCTTTAATAAAAGTTCCAGAATGGTCAAATAACTTTAATAAAAGAAACACAAAGAGGATATACGTTTAGGAATGCTCAACAACGTTCGACATAATTCCCACCTATCTCTATACACTTTTCTAAGCGATGTTTCCAGCGTTCCAATCCATTTTTATAAAATTCAGAGTTTTTCGACTGAAACCATCTCAAAACTGCTGTTCTGGCATCTGCTATCGAGTCGAAACGCGTTCCTTTTATGTGATCCTTCAATTTTGGGAATAAAAAAAGTCGGAAGGGGCTAGATCCGGACTGTAGGGGGGGGGGGGTGAGGTATGATTTCCCATCGAAATTCCCGTAACACGGCTCTTGAGGCATTTGCAGTGTGAGCAGGTGCATTGTCGTGATGGAAAAGCACCCCGCGATGAAGTTTACCAGGTCTTTTTTCAACAAGCTTATCTTTCAGCTTCCTCAAAACATTTTCATAATATTGGGCGGTGACTGTTTTTTGTCCTTCAAGAAAGTCCACTAAAATTATTCCTTCACAATCCCAAAAAATTGTAGCCATTACCTTTTTAGCTGATCTTTCTGCTTTAAATTTGATTGGGCCATCTGATGATCTTGGGAGCCATTGTTTTGACTGAACTTTGCTTTCCGGATCATACTGATAAATCCAGGTTTCATCCCCTGTTACAAGTCTATGCATAAAACAATCTTCATGAACTTCCATTCGATTCAAAAGATCAACAGAAAGACTAGCCCTTTGGTCAAACTGTTCTTGGCGCAACGCTTTAGGCACCCACCGAGCAGAAAGTTTGCTAAGTTCTAAGGTATCCACCAAAATGGAATGAGCAGAACCACGAGAGATACCCACCTCATTGGCTATTATTTCACAGGAAATTCGACGATCTTTTTCGACTAGTGACCGAACAGCAGCAACAGTTTCTTCATTAATTGATGTTGATGGCCTTCCACTCCTTTGGTTTTCATTAAGAACCTCTTGACCCGTTTTGAATCTTTTGATCCAGTCATAAACGACTGATTTCTTAGGTGCTTCATCTCCATAAACTTCACGTAAGGCATCAAGTATTTGTGGTGGTTTCCATTTAAGTCTTGTTAGGAATTTAATGTTAGCTCTCCACTCGAATTTTGAGATTTCCGTTGCCATGAAAAATAGGGTTCTTTTTAACTCCGTCTTAAAGCACTGTCACCAAGGTTGTGTAAGTCTTAGCATGGCCTAATATGTATGAAGGTCCAAATTCATGTCAAAACAAGAATTCATTAAATTCTGATTTGAAATGATTGAATTATTAAACTTTTCCGGAAACTTTTTGGATTCCCCTCGTATAGTAAGAGTATTACAATGTGAAGATATCTTCGAACCGCTCAAAGAAGTTTCTTTAAGAGAAAATGCCGAATAACATTTATTATGGAAATTATAAAATTATTTAAAACTTCCAAAGGATTGCTATAAAAAATTCAACGAGTCAAAACAGGACTTTAGTATAATATTAACTGCAAACTAATCTATAATTGCGGATACCTACTATTTAAATGAAGCATTTTTAATGTGATGAGATGAATTACTACGACCCTCCATATATATATAATGAAATAATCCAAAACAGTGCTCTTTCTCCTAATGACAGGCACACTAAATAAATAACAGTTTCGCGAATAATTGGCTACAAAAAAATAAAATTACAAGCACATAATTACTTACATTTCTACGGCAGTCCCTTGCATCGGATCGTAAGGAGCGTCATTGCAAATATCATCAACGGTTTGCGTTGGAAATAATTCATCCCAGTTGGCTGCGTTAAAAAGATTACTTGTAGACGCCGCTGCACTGTCTCCATCTTGATATAATCCGGTAAACTGTAAAGTTCTTGTTTCATGACGGAGGGAATGTTTATTCACTGGTGAAAATAAGTACTCTGACTCCCAGCTGAAAATATTTTCTTTTATATGCATGATCCCCAAGCACCACCCCAAAAGACTAATAGGCGGTTCGTAAGTTTGATGATTGGTTGTCAATGTAACTGGGTGAAGGGCTATGTTAAATTTTGTGTACCAATCGTAACACCGATATAACGGGTCCACACTTTGGACGTCCTGATTGGTTGACTAAGGGTGTCTTTATCTTATCTCCGTAGATTTAATGCTCACATCTCAAGTTGTATTGCCACTTGCAATCTCTACCACGATGGTTTCAAATATTTGCATTAATATTTGCTCCCATTCTATTCTCGGTTTTCCCATTTTAGAACGCACCCCTTTTGCAATATCCCTCACCTCTTTGCAACATTGATCAACATTTGCCATTTGCAATCTCTACCACGACAATATTTTGCATTATTATTATCTGCGGTCATACTATTCGATCCTCATCTTTCCCATTTTGGTTACAACTATTCGAGTTGACTTTCTCTTGCCAATTCTCGCGTAGGAGTGTGATTAAATTGTGTTTAGTTCGTGAAAATGAATGTCTGGTTGGGCTGGTAGATAAATGGGCACTCTAGGTATCCTACTGGTTAAGACGCTAGGGTGTTGATCGGAGGTTGAGAGATCGAGTCCGGGCGATGACATTGTAATTTCAGCGTAGTTCGGATTCAACGTTAAACTGTAGGTCTAAGGCGGGTGATAAGCTTGATCTTTGTCAAAATGAATAATTCGGGGAGAAGGAAAACCGGTTTAGCTTATTATTACTATTGTAATTTGCACCACCCTATATATATATATATATATATATATATATATATATATATATATGTGTGTGTGTGTGTGTGTGAAAATGAACAATGAATAATTCCTATATAATCATTATACTGTATAATTCTTATATGGATCCTTATATTCATTGTCTTCATAGAGTACTTATGTTTGTATGGTTTTTATGTTTGAATGTTCATTTTTACATGAAGAACCAAAGTCGCCTGATGCGAGTTTGAATAGAATTTCGATTTTTGCTTTTTTTTTTTTTTTTAGTGTCACAACCATGCGACCTACCATTTCTATGGCTTAGTCGTATCCATATTTTCATTTTTCATTTGTATTTTTCATTTGTTAGAGAATTTATGATAATTAACTATTGTTGTCTTGCATCTAACCCTCATCCCTAAATTTTATTAGATTATGCATATATATATTGCATGTGGCATGATTTGAACCCTTGTTTGTACTTCTTCATTCATTACTGTATTTCTGTAATTCAACCCTTCTAAATTCTCCCAATAATGACTTGTACTGTACGTACGAATTAAATAACTATGGCGTATTAATTATGAATTGACGTATGGCATAATTTGAATAACTATGACGTCATAAAGTAACTTAATTCTCTTCATGTTTTCCATACCTTGAATACTGAATCACGTGTTTAGTATGTGGATATCTTTCGTATTCAATATATGGTAAATTCTTTAATAATGATAAAAACTTCATTCTCTATAAGTCATTATTTATATGTTGTGTCCTGTCTGGTGTTATGTAGTATAAATATTATTATTCGACCATATTCATCCATACGTCCATATCTTATCTTGACCGTTATCTTTTATTAATTTTATTAACTATTCATTCATCGACCCACCTATTGTCTACTTATGCCCTATCAACCTATCAGTCCATGTTACTCGTGTCCGTCTATGTTACGCACACAACCTATGTGTACAATACTTTGTGCATTCGTACATGTCCCCTGATGATCATGATTACGTACATAGTTACGTACATGTAAGTACGTCCACATGTATTCTTTTTACTTTTTCTTTTAAGTGCGTCCACCTCTCGCAAGCTGCTCATTCATGCTGATTCAAGGTTTTCGAATTCCGCTGACCAGGCGAAAGCGAGCGCTTTTGAGGTGAAAATCTCCTCTCGCTTGCTTCTAATTTATAAAATATTATAATGTTTATTATGTATATATATATATATATATATATATATATATATATATATATATATATATATATATATATATATATATATATATTAGGGTGTTTCATACCTATAGGGTAAAATAAAAATGAGCTTGGAGTTTTAATCCACACGTTTCTCCGTATTCTAAAGAACAGGAAAACACGTTTGTGCAAGTTTGAACCAGATCGCGCTGCATTTAGAGGTCCCCAACTTTGACGACTTTTTGTCAGTTCATTTCTCGCCTGCCTGCAGTGAAGACGGTTTTCTTCGTCACTTGAGCGGTTCGTGTTGTATAGCCTATTGGACAACTATGGAGGTAATTATATATGCTACTAATTATCTCATTTTACTGTGGTATTGAAATTTATTATTATTTAATTTCTGTCATTTTACTGTGGTAGTGATATTTATTATTAATATTACATGAAATTAATTAGTCTGTTGCATATTGGACAACTAAGCTGGTAATTATTTATGATACTAATTAATGTAATTTTACTGCGGTATTGAAATTTATTTAATTAATGAATTGTCAAAGAGAACGTAGTGTACACGTATCAGTTTTATAAATAAAGAAAAGCAGTAACTGGGACTCGAACCAGTGTCATAGCCGTTTGGCGGCATCGCTCAAGTCGGCGTACACAGCACGCTATCCACTCCCTAGATGGTGTAGTGGATAGCGTGCTGTGTACGCCGACTTGAGCGATGCCGCCAAACGGCTATGACACTGGTTCGAGTCCCAGTTACTGCTTTTCTTTAATTAATGAAATTAATTACGATGTGAAATTATTTCTGTGGAATTATTTAGTTTGTTTTCTTTTCCAGGTGTCTACCAGAGCGAAAACAGAAGTGTTTCTTATTGGCCAGACGGATGCGAACATCACATCAAGTGGCCTTCCAACTCAGTTCCAAGTACTCAAAAAGTACTTTTACCACCAAAAGGAGCAAAAATTTGGACGTACTAAATGCCTGAACCTGTGCCTGGATGCCTGTCTCATATTTTGGGAGAGAGCGAGAATCCCCATGATGCGTCGAGATTCGGCCTTGAGGAAGATGGAATCCCTTCTCAAGGAATACGACCGGCTTGTGAAGCACAAGTCACATAAAGCAGAGTCCTTCCGAGTGAAGGAGGCGATGTTCAAGGAGGCAATAGCGAAGGAGATCATGGACATTGCTCATTCACAGGCTAAGGAAATGATGAAGAATCAGGAGGACATCCACTTTCTCGACATGCAGCGTGAAGATCCAAATTCCTGCAGCATGGGCCCTGTTGACATGAAGCTTCACTATAAGGAGATTAGGAAAAGGAAGAGGCTGGACAAGATTAAGGAACAACAGGAGAAGGCCAGGAAGGAACAAGGAGCTGCAGAAGATACGGGGGCTTTAGTGATTTCAACTTCGTCAGAGACTGACTCAGATGTCGTTGACCCAACCGTGGAAGTTTTTCCATCCTCCTCCAAGGGAAATACCAAGAAGCGACGCAGGAATCTGATCTCACAGGATGTGACGACTACCTACGATCGGCTGAATATTTCGTACCGATTCAGCTATGTCGTACGCTGCAGCGGCTAAATCACTAGGTTTTGACTTGGATGAACTGTCCATTTCTGCCAGTACCATGTACCGCACACGCAAGGCTCTCAGGAAGGTGGCTGCTGAAAGTTATCAATCCGACGAAGTTTGTCCTGGTCAGCCTCTTGTCTTGCATTGGGACGGTAAGCTCCTACCTGACAATGAGCAATGGAAGGAGAGCGTTGACCGGATCGCCGTCCTCGTCTCTGGCGACGGCAAGGAGAAGTTGCTCGGCGTTCCTAAGGTGACGTCCGGAACCGGCGAGAAGATAGCGCGAGTTTGCTTGGATTTGGTCAAGGAACACAGGATGGAAGAGCGCGTGCGGGGACTGTCTTTCGACACGACAGCGTCGAACACCGGGATTCATATCGGGGCCTGCGTCCTGATTGAGAAAGGTCTTGGCAGAGAACTCATGTACTTCCCCTGTCGGCATCACATCTATGAAGTCATCCTCAGCTCCGTCTTCAAGCGTGCATACGGCCCTTCAAGTGGCCCCGATATACCATTTTCAAGAGGTTTCAGGCACAATGGAAGTTCATCGACCGGTTGGACGTGCGGCCGTACGATTTTGCTCAAGTCAATGACTCTATGAGGGAACTGAGGGAGAAGTCAGTCCTGCTGGTGAGAGGGATGGTGAGCACGTCGCATCAGCGCGATGACTACAAGGAACTGCTACAGTTGGTTCTCATCTTCCTGGGAGAAGCAAAAGTGGTGGATTTCCCTCTCAGAGCCCCTGGCGCTTACCATCACGCTCGATGGATGGCGATAGCCATCTACTCCTTGAAAGTAATTCTACTGAAGAAGCAGTTCAAGATGTCGAGTCACGAGTTGGAAGCTCTGACAGCCGTAGGTCTCTTCGTGTCCCTCGTCTACATCCGAGGTTGGACTCGTGCTGCAACCTCAAGCAAGGCTGCCGCAGTTGATCTGGAATTTCTGCGTGACGCGGAAGCCTTTGCCATGTCGGGATATTCGTGTGTTAACGCTGCGCAAGAAGCCATGTCTCGACACCTATGGTACATCTCTGAGACTCTTATTGCCATGGCGTTCTTCGACGCAGATGTGGCAGATGAAGAAAAGGCTCAGATGGTCGTCAGTTTGGGTAAGCCCGCATCGAAAAAGGAACTCAAGCGACCCCAAGGGAAGAACGTCAGGAATCTTGCCTCGAAACACCTGGCGGAGTTCGTGACAGGAAAGACGATGGCTTTCTTCCATGCATTCGACTTGGACACAGAATTCTTGAAAAAGCCAGTTGCCGAGTGGACTGAAGTAGAGGGCTTCAAGCAAGCAGCGGCAACTGTTAACAAAATCTCTGTCGTCAACGATCGGGCCGAAAGAGCCATCGCGCTCACCAAAGAGTTCAACTGTTCTCTGACGAAGAACGAAGAGCAGAAGCAGTATTTGCTCAAAACTGTGATGCAGCATAGGGCGAAATACCCGAATAAAACCAAGAAGGATTTCATGGACAAATGATTCGCAAGAAGTGGTTATGTTTTTTGTATCTTTGTGAAAATGTGTAGTGAAATGGTACTCGTTTGTTGAATAAAAATTCATTGACAGATTTTTGTTTAATTTTTTCCGTTTATGATCTGCCAGAGCATCAAACTGGGGACCCGTAAACTTTAAACTATTGAATTAATACTTCGGTTTATCAGTCTCCTCAGCAAATGGAACAAGGGGATCCATGTGGATTAAAATTTTCCAAACTTTTAATTTATGAAACACCCTAATATATATACCGTATGTGCCCATGTACTTTGTGTTATACTCCTAACATCAATTGTCTATAAATATGAAACACTGTAAAAAAACTTAGTTAACTGTTTAATTGTAATTAACTAATATTTTAATATAATGTAATTAATGTACTTTAATGAAACTATAATTAACTGTAATATTTAATATAATGTAATTAATGTACTTTAATGAAACTGTAATTGACGATAATAAGTGAATGTGAATTAATTCGTAATTATAATCATACTGTAATAAACCAAAATTACAATGTACTTAATAATGTACTTAGATGTACTCAATGTACTACTCCGAAATTGTCGCCATTTAGGAATGATACTCGGCGATATTGCGATTATTATTTTTTTTGTTATTTTTTTTTCGTTTTATTTTTGGAATCTTTCAAAATTCTGATGTGTTTAAAGGGGGAACTTAACCTTCAACTGCACTCCCCCAAAATTTACACTTATTTAATTCTTGTATTGTAAATTCAGACACTCCTGTCTTACAGCCTTGAGGAGTGGAGCCCTCCTTGAGGAGGCCGCCTCCTCACTTTTAAATTCCGGCCTGAGCCATGGTCGAAAGAGGTCGAACCTCTCCCCTGTAAATTAAACTTAGAGGCTGAGTTTGCCTGTACATTTTAGTAGTAAATTACAGTAAAAGAAAGTTTTTTATCTTTCCTTCGAGCCGTGCTCTCGTCGAGAACTCAGTCAATAAAGTAGAGAAAAATAATTTCCGATACGTTATAAGAAGAATCGGTAAACCGTCAGATAATTTAGTAAGTTTTCACAGAATCCTCCGATACTATAAAAGAAATCGGAGAGTAGTATAGCAGAAACTATTGTGAGTAACAAATCCGTTGCTGCCTCCTAACCAGAACCCCCGTCGACTTCGAAACCAATCAAGGCCACAGAAGAAGGGGTTTTATATATATAATATATATATATATATATATATATATATATATATATATATATATATATATATTGCTGCATATGGAAATATGATAAGGAAATTTATTACTTAATCAAAGGCTAATTCAGCCTATAAATAATTTGTTCATGGAAAACAATCATGTGATGCTTATGTACCGTATATATAATACAATTTAAGGTCATTAGTATTTACAATATTGAAAACAATAAATAGGAGTCGAGAGAGGTTCTCTCTGTGTGGTCTTGGACGGATTTAGGTCAAATGGACCTTTGCGGTCAACTTTTATGGTCAGCTCGGCGATTCACCTGTTTCGAGTTTATACCGTTAGATCCTCTTTCTTGGAATAAAAAAAAGTTGTTTTCAAAGAAAGGATCGCGGACAAGCTTAGAGATTTAAAATGTTGTGTGAATTAAAATTTTTAGTTTATAAATAATTATTCAGTATGTTTGTAAGATTTTTTCTTTTAAATGTACAAGTTCATTTTTCTTTTACTGTTAATTAAATATACTAGCGTGAAGGTACGAAATAATTTGAATTGAAAATAAATGAATAAAGGAATCCTCTTCTTGATTTCGCGGATTTTTGTTTATAAAAAAATATAGAAAAGATATATATAGAAAGGATTGTCAAAAGTAAATAGACACTTTCGGTTTGACTTTAGAGTAAACTTTTTGATTATACATATATTCCTCGTTCGTATTTCTTATATTATTATTAATTTTTTGATCATATATATTCCATTGTTTGTATAGAATGAACCATTGTATATTTATTTTCTATATATTTCGTGAAATTGATTCCAATAATTCGTCTAAATAAACAGAATGATGTAATGGTGTTTTATTTAATACCGTTTAATTGTATTTCTTTTATTGTTAATATTGGGAAGTTTAAAAAAATTAGTTCTCTTGCTGAACAAATTTAAGGAGAAAGTCGCTCTTGCCTTTAATAAATAAGTAATTAAATTAAATGGTGTTGCATAGCAAATCATCCTAATAAGGTACACCTGAACATAAAAATTAAAAAACAATAACTGGTAACTCATCTAAATAAAAAATTAAAATAAATGGTACAATCTGACAACTCACCCTAATAAGGTACACTTGAACATAATTAAAATAAATGGTGGTATCTGATAACCATCTTTATAAAGGGTGATCCAGATAAATGGGACCCATAAAAAAAAGCCAAATATTCTTAATATTTAATTCCTTTCATAAAAACTATATATCATTCGAAAGAGTAGAGTTACAAGTTTATTATGAAATATTTATTTTTTAAAAATGACTCCTTTCAAATGTGCTCCATTAGTTGCCAAGCATTCCAGTGTTCTCGCTTGTAAGTTCTGCATCACTTTTGCAAGAGTGTGCGGTGGTATGGCCTGTATCTCATTTGTGATGGCGGCCTTCAATTCTTGCAAGGTCGTTGAGTTATTTCTGTAGACCCTACTCTTTAAATATCCCCAGAGATAATAATCTAAGGGAGAAAAATCCGGAGACCTTGCGGGCCATTCAACGTCTCCAAATCTTGAGATTAACTCGCCTGGAAACGTTTGACGCAAAACTGCCATGCAGTTCCTCGTGGTATGGCAGGTAGCTCCGTCTTGTTGGAACCAGTGGTTTTCTAGACAAAGATCTCTTAATTTAGGAATAAGGAAATCGGTCAACATTTTTTCGTAGCGATCACCATTTACAGTGACCGTGTTTCCGGTGGAATCCTCGAAAAAGTACGGCCCTATGATCTGAGATGCAGTAAGACCACACCAAATAGTTACACGCTGACTATGCAACGGGACTTCGGTAATATTCAATGGATTTTCTGTTGCCCAGAAACGACAATTTTGTTTGTTTACAGTTCCATTCAAGTGAAAATGGGCTTCGTCTGACATAATCAAAGTTGCTAGAAAATTGGTGGTGTCATTTACCTTCTGTTGGATCCATTGACAGAATTGTCGTCTTCGTGCGAAATCTCCATCGTTTAGTTGTTGCACTGTTTGAATTTTATATGGAAAGAGCATTAAATTTTGCTTGAATATACGGTGTGTTGTTCCATATCCAACTCCTAACAGCTGAGAAGCACGTCTGATGCTTATGTTAGGATTATCCTGTACAATTTCATGAGTTCTGTTAATGATCTCGTCTATCCTTGCTGTGCGCACTCTTCCAGTTGGTTTTCTTTTTCCAATGCTGCCAGTTAGGGAAAAATTTCTGACACACCGACGGATTACTTTCTTAGAAGGTGATTTTGACATCTGAAAATTTGTCTTGAAAGATCTTTGAGCTGAAACTACACTTCTTCCATGCTCATAATATTGCTCAGTTATGAAACGCAGCTGTTCCACAGTCCATGCAGTCATCTTGAAGGGTTAGTTTTAACTAACACTTTTATTTTGTTTTGTATCTTATCTTGTCTTGTATTGTCAAAACCTATACAATCCTGTACAAACTTGTAACTATCCTCTTTCGAATGATGAGTATGATTTTATAAAAGGACTTATACTTTAAGAGTTACAGGGGTTTCTTTTGAGTCCCATTTCTCTGGATCACCCTATATAAATAAATAAATAAGTGGTAACTGGTAATTCCAGACCCTCTATATAACAGATGCGGATCTCCTGGACCCTCATTATGCGATGGACTCCGGTGGAATAAAGAACTTTCTCTCCCCTCTCCTTAGGTTAAGGCTTAGGTTAGGTTTCCCTTTGAGGGGGTGAGGACATCCCAACTTCTCCCCCAAAGACCCTCCTCCTTCTCTTTTCTCTTCCTCTCTTAGGTTAAGGTTACCCTTTTGGGGGGAGGTCATCCTCCCTTCTCGCCCTTCATTGCAGCATTGATTTGTTGCATAACCCCTTCCCCCCTCTGCAGCATACCCCCCTTCATTCCATAACCCCTTCCCCCTTTGGTGCATAACCTTTGCAACATCCTCCTTTGTTGCATAACTACTTGCAACATCCCTTTGCAACATTGATCACCAATGCATTGCACCATTGCAGCATTCTTGCAGTCTCCCATTTTGCTCTCATACTACTACATCAACTTCATTATATTAATAATTTATCTTGTATTCTTTCAGATTCTTCAAAGTTTAAAAAACTGAATACTGACATATTTTCTTACATAATAAAATTTGGAGAATAAAAAAATAATTTCCTTTGTAAATTAAAGAATCTTAATTTATTAAGTGACTTCTACAATGACCTTTTTGTTTCGGGATCATAACCAGGTGTCCTTCATGGATTATCCAAATCACACAAGAATAATTTATTTGTCCGGCTGTAAATGTCAGCTGTAAATTCTCTTAATTTTAAATTAAGTAAGTTCTCGTTCCTGTTTTGAGTCTTAACAAATCATTCTTTTCTCACTTTTTAAATTTAACCTCTATCGATTCAAGCTTTATTTTTAACCAATAGTTGTTTTCACAAACTGATGGACTGGCAATAGGATCAACTCTGAGTTCCACTTTGTTCCATGTTTTTATGAAGATATTTGGCTTACAGATTGTCCAAGTGGATTTAAATCTATTTTATATAAACGATATGTTAATCACTGTTTTGTAATATTTAAGGAAGAAAATCACGCACCTCATTTTTTTGGCTTATTTTAATGACAGACACCAGAACATTAAATTTACAATGTACAATGGAGAAAGAAAATAATAATAGTCTCTCATTTTTAGATGTTTCTCTCAAACGAAGCAATTCACTCTCCACTTCGATCTTTAGGAAGAAAGCAAGTACCTTTTTATTAATTAATTACTTTAGTTGTACACCCTTGAAATTTAATCCAATACTCCCAATTTTTTTTTAACTACAACTCTTCCTTTCCTTTTGACAAGATCGTCAATGATTTTTTAAGAGACTTTTATCACCCAAAAATTCTTATTCCTTATTCCTAAGGAATAATTCCTGGTTTATGGCTATCAATACATCGTCAATATAGTCTATTCTAAAATACAGAGAAACCCTCTCAAAGCATCTCAAATCCATTGTTCTTTATCTTTTTCAGTGTGCTGGTTGCAATGCGAACTACGTGAGTATTATTAAATTCACTTACACTTAAATTCACTTATTATTTATTAAGTTCACTTACATCTTGAATAGAGAGGGGCTTTTTTTTAATGCAGGAAAGAGGGGCCGAGGACGAGTGCCCGCGAAAATGCCCCTATCCCATAGAAGGAAAAGCGTAGAACCGAAATAGAGGTTTTTGAATTTCTTGAAAAGGTTACCATTTTATTTTTTAATTTTGAAAAGATTATGTGGTTTGCAAGATGCATGTATGTGTAGTGAGGAATAGAGGGAGAAGTGTGTTTGAGAGCATGATGGAGTGCTCACAGGGTAGATGAGACACGGAAAATGATCAGCTAAAGAGGACAGTGACAGGAGAAGCAGGAGTCCCAGCACTCCTTGTTTCCTGCCTAACATTCCCCACCCCCTCCTCCGAGTACTCTTCTGGTCGATTGGTGCCTAGCCTACACTCTCCTCCTATTGCAAACATAGAGGTGTTTCTTATAGAACATATAGTTCAATATCGAAATCGAAATTTTCGTCTATTAAAGACCATTCTGAACAATATTCCCATCCTTTTTCTATTGATAAGTTCAAAATTCTAACATTTTCACCTCTTACAATTTTAGAATCCCTTTATATACACCAACTCAAGCCCTCACTTAATGAACACTCTTCTTCCACTAAATTATATGCAGTATAACCATCTAACTAACCAATTTCTCGTTTGGATGTTTCCTTTTCACTGCTCCTCATTTGTACTGTAATATTCAAACCTCCAAGTGAGTCACAGTAGTAATTTTGTATGTTTAAGCATTTTCAATTTCAATTTTATTTTTAACTGTAATTTTTTCTAGGAATAAGTCCGTTACCGATATACAGGGTGGGCGGAAAGTAGCTCCCTATTTTGGATTGGTAAAAAAATACGTATATTATCCATTTATTTCAGAAGAAATAATATGAAAAGGTAGGCATACATGGTAGGTTTTCTCTAAAATTCAATGTGGGCTCCAACTCTTTCCACCAGCTTCTGGAGCCGCCCAGGAATGGCGTCCACTGACTTTAGCAGGAACTCCGGCGGGATGGAGGACATGACTTCCCGAATTCGGTCCTCCAGTTCTTCCAATGTCCTCGGTTTGGTGCGGTAGACTTCTTCCTTTACCCACCCCCAAAGAAAGAAGTCGCACGGTGTCAAGTCGGGGCTCCTGGCTGGCCATTGATGTGGACCACGACGACCCATCCAACGCCCAGGGAAGTGGGCATCCAGCCACTCACGGACAACAAGAGCGAAGTGCGGAGGGGCGCCATCTTGCATAAATATCAGATCGTCGATGTTCTCCCATGTGCTGACAACCGGCCAGACCTTGTTTCGCAACATAGCAAGGTACCGCTCAGCATTCATGGTGTTGCGCAGAAGGAACGGGCCCACAACCTGATCTGAGGTCATACCACACCACACCGTTACACTGAACCGATTCTGCCGTTTTTCAGCGGTAACCATGGGATCCTCTCCTGCCAAGTAGTGGCAATTGTGGCGGTTGACAAAGCCTCCGACGTGGAACACCGCCTCGTCGCTCCAGAGGATGTTGCGGAAGAGATGGGGCCAGTCTTCATGCCAAGCCAGCATGATTTCCCCGAACTCCATGCGAATGTCGCAGTCCTCGTCCGAGAGAGATTGGCAGTAATGCGGCTTCCACGCACGCCAGTTCAGCTCCTTCTTCAGCACAGTTCGCACTGAGTAGCGGGAGAGTCCACTTTCCCGAGCTGCCTGGCGAGTTGACTTTCGTGGACTCCGTGCGAACATTTCCTGAACTGCCTGCACCGTCTCCTGGGCCCTGGATGTCGAAGGGCGACCACATCTTCGAACATCTGCCACAGACCCCGTGGTCATGAGCTTCGAGTGGCAGTTCTTGATTGTTTTCGGGTCCACTTGGGCACGTGGTCCGTGAATGGCCCGCCACCATCTTTGAACTCGAACGACAGATTGCCAAACTTCGTACCGTGCCGCCAACTGGGCACGCTCCTGCAGTGTTAAACGTTCAGCCACGTTACCCTTAAATCTGAAATGAAAAAAAAAATGAACGTTACAATTGTACCACTTTAGAGAACACAAAGAGAACACTTTAGAGAAAAAAAGATTACCGTTACAATTGTACCACTTTAGAGAACACACCATAACAATATAACAATACAATCACAATTTATACATAACTTCTTTCTTTGGGGGTGGGTAAAGGAAGAAGTCTACCGCACCAAACCGAGGACATTGGAAGAACTGGAGGACCGAATTCGGGAAGTCATGTCCTCCATCCCGCCGGAGTTCCTGCTAAAGTCAGTGGACGCCATTCCTGGGCGGCTCCAGAAGCTGGTGGAAAGAGTTGGAGCCCACATTGAATTTTAGAGAAAACATACCATGTATGCCTACCTTTTCATATTATTTCTTCTGAAATAAATGGATAATATACGTATTTTTTTACCAATCCAAAATAGGGAGCTACTTTCCGCCCACCCTGTATATATATATATAATATATATATATATTGTGTGTGTATATATATATATATATATATATATATATACACACACACACACACACACACACACATATATATATATATATATATATATATATATATATATATATATATATATATATTATGTTGCAATACTTACAAATCTATGAAATCTATGAAATAAACACAGATATCATATACTCAACGGAAACATACAGGGCCATTCAAAAAAGACGCAACAGTTTAAATTGCTTATATTTCATAATATTGTTAACGTACAGGAATGAGTTTTGTATTAGTTTACAGCGTACACCTGGGAGTTTTGTTACCACTTAGGCCTAGTAGCCTAAGGCGCTAGGCGAACGACTCTTGTAGCCTTAAATGAATATTTTGACGATCGCGTCATCTCGAATCGCTTCCCTGAACGTTTTGCCTGTGGATGGTCTTGGCCACCATATTCTCCGGATCTCAACCCATGTGATTATTTTTTATGGGGATATCTGAAAGATAATGTTTACAGAAACAATCCCCTCACAATTAGTGAGCTGCAAGAGGAAATTTCATCTGCTGTCAGCACAATCACTCATGACGTTCTACGCACAGTACTTGCCAACTTTCAACGTCGACTGCAAATGATTTTGGATGCCGGTGGTTCACACATTGAACATGTTTTTCATTAAATAAAAACTCCCAATTGTACGCTGTAAACTAATACAAAAATCACTCCTGTATGTTAACAATATTACAAAATATAAGCAATTTAAACTGTTGCGTCTTTTTTGAATGGCCCTGTATTTGCATCAATGCGAAAATGGATGTGAAAATTGCATCAAAGACAAATAAATAGCATTAAAGGACTACAACATTACAGAGCGGATAAATTTGCTAGAAAAGGAGACTGTTGTATTTATATGAAAAACATACACATGTGAAATGAAAGTAAGCAAATCAAACAGCACAGTTCAAATTCATATTTTAAAGTAAAAGAACTAAATTTAATCATTTTGAACTAATACAAACCACCAAACATCACAAACATGAATTTCAGTTCGCTTCAAATGAAATCGAAAACACGTTAAAATCATTTAAAACCACAGCACCAAATTCATTAATTTGTGGGGATTTTAACTTTCCATTCATAAAACGGAAGGAAAATGAAGTTATTTATGTTGAGAAGCTCCGTGGTAACATCAGAAAAGATGATAAAACTCATGCAAGAATGCTATTTCTGTAGCAATTATAGAAAATTATGTCCTAACTCAGGAAATATGTGTAGCGACTCGAAAAGCGAACGTTTTGGATTCAATTTTAACAATAGAAGGGGAAGAAGGGGAAAAAATGGAAAGTCTGCTACATGCCGTTTCAGGGACATAGCATGTAGCAGACTTTCCACTTTCACCCTTCAAATAGCATTGACAATAATAAATAAAACTATCGCAAACCTATTTTTCTGATCATAAGCTAAGCGATATACAAATAAAACTTAAAGTTAGAAGACCATAAATTCGTCCTCAAGAGACGGGAGGAATATTTGAGGAATTTAATACGAATTCACTGAAAACAAACTGTGCAAATATAAATGCAGAATTAATGGGAGTAGATTGGGAATTGCTACGTCGCGAAAGAGCTCCACAACAAAATACGACTCATAAGAGAGAACGAAACTAAATCTATATTGCTGAAACATGTTCCAAAGAGACATAAAAAGAAAAGGTAGCAAACTCGAGAGAAATATCACAGCAGTATTTAGTCAACGGAAATAAACCGAAAAAAATTATCCATGGATGAAAGAATCAAGGCGACTCAAGCTAGAAAAAATGCTACACGAAACAGAACTAGACATAAAACAGTTATTCATCCATAAGACAAACGATGAGGAAATCAAGGTAGCAGAAAACATAAAAAATTACTGCAAATACTTTTACGTCTTTACGAAAAGAAAAATGAAATGTAAAAGGGTTATTGGTCCGTTAAAAGATAGAGTAGATGAATAAACAAATGACCCAGAAGAGATGAGCGAGTTGCTTAAGGAACAATTCAATTCAGTGTTTAGCCCCTTTAAAGTCCGAGATGAAAATAGAGAATTCGAATGAATGCTTTGACGTAAATACAAATCAGTCATGAACAAGTACGGACAGGAATCTATTAATGGATTTTGAATTCTTGGAAGAGGATATAATTAAGGCTTTCTCACAAACACGAGAAAATCCAGCACCAAAGAGAGACAGACACATTGAGTGCCATGTTTCTCAAAAACTGCAAAGAGAGTATATCGAAGCCATTATACTTACTCCTGAACGATTCTCGTTAAATTATATTTTCACTAGTAATTAATTATTATATATACCTATATAAAGTTTTAAAAACTCCTTCATTAAATGAAATTAATGCCAAAATTTCAAACTAGTACGAAACCATTTAAAAACTATTCTTTTGAAATATTTAGAAGAATACAAAGAATGAGTGTGCGACTGTGCGTGCTTGTGGATAAAATCTATTTTAAACTTTATTCATGAGAGCTGAGCTCCAAAAGTTTTAATAAAAGAACTTGCTGGTTAATGAAACAAATGTTACTGAACTTTTCACTGTAATGTTTTAAGCTGCTTAGCAGTTTAGCGCATTTTTTTTTTTGCCCAATAAAATGGGTGCCAAGTTGGGTAATTGGAGATAAACTGGATTAAATTGTGAACGAATGAGGGGCTCCGCTGTACAAATATAATATGAGGAAGAAAATGAGAGGCAAAGAAGACCAAAATAATTCATTAAACGAATGTTTGATTCATTAATTTCATTCAAAATATTTTTAATTTTCTAAAAATATATATATAAAAAAACTGCTTTATACCATAAATATATTTTAATTATCAAAATTTTAATATATATATATATATATATATATATATATATATATATATATATATCAAGCCATTATCTAACACAAAAGGTAAATACTTTAGAATATATAAATTGCTTCTATCTAAGTTTACAAAATATGTTGAGAATGTAACGTACTTTGAATTCAAAGGACTTCGAATATTTGACGAAGTTTGACACACATTGAAGCAACTTTAAAGGCTGATCACTGATAACATTCAATCACAATTATTAATTGGAAATAAGAGAATATCGAACTTGCAGAATATAGAAAAATACTCTTGGCAACTCCATAAAATTGAAGTTTATACCTTCTTTAATTAATTATATTATTTGTACTCTTACATAACAAAATGATGATACTCAAATGCAGTCATGCAACGTATGTCATATTATTTATTTTAATTACAGTGACACCTACAGAGAGTTGACGAAAGTAAATAGACACCACGATGATTGTCCTCAAGAACAAATGGAATGCCGAAATGGAAAGAGGAAATCAACACATTTCTAAATATATTCATTCAATAAATCTGTTATTATTTGTCGACTTTTATTATCAAATCAAAAACTATGGAAAAACTAAAGTGGTCTATTTACTTTTGTCAACTCTCTGTATTGTGACGGGTCTCTCTAGTTACTGCTGTCGCATATAAACTTTATTTTATTACACGATAAATTCAAGCCCTATTGTAAATAGTTTCTGCTTCTCGTGATTCAGGCAGTACAACTTCTTCCAGATCACTTTAAACGTTACATGAGGAACTAAAGAAAAACAAAGTTAGACGTTACCCAAAGGACGAAGCTCAGACTTCAGAAGAACAAGGTTCTAAATTCATTCAGAACATACAATCGTCATTCCTTGCGGTATTTTGTAACATATCAGTGCGGTTTTCTCTCTCTCTCTCTCTCTCTCTCTCTCTCTCTCTCTCTCACACACACACACACACACACACACACACACACATATATATATATATATATATGCGCCTCGGTGGTGTAGTGGTTAGCGTCGCTGACTACGAATCCATCGGCCCCGGAATCGAGACCCGGTGACGACGGCCAGCGCGCAGCAAAACTCAGCTGTTCATCCTTCCACACAATAAAGAAACGGGTTGGTAGATAAATGTGTACCCTGGGTGACCTAGTGGTTAAGACGCTGGGCTGCTGGTGGGGCGTGGTTCGGATTCCACGTTAAACTGTAGGTCTAAGGTGGAGTGAAAAGCTTGACCTTCGTCAGAATGAACAATTTGGGCGGAAGCAAACCAAAGGTTTACCAAAGGTATATTTTACAAACCGTCATTCCTCTGTTTGAATAGAGATAATTCTTTTCTTTTTTAGTTAAAAAAAAACTTTATTTAAACATATTTACTTAAAATCACAAAATATTTTATTAATCAAAGGCGAAAATGCAGTTGTAGAAAAAAGGAATTAATTTATTTAAACAAATTTTTTCATGAAAATGTAAATTTGTTTCTCTTAATTAAATTAAATCATTATTTTTAAGAACAAATAACACTGGGTAACAAAATTTGAAACATTTTTTGTTTATTGTGATTTTTCTGTCGTTTCTTAATGATTTCGGGGCGCTGATTCCAAAAATGATATTGGTTTTGCTCTATCATCAACCGTTTCAAAAATATAAGTTATCACACTTTTCATATGGCAAAGTATATAAAGAAGGCTAACAAATATTTTCTGAAAATAAAAACACTATTGGAAATTAATGTTTATTGAGCCAAAATTGTTTGACAAACCCAAAATGGTGCAAAGGATATAATATATATCATGAGGAGAACCGATAAGAGAATAACAAGCCTCGTTATGCAGTGTGCGTTCCTTAAAAATGCACTGAAGAACGCGACTTCCGCGTATGAACATTCTTATCCTTTCTGATCAGCGACCATACGTAGTCTCCCATCATGGAAGCATCCCAATGGCCCTGGTACCTTTTCTCCATCGTTTGAATATCTTGATGGAATCTTTCGTCATGTTCTTCACTCACATCGCCCAGGTTATCACGAAAAAAGTCTAGATGTGAATACAGATAGTGTAATTTTAAGGACATACGGCACCCCATTTTGCCATAGCACTTAATCAAGTTTGACACTAACTCCTTATAGTTTGGTGCTTTATGGTTGCCTAAAAACCCACGAACCACATCACGGAAAGCAAACCAAGACTCTTTTTTGATCGGAGTCATCTTGGCTTCAAGGTTCTTTGAATTCAACAGCGCCTTGACTTGTGGTCCTACAAAGATGCCAGCCTTGACTTTGGCCTCAGAGAGGTTAAGCAGTTTGTAACTGCGTTAGATTTTGGAGGGGAAGTTTTCCAACAGATTCGGGTCATGTTCCCTAATTAGACTTAACTTAATATGGAGATGTGGTAGCAGAACTATGTCAGGCTTCACAAGAGGTTCCCTGAGTACATTGTACTTTCCTGGTTGCAGTCCTTCACGTGGAGGTCGCTGAACTGTTTTATAGTGCTCAGTTGAAGCCCTGCTATCCCACAGGCAAAGAAAACATGAATATTTAGTAAACCCTCCTTGTAAACCTAACAGGAAACCAATAATTTTGAAATCACCACACACGTCCCAGTTATATTGTTCATACCTGATTTGAGTGAGCAGTTGTTTGACATTTTCATAGTCCTCTTTCATTTGAACAGAATGTGCAACTGGTATAGATGGATATTTGTTCCCATTGTGGAGTAGAACAGCTTTTAAACTCCGAGTTGAACTGTCAATAAACAGGCGCCACTCTGAGGGTATATGTGTTATCCCAATAGCTGTGAATAGACCATTAACCTCGTTGCAATAACAGAGAGAGCCATTGACATCGTAGAACCTTGCAAACTCTTCATGCCGCTTTCGGTATACAGTGCTCTTGCAGTCTTCTCCAAGCAAATTCACTCTTTGAGTCTGGAGGTCAGAAGCTCAGACCCTGATTTCGTCAGACCCAAATCTCTAATTAAGTCGTCCAATTCCCTCTGATTTGGAAAGTGAGGGTTTGTATTGAAAGTTACTGTATATTCTTCATCGTGACTGTCCTCACCAGCCGACATCTCAGATGAGCTAGCTGCATCCTCATTTTCAACCTGCAAAGCAAAGAAACAAAATATAGGCATAGCTATATATGTAGAAGAGCATCAGCACTAGAAAAATCGACACATAATGACCCACAGTCTGTAAATACAGAAGGTAAAGTAATGGATAGATACCTGTTCTGGTAGACGTGGTATTGGAAGACCTTCGCCATGTGGTACAGGAGCTATGGACGACGCTATGCTTGGATACTGAAGAGTCTGCCTTCCTTTAACTTTCCTGTACTTAGAAACATCTACCATGCAGTAGTAGCAATCGTCGTGGTGGCTCTTTGGTTCTCTCCATATTCTGGGTACCGCAAAGGGCATTGCCTCGCGTACTCCCCGCAGCCACCCTTCAAGTGTGGAGCGGCAGCTTCCACAGATCACATGGGGTGCCCAGGGCTTATCTTGGTCACCCATAGGCATACCAAAATAGAGCCGATACGCGATCCAGAACTTGGTGCCTTTCACAATCTTGTGCGATACTTGCTGCGGGCCTATGTAATACTCACAAACGTAGCAAAATATATCCGGCGAGTGTTTACAAGCTCTAGTTGCCATTCTCTTTACCAAACTGTACTACATTAATCATAACCTGCAGATATAGAGAGAAGAGCTATTAAATCTGCAACAGATTACAGATTCCAGAAAAAAGATGTATTCACAACACTGAAATAATGTTCGCAATAAAAAAGGATCGATAACACTCAAATCGTCAGCACAGAGAAGCACAGAAACACAGTACCTCAGTGCTGGTAACCATCAGACAAACAACCTGCTTTCTTTGTGTGCTCACACTTACTGACTTCTCAGACTCTGCGATCTTCTTTATATAGCACAGTGGAAGTTTCGGGCAATTTCTAGAGCAAGAAACTGTCAACGAACATCCGGATTGTTCTCAACAATTCCAGATTATTCTGATATTGCTGCGCCCTTAATAACATTGTACTGGTAAAACATGAAAAATGGATTATCTCTGAAACCATTGATGATACACACAAACCAAGGCCAGATTTGGACTCAGCGCCCACAAATGCATATAAAAACAAAAAAATATATAAACAGAATCGGTGTTACACAGTGTAATTTACTTTGTTTTAGAGATTAGAAAATGTATCTTTGATTTTAACAATTTTATACAAAATATTAATAGTTTTAAATTTAATATCGGCTGTTTTATTTTCAGGATCGTCCTTCTATTTTATTTTCTTTCCACTGTAATCTTTTACAGTAACTGCAAATATGTAAAATTTCACCTAAAAACTTTTAATTAATAAGACTGTAATGTAAATAATATCTGTAATGTAAATGTAATCTGTAATGTAATCAGTAATGAGTGCCAGAAACTGGTACAAACCCGCTCAGGCTACGGAAACACGGCCCATATTAATTGTTTAATATTAATATTAATTGTTTAATATTTAATATTAATTGTTTAACCTCCTTCGCAACATCTTAAAAGGTCATATGACGGAGGGGACCTACAGCTTTACGTGGGATCCCAACCACAGGTCGCTACATAGTCTGGACGCAAAAGACGGGCTCCCATCCAACTATTGTGTTGACTCCTGGATTATAAACACATACACACATATATATATATATGATTTGATTTATCACACGTCAATGTCTCTTTGGTCGTACAAATCATTTTGTGTGAGTTCGAATGACGGTTCAGGATCGACCTGCGGTCGACCCCTCTGCAGCATCCCGCCTCATTTGCAGAATTTGGTGAAGGAGAGAATTGCTGTCTGATCTCCTGCCCTCGTAGGAATCTGTCCAGCTGGTTCTTGAAGTTATTCATTTCTAAGGCTAGGGGCAAAGCCCTCAAATATTTTCTATATGTATATTATTGTGTACCGCTCGCGCCTTCTTTCTAGAGAGTAGAGTTTCAGGGATTGTAGTCGAGACCAGTAGTCTTCACCTTCCGTTTCTTCTATCTTAGACGTAAAAGTCCTTTGTATAGCTTCAATATCCGCAATGTCTCGTTTTCTGTATGGGCTTGTGAGTACTGAATAATACTCAATTATTGGTAGGACTAGACTTTTCCAGAATTTCAGCATGGTGTTTGCTTTTCTACTGCGGAATCTCCTCCAGATGATTCCCATTATTTTTCTAGCCGTTGTAATTTTGATGTTGTAGTGCTCTCTCAATTCTGTATCTGACGACATAATTACTCCAAGATCCCTGACTTGTAGATTTGGTGTTATCTGTCTTGCAGAGTTTTGTACCTTTTATTTTGCAGCTCCTTGTTATTACCATGTCTTAGAAGTTGGAATTTTTCTTCGTTGAACTTCATATTGTTGTCTTCTGTCCACTGGAATAATGTTTCAATGTCGTTTTGTAATTTTCTTATGTCACCTTCGTTCACTATTTCCTTGCATATCTTTGTGTTATCTGCGAAACATGATACAATATTGTCATTAATATCTGCAATCATTATTATGAACAGCAAGGAAGCTAATACTGTCCTTTGTGGGACAGAGCTCACGACTTCCGAGACTTCCGATTTAACTTCATTTACCACCACTCTTTGTGTTCTTTGCATCAAGAAATTAAATATCCATCTTCCTAGCTTTCCAGTAATTCCTGTATTCTTAAGTTTGTATGCTATGATTCCATGATCACATTTATCGAATGCTTTAGCAAAGTCAGTAGATACTCATATTACATCTATGTTTTGTCCTCGACACAGTGTTTCCAATATTTTCTTCTGGTGGTCTAGTAGCTGTGATAGGTGATCTTCCAGCCCTGAAACCATGTTGATTTGGGTTGTATAAGTCTTTTTCTTATAGGTAGTAGGTAGTTTTGTCTCTAATTATACGTTAAAAGCACTTTATAAGGTGTGAGGTGAGAGCCACTGGCCGATAATTCTTAGGCATTGCTCTGTTACTCCCTTTAAATTAGAAGCAATGTTCGTGTTCTTTGAGGGGAGTGGAATTTGTCCTGTGTCGAGTGATTTCCTCCATAGTAAGTAGAGCGGTTTGGTAATACTCTCTTTACATTTCTTCAGAAACGTGGCACTCCATGTGTCTGGCCCTGGTGCTGAATTGTCTCGCATTTGTGATAAAGCCTTAATTACATCTCCTTCCATGAACTCGAAGTCCATTAATAGGTTTGTGCTGGAATTTGTTCTTGGTTGCTTTGTATCTATGTCGAAAAATTCATCTCGGTTTTCTACTTTCATCTCGGACTTAGGGGTGCTAAACACAGAGTTAAATTGTTCCCCCAAGCAGTTCGCTTATTTTTTTTGGGTCATTTGTGTGTTTGGCCTCCCCGTCGATCAACGGACCAATACTCTCCTTACACTGCATTTTCCTTTTCACAAAAGTGTAGGAGTATTTTGGGTTATTTTTTGTTTTCTGCTACCTTGTTTTCCTCCTCGTTTGTCTTATGTATAAATGTTTGCTTTAGGTCTATTTCTATTTCGCCTAGTTTCCTCTCAAATTTGAGTCTCTTTGCATCAGTTCTGCATCTGTGGAGATGTTTTACGGTTTGTTTTCGTTGCCTGAATAGTGTCCTGATTTTCCTCTCGAGCTTGCTACGTTTTCTTTTCTCTCTCTGGAATATGTTTCAATATTATGGGTTTGGTTCCAATCTCTATTATATATAGTATTTCTTGTTGAGACTTCTCGTGCAGTCGCAATTCCCAATTTACTTCCTTTAAATCTTTATTTATGTTTTCCCAATCTACTTTCTTTGAATTTATGTTTAAGCCTTCAAATATTCCTTCTGACTCTCTAGGATGCATTTTCGAACCTCTGGGTGTTAACTTCAATTGTATATCGATGAGGTTATGGTCGGAGAACTTTGTGTGCGTCACCTTTTTACAGTATTTATTATCATCTCGTTAATATTTGTCAAGATTAAATTCAAAACGTTCTCTTTTCTTGTAGCTTCACAGATTTCCTGGGTAAGGGCGTAATGTTCCATAATATCTAATAGCATTGTTGCTTGGGTTCTATCATCTTTTGTAATGTTGCCATGAAACTTCTCGACATATATAACTTCGTCATTTTTCTTCCATGTTATGAATGGGAAATTAAAATCTCCGAAAATTAGAATATTTGTTGCTGGAGTTTCAGGTAATTTTAATGTTTTCTATTTCATTTGTAGCAAATTGGAATTCACTTTTAGTGGTATTTGGTGGTCTGTAGATGTTCATAATGGTTACGTTCAGTTTCTTTACTTCCAACATAATAATTTCGATTGAGCTATTTGATTTGTTTACCTTCATTTCAAATGTGTATGTTTTTTTCACGTAGCTGCAACACTCTCCCCTTCGTCTAGCCACTCTATCTGCTCTGAGTATGTTGTAGTCCAGCACTGCTATTTCAGTATCCTCTATGCAGTTTTCACAGCCTTTTCCGCATTTATGTAAGTGTATTTCCGTTAGGCATATGATGTCTATGCTGGCTTCGGTAGCTAAATTCTGTAAGTATTTTTTTCCATGCACTTGACGCACAGGAAGCCATAAAGGCCTATGATTTTGTTATTTATTCTGTTTATCATTTTCCTCTCTTTTTACCTACATTCATGCATTCGTAATGTTTTAATGTATTGCAGACCATACATTTTAAGCCTGTGGTTTGGTCTGCTTCACTTCTGCAGTCGCAGAGTTGGAGCGCGGCGCATTCCATTAGGCATAATCCAATTTTATTTAACTTTCTGAATTTGCAGAGTTAAAGTGTATATATATATATTAGTGATGTAGGTCACATCCGCATCCGCATCCGCGGAACATCCGCACATTTTCTCGCATCCGCATCCGCGTCCGCATCCGCACTTTGGACTGCGGATGTCGTGCGGATGTGGACCGTTGAGATAAAATGTCATTAATAAGCGGAAATTATCAAATTCTACTATATTAATAGAACTAGTTCATTGTGCGCAAAAGTGATGCAAGCGACAAGACGAGAGGCTGTTCTTGTATGAAGTTACTCTCTTGCAACCTACTTAGATCCACGTTACAAAGCTGTTATTTTCACCTAGTACATTAGAACGAGTTAAATCATCACTTGGCAAAGCAGTTGAAGAGCTTCAATCTCTTGAATCTGTCGCTTCGCCACCCACCAAAAGAATAAAAGTTTCAGTGACAGAACCAACACCTTCAACAAGCAAATCTATCACAGAATCTGTCACTCAGTTTCTTGAGTCAAGCAGCAATGACGAGACCTACGCGATGTCAAAAGATGTAGTAAAAATGATCGAGAGCTATCACCAAGAAAAACGCCTGGCTGCATGTGACAATCCTATTAGTTGGTGGAAAAATACGCAGAATATCTATCCATACTTGAGTAAACTTGCAAGGAAACATTTAGCCTGTCCTCCAACAAATGTACCAAGCGAGAGATTATTTAGCAGTGCTGGATTAATATATGATGAAAAGAGAAACAGACTGGCAGCAGAAAAGGCAGAAAAATTAATGTTCCTTAAGCATAACCTTCCTATAATTAAGTTTGAACATTAAACGATGAACATCTTAGTTTACTTTATTTTAATTACTCATTTATAAATATGCCTAATAAAACTTTAAACTTAATATAAATAGTTATCAAGCTAATTAAAGATCTCTTTCTATAAGGGTGGAGGTTGGGGAAAGAGGTCGGTGGGGTGCATTTGAGTTGGGTTCACGTCCCGCATCCTGGTAACACAATTATGGTTTCTAATTGTGGCTGAAACTCAACAAAATATAACGAATTTATTTGCAGACGAATTCACTAATTGATTTCTATATTAGTTAGATGATTGATATTATTTTATATGTTCAGAGAAAAGTACAGCAATTATTGTACAATTAATCAATTATACTACATTATAGCTACAGCTCTCTCTATATAATAACTTATTATATATACGTTAAACACAACAAATCTCGAATATATCCTAAAAAATAACGAAAATGTAGACATCCGCATCCGCATCCGCATCCGCGGATGTTGAAATCAAACATCCGCATCCGCGGATGTGAAAAAAATGACATCCGCTACATCACTAATATATATATATATATATATATATACATACATACACACACACACACACACACACACACACACACACACACATATATATATATATATATATATATATATATATATATATATATATATGGGTCTGGGTCATAATCCCGACTGCCATAATCCTGAAAGCCATAAGTCCGAGCGCCAAAATCCCGAAGGCAAAATCCCCGACAAGCGATAATCCTGACAAGTCGAAATCCCGACAAGATAATAGTTTATATTTAATATTTACTTATAGCTTAAAATAATAAAAACTAAAAGAAAAAATGTGCAACCTAACCTAACCTAACCTAACGTAACTAGCTGCACTTGCATATGGAGTGTGATTGTGATCCACAAATTTTTTAAGGTGATGTCCATTTAAAAGTTTTGTTATTGCTCTACCTTTGCAATTAAGTGATTTTCGTTTTTCACAGCACCAGTAATAATCGTCTTCCCGACTTTTATCCTTCACCATTAAATAACCGTGTGCGTTAACTTTGGTATTGCCTTTTTGAGAAGGAACAATTTCACAAATTTCTTCCATGTCGTTCTAGGGGTGAAGTTACACTGATAACTTTTAGTTTACTCGCGGTTTTACCTTTGCTTCGAGGTAGTTTAACTTTGCTTCCAGGTGGGAGCAGATCAATTCGCTCGCACCCTTGCTGAGTTCTCGCACTCATCTTAGTTCGTGATTTTTAACTATCGGGATTTTGGCCTGTAAGGATTACGACGTTCGGGATTTTGGCCTGTCGGGATTTTGGCCTGTCGGGATTACGGCCTTCGGGCTTATGGTTTTCTACATTATGACTTTCGGGATTCTGTCCGGGTTCCTTTCTAAAGGCCTCTAAAGCAAACATAGAGAGTTTGCTGAGTGGCAGTCGGATTTCAGCCCATACAGAGCAGGTCCGCAAGAGACGCCAGGTGATGGAGCGTATAGTAGATGTAGTTAAAGTTATTGGCAAGAGAGGGCTTAGCTACAGGGGGATGCAGTCAGAGGCAGCTTATACATTAGATGGCGCCAGTTTCAATCATGGTAACTTTTTGGAACTTATCATTCTACTTGGAAAATATGATGTCTGCTTGAAAGAACATCTAACTGATTGCATAGAGAAAAGTAAGAGCCAGAGGTTCTCTCATCACTTTTCTCTCTAAAAATAAAATCAATACTGTTATAAACATAATTCGGGACATTATCCAAGAAACTATCTCTAGTGAAGTTGAGGAAGCTGGAATGTTCTCAGTCCAGATCGACACAACCCAGGACATAACCTCTCTTGATTAGTGTGCAGTCATTATCAGATATGTCACAAATATCATACATGAGAGACTCGTTGCGGTTGTGAACTGTGAGGCCGCATCCACTGGAGAGTACTTGGTTCAGTTGTTGACGGAAGTTATTCAGAAACTCAAACTGGACATTAGCAAATGTATCGGCAATGCTACAGATGGAACCTCTAAAATGTAGAACCAGTACAAAGGTTTCTCTGCCCTACTCTCCACACACTCTCCCAACCAAATACACGTATGATGTTATGCAGACGTTCTGAACTTAGTGTTGGCTGACACATCAGGAGTGGTTATAGCAAGTGCCTCACTGTTCTCTTTACTGAATGACATCGCCGTGTTCATCCGAGAGTCCTACCAGAGGATGAATGTATGGGAAAGGGAGAGCCACAACACTCGCCACCAACGCCTCTCTCCAATCGGAGAAACCCGCTGGTGGGCAAAGGATGCTGCGCTGAAGAAGGTCTTTGGATTCTTTGGTAATCCAGACAATGCTCTGTACACTGACGTACTGCTTACACTAGCTGTAATACAAGGCCAGGCAAATATCAAGACCACCGTACGTGTCAAGACAAAAGCATCCATTGAAGCACTACTCAAATACGAGACCATACTGACCGCTCAAATATTTCTTCGCATATTTGAGCACACGGTTCCGCCCTCCAAATACTTGCAGACGAGTGGCATGAACATTCTCTTTGCTCACAGAATTGTTGTTGGAACACAAGATACAGTAGTCTCAAAGGGATGGCAAGAGATTTCGACGCCATCAAGCAAGCTGCAGACACATTTGTTCAGTGGGCGAATGACAAACTGCAGGAGCAGGAAGAGGAGACAGAGCTGGAAGTGGAGGCCACCCTGCCACAGAAAAGGCCAAGAAAACAGAAAATCATGCCTGGTGAGATGGCTCATGATGAGACTTTGAAAGATAGAGAGGGCCTACAAAGTTGAAGTCCACAATCAAATAATGGACACAGTAACTGAGAGGCTCCATCGCAGTTTCCTCACCCATGGCACTCTCTATACCGCCTTAGCCCTTCTGGACCCCAGAAACTTCCGACATGTAAGGGCCGATGCCACTGGTTTACCCCAGTCAGCCCTTCAAGAGCTCAGCAAATGCTTGCTGAAGTTTGACAGCAGGGCAATAGTTGAGAACTTGCAGTGTGAGCTGAAGAGTCTGGCTGCACAGTGGGAGAGGCTGAAAACATCAGCACTGGAGGAATACACCATCAGAATAGTCAGTGAGACACCTGAGGACGGACCTGAGGCTGATGGAAAGGAAGACGAAGTGGAGATGAGGAATAAAAGGTGTTCCTCTTGTAAAGACTGTGCAGTATGTTGTTACCAGATAATCTGGAGGTACAACTTGTTGACAGATGCTTGCCACATCATTGGCCTTGGGTACAAGTTCCTGCTCATCTTGTCAATCACTCAGGTGGCCTGTGAGAGAAGTTTCTCAACCCTGAAGTACATCAAAAGTCGACTCAGGAGCACTCTCTCCCAGGAGCACCTAGAGGAGTTTATGCTGATGGCAACTGAGAAGGACATCTTAATGGCCCTGGGTACAGATGTGATGATAGACAGAGTTGCAGAGAGGAATGAGCTGCTGAGTAAACTGCTGACACATTAGAGTAATACATATTTTTCTCTTTGGTAGATAGGCTTTTTGCTTTCCATGTAATTAATGACATAGTGTGTGACTATGTCAATTTCTGGCGTCTCTATTTTCTGTTTTACTGTCTGTCTATAATAGCGGCTCTACTATATTAATAGTGTGTGTCAATATAATAAAAATAAATGTCCAATAATTGGGTTTGGGTGGCGGTATTTTCACTATTTTGTGGCCCTAAGGGTGGTGGTGATGTTGGGGAGGGGGGATGGCGCACGCGCGCGTATTGTGTGAGCCGGTCTGGGTGAAAGTTCAGGGCAGCTTTTGAGTCCCAGTCCGTCCCTGCCCCCACCCCCATGTATGGAGTACGCTTCTCATGTGTGGGGTGGCTGAACCCACACAGCTCTACTTGACCGGGTGGAATTAAAAACTTTTCATCTCATCAATTCCCCGCCTCTTACTGACTGTCTTCACTCTCTCTCTCTCTCTCTCTTCGCCGCAATGTTGCATCATTCTCTCTTTACTATTGTTATTATAACGGACACTGCTCTTCTGAACTCTCTAACTGCATGCCTTCTCCTTTAAGGAGAGCACGCAGTACCAAACTTTCGACACATTCTCATTCCTATTCTGTCCAACTCTCTAACGCAAGGGTTAATAGGTACTTTCACTCTTTCATCTGCTCAACCGGTCAACTATGGAAAAATCTTTCTGAATCCATCTTTCTCCCTATCTATGACCTCCAATCTTTTAAACGCAGAGCGTCCATGCATCTCGAAAACCTTGAACCTTGATGTTGGCTTTCTTCTTCCTTT
Organism: Bathynomus jamesi; assembly: GCA_023014485.1. Lineage (NCBI taxonomy): Eukaryota > Metazoa > Arthropoda > Malacostraca > Isopoda > Cirolanidae > Bathynomus > Bathynomus jamesi. Next base: position 821,418 of record JAJOZX010001351.1, on the reverse strand, counting down.
ATAGACGGAGAGCGTTTTTGCGGGCATTTGCTCTTGGCCCCTGCCTCCTTCTTCAAAGAGACTGATAAAACCATTGCACTAATTCCTCGATTATTACTGCCAGCACCAACGGGAGTCGAACCCTCGACCTCAATGTCTTCATTCACATATAGGAAAGGAACCCGGACAGAATCCCGAAAGTCATAATGTAGAAAACCATAAGCCCGAAGGCCGTAATCCCGACAGGCCAAAATCCCGACAGGCCAAAATCCCGAACGTCGTAATCCTTACAGGCCAAAATCCCGATAGTTAAAAATCACGAACTAAGATGAGTGCGAGAACTCAGCAAGGGTGCGAGCGAATTGATCTGCTCCCACCTGGAAGCAAAGTTAAACTACCTCGAAGCAAAGGTAAAACCGCGAGTAAACTAAAAGTTATCAGTGTAACTTCACCCCTAGAACGACATGGAAGAAATTTGTGAAATTGTTCCTTCTCAAAAAGGCAATACCAAAGTTAACTCACACGGTTATTTAATGGTGAAGGATAAAAGTCGGGAAGACGATTATTACTGGTGCTGTGAAAAACGAAAATCACTTAATTGCAAAGGTAGAGCAATAACAAAACTTTTAAATGGACATCACCTTAAAAAATTTGTGGATCACAATCACACTCCATATGCAAGTGCAGCTAGTTACGTTAGGTTAGGTTAGGTTAGGTTGCATTTCTTCTTTTAGTTTTTATTATTTTAAGCTATAAGTAAATATTAAATATAAACTATTATCTTGTCGGGATTATCGCTTGGGGGTTTTGGCCTTCGGGATTTTGGCGCTCGGGCTTATGGCTTTCAGGATTATGGCAATCGGGATTTCTGTGCGTGCTACTCTTTTCGTGCTCCATTACACGTTGATGGATATGCTTCCAATCTTTCATTCCAGTGATGAAAATACTGCTCTCAGTGGGCTTACCAAATGCCATACAAACTGAATATGCAAAGTGTGATTTCCTTCATTGTACGTAAGCCACTTCCTATTGGTGCCATCTTTGCAAAAGAAAACTCTCTGCACCACAGGGTTTCTTGACTTCTGCTGTGGGTGGAAACTAAAAAACAATTGGTAGTCAACTGATTTGGGTCGCTTAAAATAGTCAAAGGTTGGGCTGGCATCCTTGTTTTCCGTAACTCTTTCTTCTGCTGCAGGTGAACTGGGCCGATCATCAACCTGCACATGAAAGAACAAACAAACTAATTAATAATAAAATAAAATAATAAAAAAATTAATAATATAATATATTATTTCTTTATTTATTTATAATATTTGTTTTATTAATTTTATATTAATAAAATTAATTATTATTATTATTATGTCAGATTTTTCAGCTGATTTTTATGTCATTTTAATAAAAAATTGACTATGATTTAAAAATGATTAAATTTATTGCTAATATATAAAAATTTTATATAATAATTTATGAAATTTATTTGATTTTGTTTTATTATTTAAAATTAATGTTGACTTTGTTATAGACAACTAGACAAGCTATGCACTCTTACTTTCTCAAACCATCAAATGCTACAGATTCAAAGAAAAAAAAACATATAGCTCCAATTTATCACACTATCAAATACATTGGCCCACTAAAAAATCAAATGTTGAAGATGTATAAGCATTATTTTTTAATTGAGATACATAATAAAAATATTTCAAAGAACACTGTCCAGCCTGGATTTAAGCAGTTATCATGAAAATCCAAATCTAGCTGTGGACAGTAAAATAGTAAATCTGGCGCATCCCTAGTCAGATTTGAACAAAGCATGTCAAATACTACTAGAAAGATGTATTTTGGAGTTTGTATTGAGCTTTTATTTGCTAGCAAGTTATTAACTTACTAGCAAATATACCTTACTCTGCTAGTTATATTAGCAAATATAACTAGCAAAGTAGCAATAGCAAATATAACAGCAAAAATAAACAGTTTGGAAGCCATTAGCATTACTAGGAATGTTATTCGGATTAAGTATAGTGGATTATAATGAAAAGAGATAGGAAAACTCCAATGAATAGAAATCGGTATATAAAACCATGCTTACCGGTTCAGATACAAAAATTTTCCTCGCACTAGGCTCGCGCTCAGCTATGCTGTCCTCTTCCACAATTTCACCTGCATGGGATTCTGCAGGAGCAGCAGCAGCACCTGCACTGACTTTACTTGTGCTACCTAGCTCGGCATGGGCATGGCCGGCAGCGCTACTACTACTAAACAAGTCAGTTAATTTTCGACATTTGGCTGCATCAGTTTCAAGAGAATTTGCTTTCTTATCTCTTAATTTTTCGGCACCACCTTTGCGTTTTTGACTGGGTTGACTTGGCATTTTGAAACTGTCCCTATTCATTGCGATATTTCAGTTGTTTATTTTATCGAAAAACACAACACTATTTGGACACTTTTAAGTTTTATATCAGTGATTAGCTAAACAATATGTTGGAGTAAAACTGTAAAAGATACATTAGTTGATAAACATAACTTGTCAACAGCAATATCTGAATTAACATCTAGGCATAGCGGACCGAGCAACACCACCAGTCCTGATAGGGTTGCCAGGTCTAGAAAAAAAATTATCCTAGATGCAGGTCAAAATTATCAAAGTATTACGCAGGAATATAACACGTACAAATAGCATTCGGATCATTCTTTTTGACAACTTAGTATTTGTTTACATCACTGGGGGGAATGGGCTGCGGCGGCTGCGCAGACGGAGGAATGGGGAGATGGGAGATCATTTACTTTTCTTTTTTTATCTATAGTTTTCGAGTTACCCTCACTGGCCCACAGATCGACCGGCCCACCGGGAATTCTCCCGGTGCTCCAAATGGCAAAGTCCGCTATTGGGTGGGGGACAAGATCCCTGTACAGAGACGGCATCTGAGTGGGGGTGAAGAAACTGCGGAACTAGAACAGCACACCTAACCTCTTAGAAGTTGTTTTGGAAAGTGAATATATGTGATCTTTCCAGGAAAGATCACGAGAAAAGGAAACGCCAAGAATATTAAGAGAAGAGGAAGGATTAAGTTGTGTATCGTTGAAGGTAAGAGGATAGTCGTTCGGAAGACTGTGACTAGTACACAGATGAAGGAACTGAGTTTTAAGGCATTGAAAGCCACAAGGTTTTCTCTGCCCCAATCAGAGATAGTAGAAAGATTAGAAGTCAGGTGCACCATAGCCGTCCTACGTGAATCATGGAGTGACTGGAAAGAGACGCTTTGTGAAGCACTGTGCCAATTTCTGTTCCTCCTGATTGATTATTATTATTATTATTATTATTATTATTAACAAAAATAATCATAAAAAGAAGACTTCAAACCAACAATATTAAGTGTGACTATGTAAGAATTATAACAAAGAAACGAAATAAATAAAAGTAATGAAAACTTGAACTAAAATGTACTTAATTAAATTAAGCGTCTTCTTCTTTGTAACTTCTGTTAATAATCTTCAAAAAGAAGTGAAAATAATAAATGATGCAAATTATTAAATATGAGGCGAAATTTAGCCCCTGTAAGTACGTGTAATAACAACGCTCCACTGAACTGTGCTTAGTAATAGACATTTTACCCCCTTTCGGGTCGCCCTTAAAAAATTAACGAATTTTTTTTTTCCCAAAGAGTCACTTCTCTACGGATATTTTATTTGTACGTCTTCTTTCGTAAACAACACATGCAGTAAAGTTGTGAATAAATAAAAAACTTCCTGCCACACTTTCTATAACTTTGATGAACTTGCGAACAGGTTTCCTGAAAATTGGTTCTATATACGTATACAATGCAAAATTGAAAAATAAAATTGGTTTAATAAAATAATATTAATGAAACTGAATTTCAATCTAGTTCGTAAAATCGAAAGAGTCAGAATCAGTTATTAATACTAAATCATTCATACGTTCTCGAAGCTAGGAAATTTATCGCTATTAAATATTAGTGCAGAGCCACTTTCCACTTGGGTTTATTTAATTAAGTCTAAATGTATAAACGTGCGTGCTTTCCAGTTAACTCCCACCGAGTTTTGAGTGTCAGAGTAGGGAAATTATGTAGAGATGGAAATCTTCCTTGCAAGGGGACACAGATCGATTCCCGAATGATAATTTTCCACTTGTCAAATGCAGAAGGGGAAGATTTGGGGAGGGATGGGGAATACAACGCGCCATTCGTGACTATACGGCGAAAAGGGCTTTGATCATGATTAAAATCCGTCTCAATGACCCGCACCCGCGGTTGGAAATGACGTTAAACAGAACCATCCAACCGTAATGAAAGTTTTTACGAAGAAAGCGTACGACTTAGGGATAAACGCTCCGTATGGCTAATGGAAAATGTCGAGAGTTCTGCATTTTTTTTATTCTTATATGCACAATGTACGCGCTTTATTGTATCATCATTAACACAAAGCTAAAAATGTAGACCCATTATAAAAAACAGCCATTTTGTTATATATGAATGAACAATATTGCCTGTTCATTAAATACAGGCTACATATACATACATACATACATACATACATACGTACATACATACATACATACATACGTACATACATACATACATACATACATACATACGTACATACATACATACATACATACATACATACGTACAGGGTGTTCACAATGTTTTGTCACCCTAGTAAAATACTAAGTGATTTTAGTTTTTCTTTCAGACCCATTTGAATGATAGCGGCAACTATACGATTGAACAACGCATATTGGCTAGTACCTGGGTCCATGAGCGACCACGTAATGGCAAAACCATTGAAAATATTCGTGCAGACTTCCAGGACCGATTCAGTGGTGCAGCTTCTCCAAAAAGGAGCTGCAACACTGAATCGGTCCTGGAAGTCTGCACGAATATTTTCAATGATTTTGCCATTACGTGGTGGCTCTTGGACCCAGGTACTAGCCAATATGCGTTGTTCAATCTTATAGTTGCTGCTATCACATATTTCAAATGGGTCTGAAAGAAAAACGAAAATTAGTTAGTATTTTACTGGGGTGACAAGACATTGTGGACTTCCAGTACATTAACAAAATCTCGTTTCCCAATGGATTGGGGTGAGAAGGCAGAAATAGCTCGGACGCAAAAGACAAAGTAGTGAAGAAGAGAAAAAGTGGAGACTAAAGTGCACGCATTCCGGTGAACGAGCGCCCTCCCCACCCCACATGGTTAAACTCCACACACTGAAGCGGCCTTTCATACGCCATGCGTAGTAGCTACAGAATGTAATGCGCAGATCTGAGTTGTAATAAATTTAATAAATGGCAGTAAGAGAGATTTTGAAATAACATCTATGTTCATTTTATTTATTTTATTTTTTATTTTGAGAAATATTTGTAATGAAGTTTTTTTTAATAGAGTTGTTTAGGGAAGAAGGGAAGATCAGTTGAAGATGATTGAATGTAACTTCTCAAAGATTGTAACAGTTTTTAGATTTTTTCATGAATGTTTCTGCTGGGAAGTAGAGATAAAGGCTGCCCCTTGGGGAGAGAAATTGGGGAGGAAACCTTCTATAAGAGGTGCCATAAAATCCCGCATAGCGAGAGTTGAATTCTAGATTTTGTCCAGTGAGAATCATCGGTTTTTGGGACTCTCGAAATTTTGTAAGATATCTTATCAATTTATTAGTCGCAATTACCAGACTTTCTCGGTGCTGTTTAACTTAATAACATTTGCCCTCACCCTAAAGACTTGAATCCTTAACTAAATTACAGTTATTTTAATAAACATAAAATCCAATCGTAAATTATTTCATTTCCTTAAGGTTGCGTCAGTGAAAAGTCGGCCGTTAAGGCTTGACAAACATTAATTTACGCGTCGTAATATTAATATATGGGCCAAATAAAACATTTAATAAATAAAACAGTCCAACACAATAATAATAATAAAAATGGTTCTATATTTTTTTATACACATTTTATAATGTTCCGAGGTACCGAAAGTGTACCTCAGATTAGCCCACTGCATTTGTGAAGGATAATACGCTCAATCTCATTTGTTGGAAACCTACGCGTGCGCTCGCGCGCGCTCACACGATAGAGTTAGAGACAGAACATTGAAAGGAAACGTGTTTAAAAAATAATAATTTAAAAACTTGTAAACACAAATGAAAAAATTAAAATGGATCACGTTTCGGCTCCTACCATACAGGCTTCATCGGATTCCTATACGATGCAGCAGCAGATGTACAGGGTGTTCGAAAAGTCCCGTCACCCCCTACAAAATGTACATATTGTAATACCAATTTTATTTTTATGTGATTAATTGAATTTATATGATTCACTGACATTTTATTTCTTTTCCAGGTATTAGAGTTGTGTGAACAATGGCAGACCAGTCCACTTACTCTACACTCTGGAGGAAAGGATAGTGACGAGCACATGGGCTCATGAAAGGTCACATACTGGCAAAACGATGCATGATATCCAGAATGATTTCAACCCAAGATTCAATAAGGCTGCACCACCAAACAAGACGGTATTACGCTGGAAGAAAAAGCTGTTTGAAACTGGCTTCATCAAGGAGAGACCACGGTCGGGAAGACCAACAACGCGAGCAAAACAATGTGAAGGTGTGATTGCATCGGCGTCTCGTTTATCGAAAAAATCACTTCGGAAACGATCACAAGAACTTGCAGTCCCCATGTCCACAATGAGAGACCACATGACAAAAGATGAACGGCATGAAACCATATCGCCCGTTATTTGTTAATGAAAATGATGGTGTGCGCACACAGACATTCTTGATTAGTAACTGTAATTAGTAACTGTATTTATTGTAATTGAAGTAATTGTCGCTAGTGACTCGTTTCTTGAATTACACTTACCACATATAAATACAATTAATCACACAAAAATAAAATTGGTATTACAATATGTACATTTTGTAGGGGGTGACGGGACTTTTCGAACACCCTGTACAACTGCGTCAAATAAAAATTATGGGGGCGTAGGTGAAGAGAGAGTGGTTGGGTGCACAAAATTACGTAGTAAACACTAAAATAAAGCTTTATTCAATCATGTGAGATTTTGTATTAATTTTTAAGTAATTTAGTAAAACTTTCTAAAAAGGAGTTTCGGTCGGAAGCTTCCCCGGAAGACATAGCTCCCCGAAGTTAGGTAAAAGACTCTATTCCATTGCAAGGAATTTCTTCGATACTTGGAAACACGAAGGATACATTTAAATTCTATAGACATCGAATGTAGTGAGACAATAAATTGTGATTCGTTTTTGTTAGAAGCTCCGAACGAGATCTTACTGTCCATGGCTCCATCCGAGTTTATGGCGTCTTCTTGCTCACTCAATTTAAAACACAGAACTCGACAGTTGATCTCTACCTGAACTGAAAACGTTATGTTGATTGAGAGAGTGACTCTTTCCATTAACCCCTGTTTTATTATTATTATTATTATTTCACTGTTAAAACATAGATTACAGTTTCTGTAAGTCTGATCCAGCCTCAGAGGTGAGTTTTTATCATATCACCTAATCACGTAATGACGATCACGTAATCAGTGACATTCTTCAAATTATAATTATAAGCCTAATATGTAAAATATAGGAAAAAAATAATTTCTTTACAGTAAAGTAATAGTAATTCCTTCATATGGAGGAGCAGTGACTTTTCCACAAGTTGAATTAAATGAACATCTTCTCTCACAAAGACATATTTTCATAATAGTCTTTGTTAAACCAAATCGCATTTTAAAACAAATTAATAATTTTCATCTTGAAGATATTCGTTTGTTACACAGTGTACAAAAACTCGTATATAACGAAGTTTTAATAGTACAAGTACTTTCTTCATAGATTGAAAATGGCATGAGAAAAATGTATAACTTACAGTACCACACTAGTTTGCTTTCTGTAACTGGAAATACCGTAAGAGTCTCTCTCTCTCTCTTCTCCGTAATGTAACAGTCCAATAAAGGTGATGTATTATTATAAAGTATTTTCTAGTTAAAACTTGATGGAAGGAACAAGTTTCTTCAATTCCAGATGGACACTCAAGATTAAAGGAAATGGGACATCGAAACCCATAATATCAGGTGCCTATTCTCTTGTCGAAAAGTTCTATCTATGAATTATAAAGAACAGAACTTGAACAGTCCAAAAACTCGCTTATATAAACTGAACTCGAAATAAAATAATTATTTGAGCACGAAAAGCGAAGTAAACTTTGAAAATTGATGCTGGAATCGGGAAGTGAAGAGGAATCCGATAGAATATTAAAAATAAATAAGAAACTAAAATAATATTTTGGTAAAAAGACTATCAATGGCAAAACCAATGCGTAACACCGCTTCCCTATAAGCGAAGTGGAGACACTGAGGTCGGGGGTTCGACTTCCGCTGGTGCTGGTTAATAATATAATTCAGGAGTTAGCGCAGTCAGCCATATTAGTTCGACCTGAGCGTTGTGCCAGTTTCTGTCCCGCTTCAGTGAATATTATTATTTACAGCAAAACTAATTACATATGAAGCATCAAAACTTAAGTCTTTTACTTCATATATGGGCTTTACAAAATCCATTTCATGTTGGTTGGTTGGTTGCGGCCATCGAGAAGGCAGTAACGCCACCAACCGAATAATCCCCTTGAATCCCCTTGAAAAGGAGCTTTGGCTCGAACCAAATACAACACGATCAGTTGGCTGGTCACTGCACTCCATTCCCCATTTCCTAGACTGTCTTGGGACAATCCATGGCTGGGTTCCAAATATGTAATATGTGAGAGAAATATAGTGCTAAGATGGATGGATGGTTTATTTGTTAGGTATATGATATTAGGTTTAAACAAAGTTTTTGAAGTAAATAATTGGTCTTGGAAGTACAGCGGCGTCTAAATTAAATGAATCCACATTTTTTCACGCTAAATGGAAAGAGTTTTGTATCACACTGTAAATGAGATTGCGTCATGTTGGTGGCATCATAACACAGTAAACGAAACTCAAAAAAACTATATATATATATATATATATATATATATATATATGGGCTTGTGTTGTGTTGTGTTGTTTGGGAATTATTTATCCTGTCTGTGGAACCCAGATCACGCATTCACACGCAGACACACGCACATTTTATTTTCTATAAACTCTAACTAATCTAACCAAACGTAATCTAACTAGGTGTATCTAACAAGCGGCTCTGCTCCCTTTGAACCCCAATAACTTTCATTCAATACCGCTATTGATATTTTAGCATAAATTACTAATTTGTGAATCTATTAATTAAAAACTTTAAACTTTACCGGAATTAAAGTTCGAACATGTTAAAGGTTTAGATATATATATATATATATATATATATATATATATATATATATATATATATATATATTTTAAAATTTATTTATTCATATTTATTTATGCTCTTTCTTTCCTTTTTTTATTAAATAATTTTAAAATAATGGGACTGGCCGAAGATCCCAAAAATTGTGAAATGTCACGTTTATATTGATTGGGACCGAGATGTCCCATTCAGGACAGTAAACAAGTACACCCCATATATATATATATATATATATATATATATATATATATATATATACTGTCCACTGTTGGAGAATTGTGTGATAACAATCAGAGCGTACTGACCAGCTGGATGGTCTTCTGAATAAGTGTTTTTCTGCTTAAAAAAAATATATATATATAGCGAGTATATATTCAGTTATCATATAATTTATCTAAATATTTAGCAAAGATGTAACAATACGGTGGTGAAAATCGGCTTTTTTTTAAGCTTGCTTAATAAATAAACGAAACAAAAGAATTCCACTAAAATCCATGCTGTACATTAGTATAATGTTATGATCGCGTTTCACACCATACTTTATTTTACGTTTTTTACTAATGAATGGTTGGGTACGTAAAATAATTAAGGGCACGCATGGCGTGCTCTCTGAAGCTTCTTTACGGTTGTTGGCCTTTTTTTTTACTTTACAGTAGTGGATGGAGGAAGGAGGATAAGAGTCATGTTTGTGGTGTACTACTATTTTAATGTGAATGTTTTTAGTAGTTATGTTTCGTAATTCTCTCTCTCTCTCTCTCTCTCTCTCTCTCTCTCTCTCTCTCTCTCTCTCTCTCTCTATCTCTCTCTCTCTCAGTGCGTAGAGGTGGAAAAGAAAGCCCAGAAGCTTTTGGGTTATATCAGGAGACAATTTCAATTTCGGAACAAGGAGATTGTGCTCTCTCTGTACAATTCCCTGGTTCGGCCGCACCTGGAGTATGCTGTGCAGTTCTGGTGGTCCACCCTCAGGAAAGATATTGACAGGCTAGAGCGAGTCCAGGCGAGAGCCACAAAGTTAATCCCTTCTGTTAGGCATATGGGCTACAATCGAAGCTTCAGCGCCCTGAATTTGTTTTCGCTGGAAATTCGGAGGCTGCGCGGTCAACTCATCGAGGTTTTCAAGCTCTTACACGAGTTCGACAATGTCGATTTTAGAAGTATGTTTAGTTTAAATGATAACTCAACTCGCAACAATGGTTGGAAGTTGGATTTGAAACGGTTTAGCACTAGTGTGTATGGGAATTACTTTACCTATAAGATCTGTGACACGTGGAACAGGCTACCTTCAGAAGTTGTCAACAGTTCCTCTGTGGATCAGTTCAAAATATGGTTAGACCGAATTTTGCACACTATTTGAGGATGTGTGTTACTGTCTTCTGGGGTGGCTTTCAAGAAGCTAGCTGTGACACTGTTTAGGAATTTTTCCCTGGCTCCCGTTGCCATTGGTCCCTCCTCGGTATGGGCCGCAACGCCTTTTGAGGTACTTCTTGTACTTGTAACTCCTTGTAACTCTCTCTCTCTCTTCTTCTTCTTCTTCTTATTATTATTATTATTATTATTATTATTATGGAACACTATCCAGTATACAAATGGCAAAACACTCATCATATCTTACAATAACTTATAACCTCATATAATCTCTTAAAACCTCTATAACCTCTTTTTTATTTATGACATCAGGCATTATAATTATAACAAATTGAAAACAGAATATAAGTTTGAATATATTGGACAGATACATTGGACAGACGGGAAAGGATTTGCACACACGTGTAAAACAGCATCAATATTCCGTTAGAACGGAACAGTCGTCCAGTGCCCTTTTCGTCCATTTGTCAAAGTTATCCCACTGTATCGACTGGAATAATGCTTCAATTTGTTTCACTCAAGCAACATTGTCAATAGAAATATTCTTGAGTTAGCCATTATTCAACTTACAAATAATTTTAACATTAGCCAGGGTCTTTTTTCGCTTGATCCTGTTGTTTTGAATTCGTTTAGAACGGATTTAGACAAGAGGGGCAAAGTGCTAAAACTCTGGTAGTTTTTCCTTATAAATTTGTATGTTGCTCCTACAATTTTTATTTTTCTATTTTTTTTTGTGACCTATATATAGTTTCGAACTTTTTATTTATTTCAGTGTTCCTGAGGATGTCATTAGACGAAAGCGCTTGAGCACATTCTGTGTTTCCTTTTTCCTTCGTGGTTATTTTCATATATATATATATATATATATATATATATAAATACTTTAATTAATAGAGTATCAGAGGTGAAAGTACTTAGTTTAATTTTAGATTTGAGAGTGTCTTTCAAAAGACACATCAAACGCACATAAAATGAATTTTTGGGGTCACTTCACTTACAAATCAAAATATCCAATTTCAAAATACTACAGTGTGTCCGTAAAGTCATGGTGGGATTTTAAATAGCTATATTATTGCAACGAAACATGATAATGAGATGAAAAAAAGGCAAATTGAAGAACAACTCTAAAAGAATAACTTTATTTAACGTAGTTCGATATGGGCTCCTCTGGTAGCCCTGCAGACATCTAGGCGGTGATGTGTGTCCGTAAAGTCATGGTGGGATTTTAAATAGCTATATTATTGCAACAAAACATGATAATGAGATGAAACAATGCCAAATTTAAGAACAACTCTCAAAGTTGTATCTTGTAGTTAGTCTAGGCTAAGCTTAACCTTTATCTCGTAGTTAGTCTAGGCTGTCCACATGCCTATGTTGAACATGAGCGTAATAGCCCGAAAGTTAATGTGTGGTGTGCTCTAGCACGAGATCGAGTGATTGGCCCATTTTTCTTCGCGGAACCCACTGTGACGTCACACAACTACCTCGCTATGTTGGAACATTTTGCAGGACCCCAATTTATTGACAATAATGTCATCTTTCAGCAAGATGGTGCTCCTCCGCACTATGCCAACGTTGTTCGAGAATTCCTTAATGAAAAATTTCCACAGAGATGGATAGGAAGAGGAGGATGGAAGCCATGGCCTCCACGCTCTCCGGACCTGACACCTTTGGACTTTTATTTGTGGGGTTACGTCAAGCAAAGCGTGTACAGTGTACCCATTAGGGATATTCATCACTTGCACGAGCGAATCACGGAAGCTATCGCATCCGTCACTCCTGATGTTCTTGGGCGTGTGTGGCTGGAATTGAATCACCGCCTAGATGTCTGCAGGGCTACCAGAGGAGCCCATATCGAACTACGTTAAATAAAGTTATTCTTTTAGCGTTGTTCTTCAATTTGCCTTTTTTTCATCTCATTATCATGTTTCGTTGCAATAATATAGCTATTTAAAATCCCACCATGACTTTACGGACACACTGTATAATTATACTGGTCTATCTGGACCCTAAATTACACCCTTCATCACCATTATATCCTATAGGATATATAATTCAAGAAAATTAAGTCAATATATTATCCATCCATTAAATGTATTAAATAAAAAAAATTGTCATTATCTTAGCAGGCGCTTAGACAAATTGAGAACACGCATGCGCAAACCCTATATTTAAATCCATAAAAATACTGAAGCTAATATCTATTTATATATTCATAATATATTCTGTAAAGAAGTTTCTGTATTAATTATACAAATTATATCAAACCAATATGTAAAAAATTATTCAAGGAATTTAAGACATGATAACTATTAATTCCAAAAAATTAATTTCATACTTGAAAATTCAAAGCGATCCTTCTCCTAAGAAGGATTCGATGTTTGGAACAGCTTAGAAAGATTTAAAAGTAAACATTTCTTATAAAATTTTTGTACCCAATTTTGTACTCAACCGGTCAACTTGGAACAACCTTCCTCACTCCATCTTTCCCCATGTCTGTGACCTCCATTCCTTCAAACGCGGAGTGTCTAGGCATCTCGAAAACTTTGGACCTTGATTTTGGCTTTCCTCTTCTTCTATTAGGGGTGGGAGGGGCATTCGGACTTGGACCCTCCTCCTTGCGTAAAAAAAAAAATTTGAGCTAAAATTTTGAATCGATACTATCTACTTTTTGTTTCCACTTTCCTTTCTCTATATCCTGTTTGTCTTTTATTTCTTTAGAAACCTTTACAGAAACTCAGTTTAATATCTAAACCGTTACTTTCGTTAATTTAAAAATACCTTTAAAAAACAAACAGAATTATCTATTTACTTCAACTTAGTATCAGTGTCAGTATTAACCAGTGTATGCCATTAAAATCTTATTTCAATAATGAATCTAAATTGCTGTACATTAGGGTGGATCACTTTTCACTTTTTTTAAAACATTATAGCTGGTCAAAGTTTTTCCCATGATTTGGTTCAGTGGAAGTACACTGACACCATTTTTACCAAAATCGATCAATATTTAGGGGTCGCGCATCGACCTTGAAAATTTCAATTTTGGAAATTTGGCCAAATTGACAATTTTTTACTGAATAAAGATAAATCATCAAATGACCATATTTTCTGAATCCTCTCAGTGAAAGAAATTCTCTTAGATACTTACCAAGTTGATCGGACAAGTGGTTTAGAAGTTACACTCACCTAGAAATAACATTAAAATTTAAAATACCGTATTTGTCCCCCGTTATGGACGTAATCATAGCATCAGTAGCTGGCGCATCCTAAAATCCCAATTACACACACACGCTATGTCTATGACCAATATTTTTACTAATCACAGTTTGCTTTTTACAGATCAACTGTGTCAATTGATTCTTGTTTGATAAGTCTAGACTTTAGTACAATGGATAAACTGTTAACAACCAGGAGTGGGAAGACTGAAAGTTACTTATTCTGGAAAAGAGAAAGCAGCAACAACAGCACCACCTTCTCTAAGGTCAGCCACGGACGTCTTCTTATTTGGTCAGCCATCTTCCTCAATCGGTGGTGCCAAATTGCCAACCACCCATCAAGTTCTCCAGTACTTCTTCTATGCCAAGCAGGAAACTACTGACAGGAAGGCCGCCGTAAAAGACACGGTGGCCAATGTTCTGGCATTTTGGAACATGGCACGTATAAAGACGATCACGAGGCGTAACTGCGAAAGAAAACTGGAGTTACTGTGGGAACAGTGGCGCTCGCTGCAGAAGAGCAAGATGAGAGACAGTGACGCGGGAAAAGGCAGGGAGAAGTTTTCAGAAAATCTGAACAAGCTCTGGGACATCGGAGCTCCCGATGCTATTGAAGAGATACAGAAAAGTCGACTGCTCTCAGACAACAACAAACAAGAAGATATTAAATTTTATGAGGATCAACGGGGCCTGCGCCAGGCAACAATGAGTGGGAATGATAAAGTGTTCGTTGTCAAGAGAAAACGGCAACTCTCAAGACAACAATCTCGTGATGAGCCAGGCACCTCAAAAACGAAATTAGGAACCGAAGCTGAGAGCGACGATGAATCTATAGAAAGCAGATCATCGAGCAACTCCGAATCACAGCTAGAACCACCATACCGACAGCCGAGAAAATCAACTGTATCAATCAGCCTTCCTCACCGCATCCTCAATGCACCGGCTGTTATTGAAGTGGCTGATCGCTTCCGGATGTCCAATAATCAGGTGTGTATATATCAGTAATGATCTTTCCTTGACAAAGATATAATAGACGTAACGACGGAAAATTTAGTGATTATTTTGTCACATAAAAACCATACGCATCCTTGTCAATTTCCTTTCAATTTCGCACATAGGTGGCAAGTGTCGTGGCGGCAGTCCTACGTTCGACAGATCCGCCCGCAGACCTGGACAAATTCAGTATCTC
Organism: Bathynomus jamesi; assembly: GCA_023014485.1. Classification (NCBI taxonomy): domain Eukaryota; kingdom Metazoa; phylum Arthropoda; class Malacostraca; order Isopoda; family Cirolanidae; genus Bathynomus; species Bathynomus jamesi. Next base: position 806,338 of record JAJOZX010001351.1, on the reverse strand, counting down.
GAAGGACACGTCTCGCCGTGGAAGAGTGGCACATCGTTGTGAAGTGTCGACAGCTGTGCAGAAATCCTTCGTATCTCCGAGGCATGCTGTCGTCCACTGGGACGGTAAAGTAATCAAGGTCAGTTTTGCCCTCACCGTGGACGACAGTGAATTAACATGTTCCAGTGACGACAGTGGATTGACATATTCCAGTGGACGATAATGGATTGGCATGTATGACATACGTTTCAGGACTCTCTTGGATCATTGGAGCACCGCCAGGCGATTCTCATCTCCGGAGCTCCCCAATGCACAGAAGGAAAAGTTGCTGGCCGTTCCGACTGTTGCTGACGGCACCAGTCTGTCCCAGGCCCAGGCGACCTTTCGTGCTCTCAAAGACTGGGGATGCGAGAACAACGTGATTGGACTGTGCTTCGACACAACTTCCTCCAATACGGGGAGGGTGCAAGGTGCGGTGGTCCGGCTGGAGAACATGCTTGGTAAACCGCTCTTCCAGCTGGGCTGTCGCCATCACGTTATGGAGCTCATCGTGGGGGCAGTGGTCATCACCACGTTTGGAAGAACCACAGCACCAACTGAACCTTTGTTCCAGTATCTGAGGAGAAGGTGAATTTCAAGTCTAAGGCGCATTTGTTTTCTCCAATGATTTTTTGCCTTCAGAGCAATTGAGATATCAGCGTCCTTCTACTAATGATGTTAATAGCAGTCGAAAAGGGAAACTTCAGTCGTTTTCATGCAATATTTTCATAACTCCCCTTTCAGGTGGGACAAGCTTGACCTCTCGACTTATCGCGAGCTGGAGATCGAGCATTTGGCGGAGGTGACGTGGCTGATGGAGCTCAGAGATGAGGCAGTCATGTTCCTCGGCACCGCTTCTGGTCTTGTCAGAGAAGACTACCGAGAAGTGGCGGAGATTACACTCCTGGTACTCGGGGCCCAGCCACGTCGTGGCACACACTTCATGCCCCCAGGAGCCTACCATCATGCGAGGTGGATGGCCAAGGTTGGTATTTTGAATTAGAAGTTAAATATTGTATTGCCTTCTGCAAACAGCCATTTGAAGTCCCTACCAGAAAAAAATAAGATAAATAATTTACCATTAAACAAACTTATATGGAGTGGTATCGGTATTTACACATCACAGTGCGTATTCGTTTCGGATCATCTACTACACGAAGCTCTGATGTTCAGCGGTCAGCTGGAGTTCAACGACGAGCTGGTACAGAAACTTCAGAGAGTGGTACTATTTACTGCACTCCTCTACGCACCTGCCTGGCTGGCGGCTCCTGTCGCAGCTGATGCCCCGCTGAATGACCTTGTGTTGTACCAGCGTCTTCTGCAGTACAGGGCTGTGGATCGCGAGATCCACCCTACTGTACATAAATGGCATGACCTTATGTGCACTTTCCAAATATTGCTACAGGAACGCTACGAAAGTAGATAGAAAGTACGGTAGTTACTTAGATGACGTAAGAAGGTATATGAAAAGTACGAGAGTGACTGTTTCAGGCACAGTTAGAATGCCGGAGTATCTCGAAAGTGCAGAAATGAATTCTTGATTCGGAATGGACGGACAGGTGAGCTGACAACGTTGGCAAGGAAACCGAAAACACATTTTCTTTTATATATTCTCTCTCTCTCTCTCTCTCTCTCTCTCTCTCTCTCTTTCTCTGTATATATATATATATATATATATATATGAAAATTATTTCACGAAAGTAACACGTGAAAAATATTTATGATGAATAAAACCACGAAGGAAAGGAAACACAAAAAGGTGCTCAAGCGCTTTCGTCTAATGACATCCTCAGGAACACTGAAGTACATAAAAGGTTACGGCCTATATATAGGTTACAGAAAGAAAGAAAAAAAATAAATAAATAAATAACATACATACACACAAACATATATATATATTATTATTATTATAATAATAATAAATAAATTAATAATCAGAGCTGGGCACTTGCGTTTTTTTGCGCGTTTTTTTGCGGTACTGCGGTACTGCGGTACTACTACCGCACTACCAAACCGGTACCGCATAACGCAGTACCGCAAAGGATCGCTGAAAGTACAGCAGTACCGCTACCGCATTCAAATTTCCCGCGGTACTTTCCGCGGTACCGACCAACACGGTAGTACCGCAGTACCGCAAAAAAAAACGCAAGTGCCCAGCTCTGATAATAATATATATATGTACATACATATCTACACACACACACACACATATATATATATAACTGCAATGCCCTCTCAAGGCATTGGTTTCTGCCCTATGTAGGAGAATTACAACTTCTGACTATCGTGGCTCCGTAGTGTAGTGGTTAGCACGTCTGACCGGCAATCGGAAGATCCTGGGTTCGATTCCCGGGCGGGTGCCTTATTTTTCATGTTTGTTATTTCTCTTCCTCGTGTGCAGAACACTCCTCTATACTTACGTCGTTTCTATACATATATATTATATATATGCAATAAACGAAGTAAAAATAAAAATTAAAAATTAAAGGATTAACAAAGAGGCATACAGATTTGTAAGGAAAAATATCGATTTTTAGCACAAGATCAAATGAATTATAAAAATACAAATTTATACTGGAAATCTGCCCGGGTTTTAACACTTTGCCTTTTATAGTCAAGTTTCGATATATATAAAAATAAAATGAAGATTAAAAGTTAATAAAGTAGCATACAAGTTTACCAAAGATTTAGCGTCCTACCCTTTTTATCTAAATCTGTTTTGAAGGAATTCAAAACAAGAGGATCGAGTTGAAAAAGACCTTTGCTTATGTTGAAGTTATTTGAAAGTTGGATAATGGCAGACTCAAGAATATTTCTATTAACAATGTTGCTAGAGTGAAATAAAACTGAAGCATTATTCCAATCAATACAGTGGGATAACTCTGACAAATGGACAAAAAGAGCACTGGACAACTGTCCTGTTCTAACGGAATATTGATGCTGTTTTATACGTGTGTGCAAATCCTTTCCCGTCTGACCTATGTGAAAGGAAAAACATTGTTTACACCCAATTTTATAGATAATGCCTGAATTATTGGTAGGGCTATTTTTTACTATGATATTTTTCACAATATTGTTATATGAAAATACTACATTAATATCCAAAAGTTTAAGTACATTAGCAATGCCTAAAAAGCCCGGGAAAAATGGAAGTACTAAAATATTTTTTGACAAAGTACGAGTGTTATTATTGACACGATAGAAAGTTCGTTTTGCCTTGTTGAGACAAGATTCCATAAACGCAGATGGATAACACAGATCACTTCCAATACCGTTGATTTTTTCCAATTCGGCATCGATGTATTCCGGACTGGCGATCATAAAGGCGCGGAGAAACATTGATGAAAAAATGGCCTTCTTAGTGGGGGTGTCATGTCCCGAGCAAAAGTGCACGTACGACAAATTGTTTGTTGTTTTCCGATAGATACTAAACTTAAAACCTGGGCTTTCCCTATGTGCACGCACATCCAAAAATGGGATTGAATTGTCTTGTTCCACTTCTAAAGTAAACTTAATGGAGGGGACTTGATCATTTAACTGAAGGAGGAAGTTATCCAGGTCACGATTCATGGGCCAGATACACAAGATATCGTATCTGGCCCATGAATCGTGACCTGGATAACTTCCTCCTTCAGTTAAATGATCAAGTCCCTCCATTAAGTTTACTTTAGAAGTGGAACAAGACAATTCAATCCCATTTTTGGATGTGCGTGTACATAGGGAAAGCCCAGGTTTTAAGTTTAGTATCTATCGGAAAACAACAAACAATTTGTCCTACGTACACTTTTACTCGGGACATGACACCCCCACTAAGAAGGCCATTTTTTCATCAATGTTTCTCCGCGCCTTTAGGATCGCCAGTCCGGAATACATCGATGCCGAATTGGAAAAAATCAACGGTATTGGAAGTGATCTGTGTTATCCATCTGCGTTTATGGAATCTTGTCTCAACAAGGCAAAACGAACTTTCTATCGTGTCAATAATAACACTCGTACTTTGTCAAAAAATATTTTAGTACTTCCATTTTTCCGGGCTTTTTAGGCATTGCTAATGTACTTAAACTTTTGGATATTAATGTAGTATTTTCATATAACAATATTGTGAAAAATATCATAGTAAAAAATAGCCCTACCAATAATTCAGGCATTATCTATAAAATTGGGTGTAAACAATGTGATTCCTTTTACATAGGTCAGACGGGAAAGGATTTGCACACACGTATAAAACAGCATCAATATTCCGTTAGAAGAGGACAGTTGTCCAGTGCTCTTTTTGTCCATGTGTCAGAGTTATCCCACTGTATTGATTGGAATAATGCTTCAGTTTTATTTCACTCTAGCAACATTGTTAATAGAAATATTCTTGAGTCTGCCATTATCCAACTTTCAAATAACTTCAACATAAGCAAAGGTCTTTTTCAACTCGATCCTCTTGTTTTGAATTCCTTCAAAACAGATTTAGATAAAAAGGGTAGGACGCTAAATCTTTGGTAAACTTGTATGCTACTTTATTAGCTTTTAATCTTCATTTTATTTTTATATATATCGAAACTTGACTATAAAAGGCAAAGTGTTAAAACCCGGGCAGATTTCCAGTATAAATTTGTATTTTTATAATTCATTTGATCTTGTGCTAAAAATCGATATTTTTCCTTACAAATCTGTATGCCTCTTTGTTAATCCTTTAATTTTTAATTTTTATTTTACTTCTCCGTTTATTGCATATATATATATGTGTGTAGATATGTATGTATATATATATATATATATATATATATATAGTTTGTGTATGTATGTTATTTATTTATTTATTTTTTTTTTTTTTTTTCTGTAACCTATATATAGGCCGTAACCTTTTATGTACTTCAGTGTTCCTGAGAATGTCATTAGACGAAAGCGCTTGAGCACCTTTTTGTGTTTCCTTTCCTTCGTGGTTTTATTCATCATATATATATATATATATATATATTATACAGAGAGAGCCGAAAGTACGTCAGTTTTGATGGCAATAGTGTTTCATTTCATTTAATGGTGAAGGAATCCCTAATAAACGATAGAAAATTTTCTACAATTTTTTAACGTAACGTAAGAGTAAACTTTATCTATGTTATGTTGGTTTAATTTTGTGTCCAAAGTTTTCTTTATTTTTGATATGTACTACTTCAAATTCTGAATTCGTTTTCCAGAAAAGTGTTCGTCTATTTTCTCTGAACTGTTTTTGAACAATGAAGCATTCTGAACAATATTCGTGATAATCAGCGCATACTATTAAATTATTTGTTCAAAATCGAAACCAAGTAAGCGTATACAAAAGTAAGAATCGACACGGAAAACAAAGATTTTCACAAACTTCTATACATAGAAATATTATCTTCTGTTGTCTCAAATCACTCAAAAAAAAGGAAGTTTTGAAAACCGTTTCTTCTATCCAAAAAAGTTATGTATCATTAAAAGAAGTCATTCTACTATCTGATAAGAATGTTCGATACCTAAAAGAAGGAAAACTTCCTCTGGAGTGCACCCTCAAAAAGAAGTTATAAGTTCTAAATTTAGAAGGTTTAATTTTGAGCGTAATGTACGCAGGCTACGTATAATAATAAATTCATATTGCTTCATATATGTCTCGCAATCCTTTAGACATAATCTTTACAATTCCGTCTTTATTGTAATGAATGTTCTTGTATATTCTCTATTATTCTTGTATATTCTCTATAATCATCTTTTGAACAAAAGAGAATATGAATTTGAATGAATATTGCACGAATAAGGCCCGAAACTACTGCAAGTGAGGAGGACTCAGCTACCTTCTTCTCAAATTCTGATTAAAGTCTATGATGTTCGCAAGTATGTCCCAATTAGCCAAATTAAGTCACGTCAGGAGTGTCTCGTCCCTTGAAGCGGAATCTCACGAAATGGGGTTTGCTACTTTCCTTATTTATGAGCCCTGTTTTCATATTAGTCAGGTGCGTGCATGGCATTCACTGTATTCCATATAGTTATTTTTTGGGCGGGGGGGGGGACGTTTTTGCGGGCATTCGCCCGCGGCCACTGCTTCCTGCATAAAAAAATCCCCACTTATTACAGTTGTCACTTTGAATATTTGGATTAGGTAATCTTAAATATGAAATAAATTAGGTGTTGTAATAAATGAAATGAGGCGTATTAAAAAGGTTAATCTTTAAAAGGAGAAATTTTTAATACAACGTGATTTAAATGGAAAATCTATTCGTGAAAATAGATTTTAAAATTTCACTTCAAACATCGCTCATTTTCAGTTTTTGGCGCATAATCAAATTTTTTTCTTTTAATTAACCCACATTAACGATTCAAGCCATTATCTAGTAATACATATGTAAGAACGTCTCTTTCTCTATATATCTGTTCGCACATTATATAAGGTGCTCATAAAAGAAATGTGCAAATTCCATTTAAAATAAGCTAAATTTGGTTTTGAGGATACTATATATATATATATATATATATATATATATATATATATATATATATACACTGAAGAGTATACGCCAGGTTGTATTTACTTTACGTTGTGGCACAGCAATGGTTAGCGCTCGCAACTTCTATTCAAAAAAATATGAATGAATCCTGGTGGCCTTATTTTTCCACGCGCACACACACACACACACACACACACACACACACACACACACACGCGCGCACACACACACACACACACACACACATATATAATTCAGTGGCGTGCGGTAGGTGTGCCCACAGGGTAAGCGGTAGCTGCAAATATATATATAATATATGGGATGAATTTTACAATAAAACACGTGAAATGAATGAATGCTGCAAACCCACAATCGTTTTTCTTTTTCCTTGTGGGTTTGCAGCATATATATATATATATATATATATATATATATATATGCATTCAACTGCAAAGAACACGCAGTATAAATAAGGTAAAGAACGACGCTTGTATAGATATTCCGCGCAAGACGAGAGAGAGAGAACGAAACAAATTGTGGAAAAACATGTCCCAAAAATACAGCAAAGGGGAAAGAGAAGCAGGTTCGAGAGACAAAAGAGGTCATTGTTCCGAAAGAGAAAAAGTGTGACTGCAAAACTAAGTAACTGTAAAGATAACATCACGAAAGTATTAGATGATAAACTGCAGAGTATCGATGACGTCATACAGGAACTAATTGGGAAGCATACAGAAAAAGAAGAAGACGACACTATAGAAGCGATAAAGGTTAACTCAAAGTACTTCTATAATTTTGCAAAAAGGGAGTCGAAAAACCATGCGACTATCGGACCTCTGAAAAAAGAGAACAGTGCTTTATCTGATGATCTAACAAAAGTATCTGAAATATTAAGAGCTCAGTACGAATCATCTTTCAGTATCCCAAAAACTGACAAACTGATATGCGATAGAAACGCATTCTTTGAAGAAGAAATACAAGGGGAAAATATAACGGACTTCGACTTTACGACAGATTACACAGCTCAACAAAAAATTTTTTTGTTTCGTTGCCAAGGAAATTCGTACGAATTTAGGGTATTTTGGGGTTGCTGAATTCCAAAATGAAAGTAGTTTTTCCGATTTGGCTCTACAGTAGTTCTTGAGATAATGAATACCCTCAATTAATGGTGAGACACGCGAATATTCTTAGTGTTTACTCCGCGATCATTCTAGAATATTCCCCCTCCGTATATAAGTCATCGGCCACCCAACCAGTAGTCAGTTGACAGTGTGGTTAATGTGAAAGGTTTCAATCGATACAAGAAACTCAAGTGGGATTATCCCAATTTGGAATCAGCAAGGCGACCTGTGTCACACAGCGAAGACGTTCCCATACCAGTGTTTACCACACTGCCCGACCTTCCGTTGTCAGAATTTGAAGAAATTCAGGACTTAGGTGGTAGTAGTGGAAGTGACTATGAAGGAAGCATTTCAACACCTCAGCAGTTCTCCCAAGACGAACTCAATGATCTGATACGGGACCTCAGTCTGTCAAAGTCTGCTTCAAATACATCTGTAGATCGTTCCCTGGACTAAGTATGGAAAAACTAAAAGCTGGAATCTTTGATGGCCCTCAAATCCGTACACTTATCAAGGATTCTAATTTCACAAAATTTATGAATGGTGTTGAAGCTTCTGCCTGGTGCAGTTATGTCTCAGTTGTCAAGAACTTCTTGGGTAACCACAAAGCAGACAATTATGAAGAACTGGTGCAAAACATGCTCACAAACTTTGAAAAGTTGGGTACTAATATGAGCATAAAGGTACACTTTCTCCATAGCCACTTACACAGATTTCCGGATAATCTTGGTGATTTTAGCGAGGAACAAGGGGAGAGGTTTCATCGAGATATCAAGGTGATGGAGGAAAGGTATCAAGGCAGATGGGACAGACACATGATGGCAGACTATTGCTGGAACCTCCAACGTGATTGTCCTGATAACCCACATAAAAGAGAATCGTACAAACAGAGATTTACTATACATTAATTGTAATTATGCGAATCAGCTTTCTGTGTTTATCTGTTATTATACCGAATAAAATGCCATTATGTATTTCATGTGTTTACTTTTGTATGATTTGAGACAATTTCAATGCGATTTGTAAGTAGGCTCCGCCTGAACATAAATTTTTTGCATTTTTACGCGTTTCAATGGGGTACCAATTATCTCATAAATTAGAGCCAATCTAGCAAAATCGATGTCATATTCGGAATCAGCACCACAAAGTTACCCCAAAATCACTCTAATATGATTGGCAATAAAATGAGTGTTGACCAGTGTTATATTACACAAGCTATAGGGAAACTAAAAGCACATACAGCGGCAGGACTAAAAACACTGATCATACCCAAATTGGAATACTGCTCGGTCCAAACATCTCCATATGAAAAAGAAGACATTAGGCAGCTAGAAGGGATTCAGAGAAGCTTCACAGCCAAGTCAAGGGGTGCAAAGAACTAAACTACTAGGAAAGGTTACACGAATTAAACCTACTGTATATTCACTTGAAAGGAGAAGAGAGAGAGATACACCATCATTTACGCTTGGAAAATAATGGAGAAACTAGTCCCTAATCTTACTCTGAACCCTGTAACTCCCCCAAACAACGGTGGAAAGTGCCAACAGGAAGGAGTGCATTTTGCAAATTTTTGGAAGTTTCTACGGCAGGAGGGACTTGTTCCTCGGAGATGGACTTCATCTTAATGACGTTGGAGCTGCGCATTTAGGAAGACTATTTCATAATACTGTCTCTTCTTTTCAGGCTGCCGCAACTCGAACGGTCCCGGCGTAATTTCTTCAAATATCCCCTGCGCTCGCGAAGGTGTCGCAATTACAAACAATTTGAAGGTTCTATCCTTAAATGCTCGTAGCCTACGAAATAAAATAAACGAATTTTTTTCTTTAATTGCTTGTAAAGACTATGATTTCATTGCGATAAATGAATCGTGGCTTAGCACTGAAACACGTGACTTTGTAGGGGAGTATCAAATTAGATGTTATAGACTTTTTGTTAAAAACAGAATAGGTAGGCGAGGAGTCGTTGCTATGTTGTATATGAAAGATAATATTGCGAACGTTATAGAAGTGAAGCACACAATTCCAGAACCGATAGATTCGGCTATAGCAGAACTTAAATTGAACGATTTCAAACTTGTTGCGGTTATATATAGGCCCCCTAATCAAACGGCTGATACGGACGAAGCGTTATATCGTGAACTAAATAAAATAATATGTAGTGAGCAGGCCTTAGTTATGGTCTGACTTTAATTGCTCCAACGTGAATTACGATAAAATACAGGGAGACGCGGAAGGTAATCGTTTAGCTAATTTTCTCGAGGATAGCTTTCTTATTCAAAAGATTGGGGAACCTACGAGGTTGGACAGTATTTTAGATTTAGTAATAACTACGGATGATAGGCTAATCACGGATCTTCAAGTAATAGAACCGTTAAGCAATAGCGATCACAATATGGTAGAGTTTGTCCTCTCAGTAAGTCACTCGAAACCAGCTAACTCGACTAAAATTCCTAACTTCCAGCACGCAGACTTTTGTAAATTTCGAAATTAATTGTTATACGTCAATTGGGAAAACGTAATGGGGATCTCCAACGCAAAACTAATGTGGGAATCGTTTGAAACAGTAGTTAGGAATATAAATGAGGAATGTGTACCGTACAAAATTAAACGTGCGAAAGTAAACAACAAGCCCTTGTGGTTTACTTCTAGAGTAGGAGATATTATAAAGAGTAAAGATAGGGTTTATAGGCTACATAAGTGAGATAAAGACAATTTGTGGTTACGAAACAACTACATATCTCTAAGGCGTGAAGCGAAAAGTGTAATAAAAGAGTCCAAGCGCGAATTTGAAATCTCCATAGCTCATGACGGCAAAGAAAACCCCAAGCCAATCTTTCAATACGTCAACAATAGGAATCCAGTAAAAAGTATCTTGGGGCCGTTGAAAAATTTGAACGGAGAGCTAGTTTCTGAAAACAAGGAAATGGCTACCTTGCTAAACGAAGTTTTTACGTCAGTTTTTACATAGAAGATGTAACGAATATCCCTACGGTCATAGACATAATACCTTTTGATAATGGTAATATTTTGGATAATATCTTGGTTAGTGAAAGGGAGGTAATGCGCTATATTGATAAAATGAAAATGCGTAAATCACCGGGGCTGGATTCCATATATCCCATACAACTAAATGAATTAAAAGAAAGCATTGTTGTGCCGCTAAGAAAGATTTTTAATGCGTCTATTTCTGAGGTGTGCGTACCAGATATTTTCAAGTTAGCAAATGTAACACCTATCTTTAAGAAAGGCGATAAAGGTGCGGCGGGAAATTATAGGCCAATCAGTTTAACGTCTGTTGTAGGTAAGATACTGGAATCAGTAATTAGGATCGTACAGTCGAACACTTAGAATTGCATAACTTGGTTAGAAATACGCAGCACGGTTTTAGGCGAAACAAATCTTGCTTAACTAATCTTTTAGAATTTTTTTCAAAGCGTGGTTGAAGTTTACGATAGTCATCGGCGGTTGATGTAGTGTATTTAGATTTTCAAAAAGCCGTACCGCACAAAAGACTCATTGAAAAAACTAAGGCTCATGGAATCAGGGGTGTAGTAATAAATTGGATAGAAGAGTAGTTGCGAGGTAGGAAACAGAGAGTGGTCGTTGATGGAGCGGAGTCGTGTTGGGCAAATATAGCGAGCGGCGTTCCTCACGGTTCTGTATTGGGCCCCTTGCTTTTTCTTATATATATATATATATATATATATTAACGATTTAGATGTCGGCCTAGTCAGTCAAGTTTCAAAGTTTGCGGATGACACGAAGTTGGGTGGTAGGGCGATTAATGACGAAGATAGAGGTAAAATCCAGGAAGATCTGAATAAAATCTTGATTGGTCAGTCACATGGCAAATGAGATTTAACGTCGATAAGTGCAAAATTTTACATATAGGTTTGCGTAATTTTGCATATAGTATGTCAGGAAGGAGTTAGCAAGCGTAGAGCAGGAAAAAGATTTAGGAGTTATAGTCACTGGTGATTTAAAAGTAGCGAAACAAAGTACAGCAGCGGTCAATAAAGCGAACAAAGTGCTAGGTTTTATAGCTCGGAAGTTTTAGTACAAATCGCGCGGTATTATTGTTCCTCTTTATAAATCATTAGTTAGACCCCATTTGGAGTACACGATCCAATTTTGGAATCCGCATATGCGAAAAGATATAGACAAAATCGAAAGAGTTCAAAGACGAGCAACTAAGATTATTCCGTCGCTTAGATCGAAGTCGTACGAGGATAGGCTTAAGGAGTTAAAATTGACTACACTCGAGACTAGGAGGCTAAGGGGTGATCTAATCTAGGTTTTCAAAATTATGAATGGGTTCGATAACGTAGATACTAGATAGAGATAGCTTTTTCGAAATATCTCAATATAATAAGACTAGAAATAAAGGGTGTAAGTTGACAAGTAGAAGGTTCGAGACAGCATTTGCAAAAAACTTTTTTACGCCTAGAATAGTAAATAGCTGGAATAGTTTGCCGGTAGAAGTAATTAGTAACACGTCTATAAACATGTTTAAAAATCGATTAGACGCATCTGTTGATAGATTGGGTATAGTTTAAGGTAGTAAAATTAAGGCTTTGTGGTTCGGAACCCACTGTAAAATTGTAGGTCCTCTTCGCCACTACGGAGGACATGCACAATTCACAATTACGAACACAATTAGGTACACCAGCCATGAGTGGATCCTAGGGTCTTTGTTGGTCTGAAACATTATAACATTATAACATTATAACGTCCTCATCTATGTCAGTTAGCATGATTATGAAGAGGAGTGGAGCTAATACTGCGCCTTGTGGTACTGAGCTGAGGACCTCTGATTCTGATGAAGATACTCCTTGTACTGTAACGACTTGCCGCCGCTCACTAAGGATATATATATATATATATACAGTATATACCATTATATATAACTTTATATTACTCGTAGTTTTCGATTACTGTAAAGGGTGTTTCAAAAGTCTTTACCCTTTTTTTTCCCCAAGGACCCTAAGGTGACCATACGTTCAACACCCAAGTGAACATAACTGTCAGAGCGTGCAGAGTGTGCACACACTTCGTGAACACAATCAGAGGCCACGCAAGTCAATATGTCAGGTTCGATGGAGCAATTGAAAACTCGGGTTGCTTGCGCTGCGTTTGGGGAGGCACATCGAGCTTGTGCAGACATGATTCGGAGAATTCGTCACGCTGATCACAAGCTCAAAGTTCCAGGTTTGAAAAACCCTGTATCTGTGGCGTGGGTGGCACAACGTTTGGATAAGATGCACCAAGTTGGCGGAAAATCATTAAACATTTTATAAAGGTTTGTGTTGAATGTATGGTCACCTTAGGGTCCTTGGGGAAAAAAAGGGTAAAGACTTTTGAAACACCCTTTAGTATAATACATATACTGACTTTTTGTAATTTGACCTTTAACTGGGTAGGCGGCGTATGCTCCGCTTACCCTGACTGCACGCCACTGATATACTGTGTGTGTATATATATATATATATATATATATATATATATATATATATATATATATATATCCACGTTCAGCTGTATAAGGTCTTTATTTCAGGTACTAGTATCTGGTTCGATGCCATAAAAGATGGAAGGGAACAGCGGGCTTGGTGATAACGTCAAATGATAAAAATCAGACGAAGGGATTTTGATGGAGAGAAAATTATTTCTTGCTTGAATTTTGGCCTAAATTTCACTTTAGCATTTACGAGTATTTACAGTATTTATCTTCGATCAAAGACTGATAAAGTGTAGCAATTTTTGTTTGTTTTCATATTAAATGAGTTCTGACTGAGTTTCTCACTTGTTTATTGGGCACCTTATAACATTTTCTGCTTTAATATATATATATATATATATATATATATATATATACACACACACACACATATATATATATATATATATATATATATTAGGGCATAAAATAAATCATTGTCTGATCCGACTTACCGACTGGTATTGAAGAAAGTCCCGATCTTTGCTTGTACCTTCTTCATTTTTCTGTAGACCTCGACGTTCACTCAGATTCACTTTAGCATATAAAATATTATAACACAAAAAATACAAAAGATACTTATTCAAAGTGAATTAGAGCTGCACTGCAAACACCTGTTACATACAAGATGGCGCTTGAAAACATTTGAGAAATTAAAAAGTGTACGGCGCATGCGCGAATTATAAGTTCCTATGCATTTTCCAGCAGAAATCGAGCAGAGAGTATCGTTTCAAGGCAGTCTCGCTAGAGGGCGCTATTTTCAAAAAAATCTTACCAGTGTGAAGCGATGCCAAAATTTATCTCATCGGTGAGCACTGGTCTGGATCCGGGCCTGCCTGTTAGAGGAATTTTAGGAAAATCGACCTAACAAATTAGCAGGAAGTCGAAACTTGGTACACTTGTAAACTGAACCCTACTGATGAATATATTAAAGGTCCCAACAAATCCAAGTTGTGCTCCAACCGCCATCTTGGAAAATGGCGGCCGAATTTCGGTTTTTTGGAAATAACTTTAGAACCGTAAAAGATACGAAACTTTACCAAGAGAGCAATATCATTCTACATACAAAGACAAACATTTTCTGTTCCTAACTTTGTTTTGTACGATGAAAAATAAAAACGTTATGCAAAACCAAAGATTTTTCATTCTATGATCAATGCGGACACGACGTTCAAACTGGGTTTGTAGGTAAAAAAGCGAATGTTTTGTTATGACTGCCTATTTTCAGAAACCTCTCTTACTTTGTATGGGTGATTTTGTGAAAAAATATTTCACAGGAACGAGCTAGTAGAAATATAAATTGTGACAGTACCTGGTTTTCTAAATATTTATACCAATACATTTTCTTGTTTCTAGCAGATAAGGGCAATAGGGTGGAGTGAAAATGGCCCCAAAATTTTTTTTTGTGAATTTTAACTTACTTGAGGTTTTAAAAGTGTGCCAATGGACTAATAGAACAATATGCAAAACGTTTATTAAAATCAGACAATCTTTTGATCGACCACCAGACGTTATAAGTTTACAATAATATACGATTTTACCAAAATACCTAAAATACGAGTAAACATCAGACTATATATTTTTAGTTATTTTGGCACACTATTATGCTAACGATAGAGTCTGAGTTATGCATGCATGGTTAATTCAGAATTGATAGTCACGTTTAGACTCAAGTTTCGGCATAAGCTGCCGAGAAGCGACGCGAGCCCGATAAATCCATGGCGGGACGTCTCGCCACACACAGCGCTGAAGCTTCGGTAACTAGGTTCACGCATCTTTCCACCGCCTGTGTGTGACAAGGGAAGCGAGGGAGAGGACACTTGGTGAAATTGAGCAGGATCATGTCGTTCAATTTGTTGTCCGTCATGTCATATCCATCGTAACAGGAGGCTCCGTCACGGTCAAAGTCTGCCAATCGACCATGTCCTGGTATTTGGTCGCATCGGGTTGAGCGGTGGCACTCGAACCTGCGGATTTTGTTTGCAGACACATGTGATCTTGCCTTCATGATTCTTCTTGAGTCCGAGTTCCCTTATATGTGGTCGCTCATCTGTGATCATGGCTAATAGCACGTTCTTGGGGTGTCCGCAGAAGCCGTTTCGCCGAATCACCGGGTCGACGACTTTCTTTAGAGAGGAGCTGGGTACCGTGTTCTCACCATCATCCCGTGCAGATGTTTGGCTCCATCTTTGCATGATGGCTGCGTCTTGATGGCGAACCATGTTGGGGCGTAGACAGGATGATGAAGTGACAAGAGTTTTGATGTTGTTGGATGGTGCATCGAGGCCAACATAGAGGCGGAGGATTCTGTTGGCAGTTGTCAACCATCGCGAGTGGTTCAATGGTCCCGGTTTTTCCCAATGCTAGATCACAGGGACAGTGTCCTTCACTGACAGCTTGACACATCTGCCACAGGTACTGCTGGTCAGTGCTCAGGTCCTTCACGTCAACATGCGGCAGTGGCTATAATGGAGATATAGGTTCATACGATGTTATATGGAGTTCCGTGCATGCTGTGAGAGATTTCCCTATCGGTCCTGAGAAGCACTTAGGTCCTGTAGTTGCTCCATCTAAATGCTGAAACAGGTGTCGCAGGGGAGCTCGTTAGCATGTAATAAGCACACGAGCCATTGCAGCGGTTTTTGTAGTAATTCCTCAAGCTGCCGATAACTCCGCCATTATGTCCAGTGTTGACAGTGGTTCCGTCGCATCCGACGACTTTCACACTGTCGAGATCCACACTTCGCGCAGCCAAGCATTCAAAGATTACTTTGGAATCGCCTTGCTTGATCCACTTGACGGCGTCACGTGGCCAAAGTACGATGAACCTGGTTCACAAATATGCTGACGTGCTCTTCTGTATCTCTGTCCCGGTGGCCATGTCCTGCGGCGTCTCGTACATTTTCATCGTTCTATCCTTTCGACCGTCGAAGTACAATCCAGGCAAGTCTGTCATACTGCTGTCTAGTTTTGTCAGTTCTTGCGAGTTCTACTTCTTTCTCGGCGAATTTACTACGATCAATGACTTTGGAGGTGTCATTTGTAGACACAATTCCAATGTCTTGTACACGGATGATGCAATAACGGCTGCTGCTCGATCTGAGACGCCCGTTCTATCGCACGCTTAGCCAAACATGGTAATTGTACAGTCATCGTCATTCTTTGACGTTTACTCTCCAGTGTCGATAGATCAGGTTTACAGTGTGACTTAGATAGGGTGTATTCTTCGTCGCTGTTGTCGGTGTCATCGTCCTTGTCTTCCTCGTTGTAGCTTCCAGAATTGCTTGCTGCTTCGATTGTTCTTGGTGAATGCTGTCTCTTCTCGATTCACAGACTTTCCTGGATATTTTCTTCTGTAGCTTTGTTGTTTCCACCAAATCGATGCCTCCTATAATCATCTTTCTGGCTCCTCTCTGGTCCTCTAGAAACTTTCTTTCTTTGAGTGGTACTTTGTCGCTCTTTCGCACTTACAGCTCATGACGAAATCTACACATTTGCATTTGCTAATGTCGAAGAGTTTATCTGCGTCTTCTCTGAACTGTTCAAGTTGTTGCTTGTAGTTGTCGTTGTCCTTCCGAGCCTTGTATGGTTTCAAGATTTCTTGTATTTCTCGTTGTACGGTCTGAGCGTTTCAATCACTCGTCCGTGCGTCACGGTCGGAAGAGACGCTTTCTCCCAAACAAGTTCAACATCAACGCAAACTTTTTTTGATACTTCGGCGAACGGTGGATATTTGTTATTCTTCGTTGTCAGCTGTTGTCTTGTATGGATGTAAGCCTTCATAACATCAGCGTAGGTGGGAAGAACATTTGTGGTATCTCGCGTGGCGCGCCAAAATCACACATGCCGCCTTCTCCTCGTAATAATTTCCATTCTGAAAAAAAAAACAATTATTATAAATTGTAAGCAATGTAAGACTATTAAAGAATTTCTGCAAGAAAAAGAAATATCAAATTAATACTGTCACACTCACTTGTCAAACACCTATAAACAGATATCAATATGTAATTAACTTACTTTAATATCAAGTTTCACGAAAAAATGATGATAACAGCACAAATAACCTTCAATTCTCACTGCCACATGTGCACTGAGCTTGGCGGAGCAGCCGCGCTTTGCATATTACTCACTATACCCCACTCCCAATCTCCCATCCCTCTGACTCACGGACTGCATATGTTATCGCACCAAATCACTACCATCACTGAAACTAGCATTAAATCAATGTATGGTTAACTAAACTCTTTCTTATCTCACTTACTCACATCAGCTCTAATAATTTGGCCACCCTCTGTAATTGCCATTAATTTACATTCCACACATGTTTGTAATCTTAAATGTCAACCTCAAGTATGCAATAACACAGTCTACAGCAAACTAAGCTGTTAATTATTTGCATAAACATGGATGAAAGACCAGCATCTTGGATGACTCCTGATGGGCAAAGCGATCGTAAAACATGAAATATGCCATATATTAAAATCGCTGGTGGTCAATCAAGCAATGCTTCAATTGTATTATAATTTCACATGCTTGTTTCTAAAGCCCATTGGCAACTTTTCCACACTCAAGTAATTAAAAATCCAAAATGATATTTTCACTCCACCTTAATGGGCAACTCTGTCCCTAATTTCCTATATTCTACTTCTAATAAATACTCTTAATTATGATTATATCTACGGATTCATCTGTAACATTTATTCACTCAATCGGAGGTTATGAGTTAATATACCGAAGTAATAGTTCAAAGTGAATGACAGACGAACTAATATTTTTCTTTTCTTTTCAGGTAATGGCCGCTATTGATGAGTCAAGATGAAGTGCTTGATATGTTTAAACAAATCTACAGATAAGAAAAAAAATATTGTTAAAATAGAAAACTTTATTAATGAAATTTGCCTTCGTAAATTAAAATAACTTGTAAATGTACAGTAATACCTCGCTTTACGACGCCTCGCTTTACGATATCCCGGGTTTACGAATTTTATTTTAAACGAAATAAAAAAATAAATAAAGTTAAAAAAAACAATATTTAACATCAAAAATAAATCGTACACCTCAAAAATAAGTACATATCGTTCGTGCGTGCGTTTGTTCACTCTGGCGGAGCATTTTTATCGTCAGTTTGTATCGTTGCGTTGAAGTGAGGTTGTTATTGAAATTTACAGAGAAAAGAAAAAATCTTCTTTAAACAAACCATCTTTGGATGCATTTTTCAAGAGTCCTCCATCCACGACTGCATTGCAAGTGCGTCTGAAGGTGCTTCTACGAGTGAGTCAAATAAAAATTAAACTTTCTGTGTGTCTTTTACATATATCTTTGCTTGTTTTTCATTTCATTAAACCATTGCTGCATAAATTATCGTTTTATTACCTTTTCTTGCGATTTTTTTATAAATTTGTTTCCAAGAACGTATCCCTTAATATAACATTAAGCCTATGGGAAAAATGCCTCGCTTTACGATGCCTCACTTTACGATTGGACGCTGGGAACGCAATAATTCGTAAAGCGAGGTATGCCTGTATATTTTGTATCTTAGAATTAAATGTAATTAAATATTCTAGTTTTTTAACGTCTAAAATATACTTAGTATAAAATTTTCTATTGTCTTTATATATTTTAAATAACTAATTAATTTTTTTCTTTAAATTTTTAAAATAAATTTTTTTAAGAAATTTTTTCAAACTGGCAACAGGACATTGCTGTTTCTGCCTTGTCAGTAACGGTTTATCTGTGTTTTGTGAAGCGTGTAATTGTGTCTGGTGAAATATACAATCATATTGTATTATCAGTGAACATAGAAAAACCTTTGGTGGTTATTTACACAAACACTTAAGATTTACAAACACTGAAATATTATGATAATAATCTAGAAGTCATTATAAATTGTGACAGTACCTGGTTTTCTAAATATTTATACCAATACATTTTCTTGTTTCTAGCAGATATGGGCAACTCTGTCCCTAATTTCCTATATTCTACTTCTAATAAATACTCTTAATTATGATTATATCTACGGATTCATCTGTAACATTTATTCACTCAATCGGAGGTTATGAGTTAATATACCGAAGTAATAGTTCAAAGTGAATGACAGACGAACTAATATTTTTCTTTTCTTTTCAGGTAATGGACGCTATTGATGAGTCAAGATGAAGTTGCTTGATATGTTGCAGACGAGATCGATGTGGGAAGCGGGGTATTTGTGGAAAGAGGGATCAAGACTCTGATTCAAGCAAGCAAAGATAGAGGAGATGATAAATACAAGACATTTCAGGAACTGAAGAGTGTACCAGTACACAAAATCTGTCGGAGAAACTACACAAGAAAGCACAGTATAGCTGCTGTCAATAGGAACCTTCAGAATAATCAACTTCACAAGCCAACAGAGTTCTTCGTTCAGAAATAAAGACATTTAAACTTTCTAAGTGACTGTATATTTGTGGAGAGAAAGCAAGTTACCTGACCAAAACATTAAAAAATAGACGCCTCACTGTATAATGTGGCTACTCTTGAACCTCTGTAGAGAGCAATTACGGTAAAAACTGTACAGTGGTGTTTTGATGGTTATCCTGACAGAGAAACCACTAAGACAGCCGAGCAAGAGCGACGAGCAGCAAAAAGAACTTCTAGAGATATCATATTTAATGAGACTACACCAACCACTATACCACAATCAGATTTCTTGCTAACAGAAACAACAAACTGGCCCTGATTGCATCTCTTGTGTCTAGTATGAAGATCAAAGGTTATTCTGTTGTTCAGGCGGAGAGTGATTGCAGATACTGTTATTGTTAAGGCTGCTCTAGATCAAGCTAAACACCAAAAATCAAACAGTAGTTGTTGGCCAGGATACGGATCTTCTAGTGCTTCTAACTGCTCTAGCCCATGAAACTTGAAATTTGGTTTCTCAACCAGGGATCAAACAGCACACCCCTATTTTCAGCATCCAAAGTGAGAAAAAAAACATGGGGAAGGCTTGTGAAGTTTTGCTATCTGCTCACGCCATGACTGGATGCGATGCCACATCAGCTTTGATAAAAAAGGAAAAGTTAGAGGTCTCCAACTTCTACAGAACCATACAGAAATGAGAGAGAAATGAAAATATTTAACCAAAAGGATGCCAGTAAAGAAGATTCAAGCTGTTGTCTTGTATGGATGTAAGCCTTCATAACATCAGCGTAGGTGGGAAGAACATTTTGGGTATCTCGCGTGGCGCGCCAAAAATCACACATGCCGCCTTCTCCCTCGTAATAATTTCCATTCTGAAAAAAAAACAATTATTATAAATTGTAAGCAATGTAAGACTATTAAAGATTCTGCAAGAAAAAGAAATATCAATTAAACTGTCACACTCACCTGTCAAACACCTATAACGATATCAATATGTAATTAACTTACTTTTAATATCAAGTTTCACGAAAAATGATGATAACAACACAAATAACCTTCAATTCTCACTGCCCATGTGCACTGAGCTTGGCGGAGCCAGCCGCGCTTTGCATATTATCA
Organism: Bathynomus jamesi; assembly: GCA_023014485.1. Classification (NCBI taxonomy): domain Eukaryota; kingdom Metazoa; phylum Arthropoda; class Malacostraca; order Isopoda; family Cirolanidae; genus Bathynomus; species Bathynomus jamesi. The sequence continues at coordinate 785,739 of JAJOZX010001351.1, read as the reverse complement.
CTCTACCCCCACTCCCAATCTCCCATCCCTCTGACTCACGGACTGCATATGTTATCGCACCAAATCACTACCAATCACTGAAACTAGCATTAAATCAATGTATGGTTAACTAAACTCTTTCTTATCTCACTTACTACATCAGCTCTAATAATTTGGCCACCCTCTGTAATTGCCATTAATTTACATTCCACACATGTTGTAATCTTAAATGTCAACCTCAAGTATGCAATAACACAGTCTACAGCAAACTAAGCTGTAAATTATTTGCATAAACATGGATGAAAGACCAGCATCTTGGATGACTCCTGATGGGCAAAGCGATCGTTAAAACATGAAATATGCCATATATTAAAATCGCTGGTGGTCAATCAAGCAATGCTTCAATTGTATTATATTTCACATGCTTGTTTCTAAAGCCATTGGCAACTTTTCCACACTCAAGTAAATTAAAATCCAAAAATGATATTTTCACTCCACCTTAATGGGCAACTCTGCCTAATTTCCTATATTCTACTTCTAATAAATACTCTTAATTATGATTATATCTACGGATTCATCTGTAACATTTATTCACTCAATCGGAGGTTATGAGTTAATATACCGAAGTAATAGTTCAAAGTGAATGACAACGAACTAATATTTTTTCTTTCTTTTCAGGTAATGGACGCTATTGATGAGTCAAGATGAAGTGCTTGATATGTGTTTAAACAAATCTACAGATAAGAAAAAAAATATGTTAAAATAAGAAAACTTTATTAATGAAATTTGCCTTCGTAAATTAAAATAACTTGTAATGTACAGTAATACCTCGCTTTACGACGCCTCGCTTTACGATATCCCGGGTTTACGAATTTTATTTTAAACGAAATAAAAATAAATAAAGTTAAAAAAAACAATATTTCATCAAAAATAAATCGTACACCTCAAAAATAAGTACATATCGTTCGTGCGTGCGTTTGTTCACTCTGGCGGAGCATTTTTATCGTCAGTTTGTATCGTTGCGTTGAAGTGAGAGGTTGTTATTGAAATTTACAGAGAAAAGAAAAAATCTTCTTTAAAACAAACCACTTTGGATGCATTTTTCAAGAGTCCTCCATCCACGACTGCATCTGCAAGTGCGTCTGAAGGTGCTTCTACGAGTGAGTCAAATAAAAATTAAACTTTCTGTGTGTCTTTTTACATATATCTTTGCTTGTTTTCATTTCATTAAACCATTGCTGCATAAATTATCGTTTATTACCTTTCTTGCGATTTTTTTTAATAAATTTGTTCCAAGAACGTATCCCTTAATATAACATTAAGCCTATGGGAAAAAATGCCTCGCTTTACGATGCCTCACTTTACGATTGGACGCTGGGAACGCAATAATTCGTAAAGCGAGGTATGCCTGTATATTTTGTATCTTAGAATTAAATGTAATTAAATATTCTAGTTTTTAACGTCTAAAATATACTTAGTATAAAATTTTCTATTGTCTTTATATATTTTAAATAACTAATTAATTTTTTTCTTTAAATTTTTAAAATAAATTTTTTTAAGAAATTTTTCAAACTGGCAACAGGACATTGCTGTTTCTGCCTTGTCAGTAACGGTTTATCTGTGTTTTGTGAAGCGTGTAATTGTGTCTGGTGAAATATACAATCATATTGTATTATCAGTGAACATAGAAAAACCTTTGGTGGTTATTTACACAAACACTTAAGATTTACAACACTGAAATATTATGATAATAATCTAGAAGTCATTATAAATTGTGACAGTACCTGGTTTTCTAAATATTTACCAATACATTTTCTTGTTTCTAGCAGATATGGGCAACTCTGTCCCTAATTTCCTATATTCTACTTCTAATAAATACTCTTAATTATGATTATATCTACGGATTCATCTGTAACTTATTCACTCAATCGGAGGTTATGAGTTAATATACCGAAGTAATAGTTCAAAGTGAATGACAGACGAACTAATATTTTTCTTTTCTTTTCAGGTAATGGACGCTATGATGAGTCAAGATGAAGTGCTTGATATGTGCAGACGAGATCGATGTGGGAAGCGGGGTATTTGTGGAAAGAGGGATCAAGACTCTGATTCAAGCAAGCAAAGATAGAGGAGATGATAAAATACAAGACATTTCAGGAACTGAAGAGTGTACCAGTACACAAAATCTGTCGGAGAAACTACACAAGAAAGCACAGTATAGCTGCTGTCAATAAGGAACCTTCAGAATAATCAACTTCACAAGCCAACAGAGTTCTTCGTTCAGAAATAAAGACATTTAACTTTCTAAGTGACTGTATATTTTGTGGAGAGAAAGCAAGTTTACCTGACACAAACATTCAAAAAATAGACGCCTCACTGTATATAATGTGGCTACTCTTGAACCTCTGTAGAGAGCAATTACGGTAAAAACTGTACAGTGGTGTTTGATGGTTATCCTGACAGAGAAACACTAAGACAGCCGAGCAAGAGCGCGAGCAGCAAAAAGAACTTCTAGAGATATCATATTTAATGAGACTACACCAACCACTATACCACAATCAGATTTTCTTGCTAACAGAAACAACAACGGCCCTGATTGCATCTCTTGTGTCTAGTATGAAGATCAAAGGTTATTCTGTTGTTCAGGCGGAGAGTGATGGCAGATACTGTTATTGTTAAGGCTGCTCTAGATCAAGCTAAACACAAAAATCAAACAGTAGTTGTTGGCCAGGATACGGATCTTCTAGTGCTTCTAACTGCTCTAGCCCATGAAGACTTTGAAATTTGGTTTCTCAAACCAGGGAAATCAAACAGCACACCCCGTATTTTCAGCATCCAAAGTGAGAAAAAAAACATGGGGAAGGCTTGTGAAGTTTTGCTATCTGCTCACGCCATGACTGGATGCGATGCCACATCAGCTTTGTATAAAAAAGGAAAAGTTAGAGGTCTCCAACTTCTACAGAACCATACAGAAATGAGAGAAGAAATGAAAATATTTAACCAAAAGGATGCCAGTAAAGAAGATATCAAAGCTGTTGTCTTGTATGGATGTAAGCCTTCATAACATCAGCGTAGGTGGGAAGAACATTTGTGGGTATCTCGCGTGGCGCGCCAAAAATCACACATGCCGCCTTCTCCCTCGTAATAATTTCCATTCTGAAAAAAAAAACAATTATTATAAATTGTAAGCAATGTAAGACTATTAAAGAATTTCTGCAAGAAAAAGAAATATCAAATTAATACTGTCACACTCACCTGTCAAACACCTATAAACAGATATCAATATGTAATTAACTTACTTTTAATATCAAGTTTCACGAAAAAATGATGATAACAACACAAATAACCTTCAATTCTCACTGCCACATGTGCACTGAGCTTGGCGGAGCAGCCGCGCTTTGCATATTACTCACTCTACCCCCTCCCAATCTCCATCCCCTCTGACTCACGGACTGCATATGTTATCGCACCAAATCACTACCATCACTGAAACTAGCATTAAATCAATGTATGGTTAACTAAACTCTTTCTTATCTCACTTACTCACATCAGCTCTAATAATTGGCCACCCTCTGTAATTGCCATTAATTTACATTCCACACATGTTGTAATCTTAAATGTCAACCTCAAGTATGCAATAACACAGTCTACAGCAAACTAAGCTGTTAATTATTTGCATAAACATGGATGAAAGACCAGCATCTTGGATGACTCCTGATGGGCAAAGCGATCGTTAAAACATGAAATATGCCATATATTAAAATCGCTGGTGGTCAATCAAGCAATGCTTCAATTGTATTATAATTTCACATGCTTGTTTCTAAAGCCCATTGGCAACTTTTCCACACTCAAGTAAATTAAAAATCCAAAAATGATATTTTCACTCCACCTTAATGGGCAACTCTGTCCCTAATTTCCTATATTCTACTTCTAATAAATACTCTTAATTATGATTATATCTACGGATTCATCTGTAACATTTATTCACTCAATCGGAGGTTATGAGTTAATATACCGAAGTAATAGTTCAAAGTGAATGACAGACGAACTAATATTTTTCTTTTCTTTTCAGGTAATTGACGCTATTGATGAGTCAAGATGAAGTGCTTGATATGTGTTTAAACAAATCTACAGATAAGAAAAAAAATATGTTAAAATAAGAAAACTTTATTAATGAAATTTGCCTTCGTAAATTAAAATAACTTGTAAATGTACAGTAATACCTCGCTTTACGACGCCTCGCTTTACGATATCCCGGGTTTACGAATTTTATTTTAAACGAAATAAAAAAATAAATAAAGTTAAAAAAAACAATATTTAACATCAAAAATAAATCGTACACGTCAAAAATAAGTACATATCGTTCGTGCGTGCGTTTGTTCACTCTGGCGGAGCATTTTTATCATCAGTTTGTATCGTTGCGTTGAAGTGAGAGGTTGTTATTGAAATTTACAGAGAAAAGAAAAAATCTTCTTTAAAACAAACCACTTTGGATGCATTTTTCAAGAGTCCTCCATCCACGACTGCATCTGCAAGTGCGTCTGAAGGTGCTTCTACGAGTGAGTCAAATAAAATTAAACTTTCTGTGTGTCTTTTTACATATATCTTTGCTTTGTTTTTTCATTTCATTAAACCATTGCTGCATAAATTATCGTTTTATTACCTTTTCTTGCGATTTTTTTAATAAATTTGTTCCAAGAACGTATCCCTTAATATAACATTAAGCCTATGGGAAAAAATGCCTCGCTTTACGATGCCTCACTTTACGATTGGACGCTGGGAACGCAATAATTCGTAAAGCGAGGTATGCCTGTATATTTTGTATCTTAGAATTAAATGTAATTAAATATTCTAGTTTTTTAACGTCTAAAATATACTTAGTATAAAATTTTCTATTGTCTTTATATATTTTAAATAACTAATTAATTTTTTTCTTTAAATTTTTAAAATAAATTTTTTTAAGAAATTTTTTCAAACTGGCAACAAGACATTGCTGTTTCTGCCTTGTCAGTAACGGTTTATCTGTGTTTTGTGAAGCGTGTAATTGTGTCTGGTGAAATATACAATCATATTGTATTATCAGTGAACATAGAAAAACCTTTGGTGGTTATTTACACAAACACTTAAGATTTACAAACACTGAAATATTATGATAATACTCTAGAAGTCATTATAAATTGTGACAGTACCTGGTTTTCTAAATATTTATACCAATACATTTTCTTGTTTCTAGCAGATATGGGCAACTCTGTCCCTAATTTCCTATATTCTACTTCTAATAATACTCTTAATTATGATTATATCTACGGATTCATCTGTAACATTTATTCACTCAATCGGAGGTTATGAGTTAATATACCGAAGTAATAGTTCAAAGTGAATGACAGACGAACTAATATTTTTCTTTTCTTTTCAGGTAATGGACGCTATTGATGAGTCAAGATGAAGTGCTTGATATGTGCAGACGAGATCGATGTGGGAAGCGGGGTATTTGTGGAAAGAGGGATCAAGACTCTGATTCAAGCAAGCAAAGATAGAGGAGATGATAAATACAAGACATTTCAGGAACTGAAGAGTGTACCAGTACACAAAATCTGTCGGAGAAACTACACAAGAAAGCACAGTATAGCTGCTGTCAATAAGGAACCTTCAGAATAATCAACTTCACAAGCCAACAGAGTTCTTCGTTCAGAAATAAAGACATTTAACTTTCTAAGTGACTGTATATTTTGTGGAGAGAAAGCAAGTTTACCTGACACAAAACATTCAAAAAATAGACGCCTCACTGTATATAATGTGGCTACTCTTGAACCTCTGTAGAGAGCAATTACGGTAAAAACTGTACAGTGGTGTTTGATGGTTATCCTGACAGAGAAACCACTAAGACAGCCGAGCAAGAGCGACGAGCAGCAAAAAGAACTTCTAGAGATATCATATTTAATGAGACTACACCAACCACTATACCACAATCAGATTTTCTTGCTAACAGAAACAACAAACGGGCCCTGATTGCATCTCTTGTGTCTAGTATGAAGATCAAAGGTTATTCTGTTGTTCAGGCGGAGAGTGATGCAGATACTGTTATTGTTAAGGCTGCTCTAGATCAAGCTAAACACAAAAATCAAACAGTAGTTGTTGGCCAGGATACGGATCTTCTAGTGCTTCTAACTGCTCTAGCCCATGAAGACTTTGAAATTTGGTTTCTCAAACCAGGGAAATCAAACAGCACACCGCGTATTTTCAGCATCCAAAGTGAGAAAAAAAACATGGGGAAGGCTTGTGAAGTTTTGCTATCTGCTCACGCCATGACTGGATGCGATACCACATCAGCTTTGTATAAAAAAGGAAAAGTTAGAGGTCTCCAACTTCTACAGAACCATACAGAAATGAGAGAAGAAATGAAAATATTTAACCAAAAGGATGCCAGTAAAGAAGATATCAAAGCTGCTGGGGAAAAGTTCCTCTTAAAAATGTACGGATCAAAATCAAAGTCCTTGGATGAGCTAAGATACGTCATGTATAATCGCATAGTAGCAAAAAAGAAGTTAGATACATCTTTTCAACTAGCATCCCTACCTCCGACCAGTGCAGCAGCAGAGCAACACTCATACAGAGTGTACTTGCAGGTCCAAGAATGGTTAGGAAACTGCCTGGAGCCAACAGAGTGGGGATGGTCCATGACAGGGAAATCACTGAGGCCTGTCCCTACTACCAAGGAAGCCGCTCCATCACAACTTCTTAACCTCATTTCATGTAACTGCAAGCTAGGATGCACCAATAGATGCAAGTGCATACAGTTTGGTTTGCTGTGCTCAGCGATGTGTGGAGGATGTGAAGGAACTACCTGCGAGAACTCTTATGTTGAAACGCTACTAGACAACTGATAACTGAATGTGTTGCAATATGACACTACACATAATGCAATAAATGTACAATCTAGCTTATTTTTGCGTAGTAATTAGAAAATTATACTTAAAACAGGGAGACACAATTACATTTTATTTCCTAGCTCATGTTAGATGACTTTATTCAACATTAGAGACTCACACAGTGCCTTAGTGTTAAAGCTATATACTGTATTACTGCGTTGCACTCCAAGACTTAGATTACTACATTTTCATTTTAGGTAACAACAGACGATTATAGTTAGCTATAGTGATGTTCCCAAGTGTCTAAGGATTACTGTGACCATTCAATAAGATGTTATTTTATGTTCAATCCATAAAACCTGTCTGAACATCATGGTCATCATCAATACATGAAAATTCTTCCTATGTTACATTTTTCTTCAGTATACAAGATAAGGAAAAATGCATGTTATATTTTACATAAAATATATTAGTAATGTATGTATTGAGAATAATATTCATAATTATTTCCATTTTCAATACTTAGATGTCTAATGAGAATAAAATAATGTTTTAAATAATGTTACTCCAAACCCGATAACTTAGCTCCAACCCGTCATCAAAAAAATTACATTACAGTATTTTTCTCTAGCTCTTTCTGTTGTGCTTTACTTTTTTACCAAACTACCTATAAAAAACAAACTGTCATGGTTCTGAAATAATAAATTGCAACAAAATATTCGAATTTCTACCCATTAACCAAGTTTGAACGTCATGTCTGCACTGATTCATAGAATAAAGGAATTTTGTATTTTGCGTAACTTTTTTATTTTTCATCGTACAAAACAAAGTTAGGAACAGAAAATGTTTTGCTTTTTATGTCGAATGATGTTGCTCTCTTGGTAAATTTTCGCATCTTTTACGAGTCTGAAGTTATTTCCAAAAAACCGAAATTCGGCCGCCATTTTCCAAGATGGCGGCTGGAGCACAACTTGGATTTGTTGGGACTTTTAATATATTCATCAGTAGGGTTCAGTTTACAAGTGTACCAAGTTTCGACTTCCTGCTAATTTGATAGGTCGATTGAATATATTTATCCTAAAATTCTTCCACTATGTCTCCTGCCTAACGTTCACCCCGGAGTACTTCCCTGGTCGATTGGTGTCTACAATCTCCTCCTGGTTTGGCTTTGTTTCGTTTGAAACCTTGTCGGAAAAAAAGATGAAAATGGTTGACGCAGCAAATTTATTACAGAGAGGAACACTAAAGAAAGATCGGAGAAAATACAAAGGAAACATTTCAGAAGAGAGGATGGATCTCTCAGACTTTGTCGAGTCAGCGTCATTCAAGTTATTTGATACTTTCAAGATCAGCCGAGGGTTCTTAGGACATCTCCTGATGAGTGGAAAAATCACCAAGACGATAGACGATCCCTCCTATCCATGTATAGAGTCAATGTTATCAACGACAGTGCTGAAAGGGGCGTGTCCATGATAAAGAATTTCAATGCAACCATTACCAAAGCCGAGACTCAAAAACCGTTCCTCTTACACGTAGTGGAAATGCACCGGCACTAATTTCCTGACCAGAATAAGTCGACATTGGCCACCGGTAAATGTTCAGGCTACTAGATTTCATGTATGATATTAAGATGATATCAATGCATTTGTGCCATCACTGAACGTTATATTGTGCGAATTCATTGGTTATCTAAATGTCATTTATCCAATTCACCTGCTGTACATATTCTAATGCTTGAGCACCGAGTAAATACTCTCGGATTCCACTCAAATTCGTCTGAGTTTTATGTTCTTAAGTCTAATATAAAAAAGTACATGCTTGCTTGAATTTTTAATTTTCATTTATTTGAACCGCCCTATATATATATATATATATATATATATATATATATATATATATATATATATATATATAGATATATATATACATATATATACACAGTGTGTTCCTAGAAGTCCTGCCCCAAAGGCTAATATAATGTTGTACATTATGAGGACAGGACTTTCGGGACATCCTGTATATATATATATATATATATATATATATATATATATATATATATATATATATACACGGTGAGTCAAAAGTCTCCATACATAGGCAAAATGGTCATAATAAATAAATGATTATTTATTTTTTATTTTTTATTTATCATCACCCTTGATTTTTATTTGTGGGGGCACTTGAAGGCCATAGTGTACCGGTGAAAATACAAAACACGGACCACCTAAAGGAACGCATTCGCGATGCATGTGCACGCATAACACCAAACGTGTTAACCCGCGTTTGCCATGACTGAGAGGAACGCATCCGTATGTGCATTCAGTGTAATGGTGCCCACAAAGAGCATATTTTGTGACTTACAAGTGATTGCATAATAAAGTGACCATTTTGCCTATGTATGGAGACTTTTGACTCACCCTGCATATATATATATATAATATATATATATATATATAATTGTTAAGTAACATGAAAAATACGATGAATCTATTAATTCTTAATTTAACTTAATCAACGCAATAAATGTAATTCTGAAAACAAAGTTTGGCCTAAAAATGAAGTCAAGAATTTCATATTTTATTTGTTCTCCCTTTTGCAGACAACACAGCAGCCACTCCTCGTGCAATGATTCAATCAATTTATTGATGGTTTCTTGTACGATATTATTTTAATTTTGTTGTATCACTACCTATAGATCAGTGAAGTTGTTTGAATTGTGCTTTTCATTTTCAGATTTGAATTATCTCCATAAATTCTCAATTGGATTCATATCAGGTGATTAGGGAGGGCATTCCATAATGGTTACCACATTCTTCTTCATGCTTCAGATAAGTCATACGAAGGATGGATTTGTGTCTCGAGTTTTAGTATTTTGTCGGAAAATGAAATTTCGATTTCATAGCTCTTGTTTTCATTATATCATTGATTTTTATAATAGTTCGACTGCCATATACCCAGTGAAATAACCCCACACCATCATTGAGCCTGGAGCATGCTTCGCAGAAGGTTTTATATGAGGTCCTCTTAGGACGAAGTGGCTAAGCGACAAAAGTAAAAAACGGTAGAAAACGCAGTTAAGTTGTACCAAATTTGAAAGTGACATAACTTTTGAACTTTTAAAGATATTTTGTCGAAATATCTACAGAAATTCAAAAGTTATGGCGTTTTTTTACATTTGTCGCTTAGCCACTTCCTCCTAGAAGGGCCTCATATAGTGCAACACCACTTTCTCATCGAGTCTGCGTCTTATGTGTGTACAAACAAATCCATTTTGGACTCGCCCTTTAAAAGGACTATTTACGTCTTGAGCAGTATAATTCTTACGAAAATATTTAAACGAAACCGCAGTGGTGACCACTGTGGAATGACTTCTACAATCACCTGATCTGAATCCGATTAAGAATTTATGAACTTTATTCAAATCTGAATAGGAAAAACACACCAAAAATAGCTTTACTGATCTATGGGAAGTGACACAAGCTGACAGAGGATCACCTAAGATACCATTAATAAACTAACTGAATCTTTGCCACGAGGGCTGCCTGCTATCTTGACTGCAAAATGAAGCCATCGGAATGAAAAGATTTTAGTCTTCATTCTTAGTCCAATTTTTTTTGAAGAATAATATTTACTGGTGTTTTCTTTTATTTTTATTAAATTACAATTTTATAAAGTTCCATCCCATTTTCTATTATTTAATAATTGAATTTAACAGTTTATAATTTTCCGCCCGAATTGTTTAACGTGAAATCCGAACCACGCCCCGCCAGCAGCCCAGCGTCTTAATCACTAGGCCACCTAGGGTACCCATTTATCTACCAACCACTTTCTTTATTGTGTGGAAGGATGAACAGCTGGGTTTTGCTGTGTGCCGCCTGCCGTCACCGGGTCTCGATCCCGGGGCCGATGGATTCGTAGTCAACGACGCTAACCACTACACCACCGAGGCATTTTATATATATATATATATATATATATATATATATATATATATAGAGAGAGAGAGAGAGAAGAGAGAGAGAGAGAGAGCAAGTCGGCAAAAAAAAAAGGGAGATCTTTTAAATCCTTCATATCTCGGCAAATATGGTACACAAAACCATGAAATTTTAGTATGTTAGTACTAGGTATTTATTCTTTCTCATAAAGGTTAATAAAGGTAATTTTATGGTTTGCATGCCATCTTTTAGCATTTTAGCTGAGAAATTGGATTTATGGCGAATATTCCAGAAAAATCTGGCTAATCATAGGTTCAAGTTGATAAATAATTAAAGCGATTTTAATTAACGTAAGCCAACTGCAGGAGGTTTGGACAAGCTTCTCAAGAAAATCGATAAAAGAGGAGATATAAAAAGAATACCAGGTAGCGGTATTAAATTTGGCCACCAAACAGTTCTGATTTAAATCCTGTCGATTACGGCCTTTGGGAAAATTTGTCACAGAATTTATCGGTTCAAAGTAAGAAATGTCGCTCATTCACGACAGCTTCTGGAAAAATAGGATGAGCTACGACAAGAACAAATCAATAAAGCCATAGATGAGTTCCGTCCTAGACTGATAAAGGTTGTAGAAGTTCGTGGTAAACATGTCGAGCAGTTTTTTTAACGTCAAGGTAGCACCATATGTGAGTACTTTGTAACTTTTTATCAGCACATACAATGCAGTAGTAGTGTAAATGAAGAATTTCCAGTGGCATAAAGAAATGTTCAATAAATCCATAATTTTCATTAGTTTTCTTTGAAATCCGCTCACCGTATAGAAAATTTACTTAGTTGTGGGGTGTGAAAAAATATTGAAATCTGACCATAAATTTGGATTTTACAGCCAAAGTTTGGTATCCCTTTTTTTTGCCGACCCGATATATATACATACAGAATGTTAACAAAAGAAAATAGAAACTTTCAGTTTTTCCACAGTTTTTGATTTGATAATAAAATTTAATAAATAATAACATTTATTGAATCAATATACAGTATTTACTTTTGTCAACTCTCTCTCTCTCTCTCTCTCTCTCTCTCTCTCTCTCTCTCTCTCTCTCCACACACATATATACTGTGTATATATATATATATAGAGGGTGTCTGAGAATTATCTGTACAATTTTTGGCTGTTATTAAAAGTCAACCATGAAGTGTAGAAATTCCAGTGTTATCCCATTTTACAGAGAATCTCATTAAGTTTTTTCTGATACCAAGTTTTGACAAGTTTTTTAGAAATTCCAGTGTGTCCGAACATTATCTGTACAATTTCATCTTTTAATAAAATTCTTGATAACACACGTAAAATTCTTAAACAAGATTATTTAGAATCTGTATTTTCAAAAGTTTCTTTTATTAAAGTAACGTTGTTACAAACATTCGATATGTGCACCATTAGTGATTCGCAAAACATCCAATCCAGGGCCGCCGCTTCCATTAGGCGAGGTTAGTAAATGCTAAGGGCGCCAAAGATCTGGGGGGCGCCAGCGCCTCCCGCCATGTGCACGTCTGATAGTATTATGTAAGAACAACATGAAAAAAATAATGAAGGAATGAGAAGCATAGACAAATGATGAAAGGTTGTACGACGTATGTACACCAGTTTAGCTTGACTGATATTTACATAATTAACTTATTCATCTTATTGGGTCATTATAGAACTTTCACTATCACGACCTTTAAACCCTTTAGGGACGGGAGTCGTAAATAAGCGATTTAAAAATGTTGCACGCACAGACGGGAGTCGTCAATAAGCGACTCGGCTTATTTACGGCTTAATATGAGTTCCGGGAGTCGTCAATAAGCGAATAACTGTTTTTATGTGACATATGCCCTTCTTGCTTGGAAAAAACAGTAGATATGTCCTTTTTGCACGCATATTTTAGCACTTTTGAGCGTTCTGATTTGTTACTACATATGCCTCGCTTTACTCGCTGTTTTGATTGGTCATGACACTTTCTTGAACTGTGAAATGATTTTATAATTTTATAATAAATGTATGTATTAGCAAATTAAAATAGATCAGTGTAAGGCAAATAGTTTCTTCAATATGGTACCTTGATTACTTTGTGGGCAAACCCAATCGTGAAGTGGGAGGCGGGTGGGGGCGCCCAGCTGCAGTCCTGCTAAGGGCGCCAAATAGGCTGGCGCCGGACCTGATCCAATCGATTCTCCAAATGTTGCCATGTACGGCGGGCTAGGGTGGATCGATTTTACATTTTTTTTTTTCGATTTCCATATTCTAATAGAGACAAAAACTTGCGCATGCATGAGAAAATAGCCTCTGCAAAATCTTAGCTTAATAGGTAATCATCTTCTGCCCCCGGCAGAGCGATGAAAATCATATTTTAGTAGTCAAAAACGTATTTTTCTTATAATTTTTAAAATACAATATGCATCAAAATTATTCCTAATAACTATAAAGTCGATGAAAAAGACCTCATATGATCGTTTTTCCAAGCGCGTTGTCCTACGTTAATATCTTTTGCCCCCGGCAACAACGTCAAATGTTGAAAAAATAGGTAATTTATATACGTACATATTTTCAGATCGGCTCTTTGTCTTAAATAATGCATTTATATATTTCCCATAGCATTTATATCGTTGCTTAGGCATGAAATAACACACACGCAAAATTTTATGACTCTAGGCTAGGGTTTAAAGGTCATCTCTGGTGAGTGCTGCCAGCAGCAGCTGCCACTGACGCGCCAGTACGCACTGCGCAGTTCCCTCAGTTGCCTTTTGACAGCGTCGAAGGCAGGTGTGTATTTTGCAGCTGGCTCCTCGAGTCCTCAGTGTGTGTGTGTGTGTGTGTGTGGCTCCTCACTCAGAGTCCTCAGTGTGCTCAATCTCTCTGCTTATATCCTTGTTTGTTTTTCTCATAACTCTGTTTTTTTCGATTTTATTGCGTAACAGAACAATACATTATTCTTTAATCTTTACAGGATGGATACCGCTACAACTAGAAGATCGGTTACGTGTCCAATATTTGGTGCTGGGAAAGATTTGAATTTGCGATGTTTTCCCACATGTGAAGATGTGATGCAATACTACCATCATGTGAGAACTGAGTTGAGATCATCAAAGAAGGAACCTCCATTCAAAGACATCGCCGCTGTGGTCACGGAGAGACTGGAATACTTGTGGAAATTAGCTTCCATTCCAACAGTTTCGACAGCACGGATAAATCAAATGTTGAAAAGTTATCGTGATAAAATGGCTAACATCATCAAATCACTGAACGCGAAAAAGAAGAACGAATCGTTACAGAAAAATCTTGAGGCCTTCAAGAAATCAACTAAGACCACCTTATTTGACATATCGGCTTGTAAATGCCCTGATTTGACAAAATGCAGCTGCCCTCGTGAACGACGAGTACCACTGAAAGAGCAACAGTTTTTACTCGACCAAAGAAGTGATCGCAAAATGGCAATAGGAACTTTGGATGTTGAAACAACAAATAAAAACGAGATGACTCTTGCAAGAAGATTGGTGATATTGAAACAAGAAGGAATAGCAGAACATCAAGAGCCGTCGACTAGTAAACGACAAGAAACTTCTCAGGAACAACCTTCTTCGTCAGCCTCTAGTGAAACCGAGGATACATCTATAGAATCATCGTCATCGTATGAACTAACACCGAGAGATAAACTAAACATGACATGAAGGAAAAAACACGAATGAAACTCCAGGTACTTGCTGAAGCTTGTGATCGTACGGGCGTCTCAGACAGAGCTGCTTCATTTATTGCTTCTTCGTTGTTAGAGGATGTTGGCTGGATACGAGAAGATGATGTCAGTTCAGTGATTGATCGAAATAAGATAAGAAGAGCCAGAAAAAGAGTTCGTTCTGAGCATCAGCAAGATGACAAGATCACGCTACCATTACAGGGCATTTTCTTTGACGGACGTAAAGATAAAACAATGACACAAGAAGAAATAGACAATGTGAAGCATAGAAGGACTGTGGTAGAAGAGCATATAGTTTTAGTTCAAGAACCAGAATCCCAGTACATGGGGCATTTCACTCCTGCATCAGGTTCTGCCACTGCAATAACATCAGGTATCATCAACTTTCTAGAGACTAACAATATTAGCACGGACGACATTGTGGCTATCGGCTGTGATGGTACCGCAGTGAACACGGGTCGAAAGGGTGGAGCCATTCGTATGATTGAAATGAAACTACAAAGGCCAGTTCAGTGGATCATATGCCTATTACACGGTAATGAATTATCACTGCGACACCTCATCCAAGACTTGGACGGCAAAACAACTGGGCCAATGGGCTTTACTGGACCAGTTGGAAAACAACTGAACGACTGCGAAAAAATTCCAATTACAGAATTCGATGCCATTCCATCTCCCGACATTGACATAGATGATGCCGACTTGAGCACTGACCAAAAATATTTGTTAGGCATCTACAGAGCAGTGTCGAGCGGTAGCTGCTCTTCAGCTCTCGCGGCTCGAAATCCAGGTAAAATGGCGCATTCCAGGTGGCTGACAACAGCAAATAGATTTCTGCGCCTCTATGTTTCAACCAGTGAACCCTCCAGCACCTTCAACGAAATTGTGCGATTCATTATGACAGTTTACGCACCAATTTGGTTTAAGATAAAGAAAAACTCCAGTTTCACTGAGGGCGCAAAACATTTTTTCGAAATGATGCGTCTCTCTCAGACCATGCCTCAAAGATCTAAGACAATCGCCAACAAAGTCCTCCGTAGAAATTCTTTCTTTGCTCACCCAGAAAATATTTTGATCTCCATGCTACATGCCGATGAGCAACACATAAGAGAATTGGGATGGAGAAGAATATTAAAAGCACGATCAAAACAATAACCAGCGGGGGAAATTCGAGCCTTCGCCATGCCTGAGCTGCTCTACGATGGTCAAAACTATTACGAAATGATCAACTGGCAAACGGCTGAGGTGACCGAACCCCCCGTTACAAAAACAATACCTGATACCCGAATAAAAGAGTTTGTTGAGACGGGAGACCAGCCTGATGGACTGATCCCACTATTCCCTTGTCATACTCAAGCGGTCGAGAGACTCATCAAATTAGTAACCGAAGCCTCTGCCAGTGTAAGTGGAATAGAAGAGAGGTATGGATTCATCCGCTCCCGTCTTCACTCCCGAACAAAAATTCCACGATTTGATTCTAAGAAAGATTACCGTATGTAAATCGACATGCAGCCAAAGAAAGGGTGGTTGGGGCTGGATAGGGTGGAACTCGACGTACAGCCACCTCCTCGTGGTGAGTTCTGGGTTGCTAATTTTATAAAATTAGCAAGCGAGGAGCTGTACTTAGTACTTATCGTACTTATAACATCGCATTAACGTAATTATAATCCACATTTAGACTTTTCTCGGGGACAGAAGATATTACTCTAGAGTCATAAAATTTGTGTGTGTGTTATTTCATGCCTAAGCAACGATATAAATGCTATGGGAAATATTAAATGCATTATTTAAGACAAAGAGCCGATCTGAAAATATGTATATAAATTACCTATTTTTTCAACATTTGACGTTGTTGCCGGGGGCAAAAGATATTAACGTAGGACAACGCGCTTGGAAAAACGATCATATGAGGTCTTTTTCATCGACTTTATAGTTATTAGGAATAATTTTGATGCATATTGAAATATTTTAAAAATTATAAGAAAAATACATTTTTGACTACTAAAATATGATTTTCATCGCTCTGCCGGGGGCAGAAGATGATTACCTATTAAGCTAAGATTTTGCAGAGGCTATTTTCTCATGCATGCGCAAGGTTTTGTCTCTATTAGAATATGGAAATCGAAACAAATGTAAAATCGATCCACCCTAAAATTTTATTGTACGCTGCAGCATATCCACATCAATTCGCTCAATAGCAGCTGTGATTCTTGCTTTTAAATCATCAATGTCTGTCACCCGCGTACATTTCTAAAAAACTTGTCAAAACGTGGTATCAGAAAAAACTTAATGAGATTCTCTGTAAAATGGGACAACACTAGAATTTCTACACTTCATGGTTGACTTTTAATAACAGCCAAAAATTGTACAAATAATTCTCGGACACCCGGTATATTATATATTATATATATATATATATATAATATATATATATATATATATATATATATATTATATATATATATACAGGGCCGGATGTAGAAGTTGCGAGGCCCTAGGCAGATCTAGAAATTGCGAGGCCTAGGCCTATATATATGAAAATATGGACTTAATTATCGGTACTATACTAGCAATATTAGAATCCCGCATAGACAGAACTATGCCAGCACTTAAAAATTAAACCAAACCAAAATAATCACGCATGGAAATTGTATAAGAAATATAAATAAACCAAACAAATAAGTATAAATTATAATATGAATCAAGATTTGTATCGAAAAAATAAGACAATGATTTCTAAGATTTATATAATATTATAGGTAATGACTTTCCATAGTATACAAACGTTTTTCATATGTGATGTATAAGAGATGCTGACATTTCATTTTTTATAATAGTGAGCGATCGACTTATCAGGCTAAATATTAATGCTTTAATATTTGGTTCAGATGCTCCTTGAATATTACAGCAATGCTTTTCAACTTTTCTTCGAGCTAAACTCTTCAATTAATTGAGAATAATCTAATGAATTTGTTATATCGTTTTCTATTGATAACATAGCTAATGATTGCAATCTCGCTTGAGACATGGTGGAACGCAAATATGTTTTAATAAGTTTGAACGCGAGAAACTTCTTTCAGCCGAAGCAACAGTAACTGGGATGGTTAATACTATTCGAAGTGCAACATAAACATTAGGATAAATCTCACTTAGTTGTTTTTGCACTATATAAACAAGGGCATTTCCGAGATCTGTTTTCTCAGGTATAAACCTGCAAAGTACTTTAAGTTCTTCATAGAGTTCTAAATCATTAATATCACTTGAACAGAACGCGCAAAACGGCTTGAGCGAGGCCCCCTTTGGCGCGAGGCCCTAGGCGATCGCCTAGTTCGCCTATAGCTAAATCCGGGCCTGTATATATATATATATATATATATAATATATATACAGGCCCGGATTTAGCTATAGGCTAATGTGGTATATTGGGGGCGACGGGCTGGCAATGTGCCGCCTCAGGGTGTATGAAGCGGTCTGGGTAAACCGTGGGGTAGTCTGCGGGGCTGGGCTGTGGTATTTTTGCTCTGAGGCAGGTGCAGTAGTGTCATGTCAGCTGATGAAGTGAATGTGAGCTATTGAGGCGCTTCCTGCCCGTTCCTGACGCGACCTCACTGCGGTGGGAGAGGTGTTTGGGTGTATATATATATATATATTGAGGAATAAGAGGACGAGGAGATGGTACATGTTTATTTACAGACGTTTCGGAAATTTCAAGTTCCATCATCATTGCTAAAAAAATTAAAATGAAATAAAATGACTAAATATGATAAACAGAAAATTTATACAATATACTAATATAAATGTATAATATTAGTAGTATATTTACAGTATATATTAAATATATAATATTAAAAATAAGAAGTATATAAGATATAGGAGGGTGAACTCATGGTCAAAATATAGAAAGGTTAAAAGGTGAACAAAATTGAGAGCAGTGTCTTACCAGGTTATTATCGGGGTGTTGAATTAATTAAAACGAAGGTTGATTAGGTGTTGGAAAAATCCATATTAGAAATGTTGGTATTTTGTGGCTGACTCAGAACTTCGTCTCCTACTCACCCCTCTCTACCCTCAAATGAACTTTTAATTCGTATTCACCAACAATAACAGCATCAAATCATACTTCAACCACAAAGAAAAAAAAACCAGCCCCTTGCCTCGTCCACTATTTACGTTTTTAACTGTGTTCGCTGCAAAGCGAACTATATTGGCAGCACCATTCGCCAGTATCAAACAAGCGTGAACGAGCATCGCGGTATTTCTACCAGAACATCGCAATCTTTAAGTAAACTATCCAATTCATCAATAAGGGATCACTGCCACTTTCACAACCACCCACTACTCCGCTCCAACTTCAAAATTGTCATCTCAACAAACTAACTAACCGACCTCGGCATTCTCGAATCCCTATATATCCTCAGTATTAAACCAACCCTCAACGACTATAGTTCCGCCTTTAACTTAAACATAGCCAGATAAATTTTCATACCTTACCCCTGAAAAGGAAATCTACCATCCCCTCCGTTTAGCTCTCTAACATTTCTAATATGGATTTTTCCCACACCTAATCATTCCCAACCTTCCGTTTAATTAATTCGTCACCCAGATAATAACCTGGTAAGAAATTGCTCTAAATTTTGTTCACCTTTTAACCTTTCTATATTTTGACCATGAGTTCACCCTCCTATATCTTATATACTTCTTATTTTTAATATTAAATACTTAATATATACTGTGAATATACTACTAATATTATACATTTATATAAGTATATTGTATAAATTTTCTGTTTATCATATTTAGTAATTTTACTTAATTTTAAATTTTTAGCACTGATGATGGAAATTGAAATTTCCGAAACGTCTGTTAATAAACATGTACCGGTACCATCTCTTCTTCCTCTTATTCCTCACTAAGTTATGGTTCCCCAAGAACAAACCCTTCAATCAAATTTATATATATATATATATTTTATATATATATAAGCAAACAACCACAAGAAAAGGAAACACAAAGTCCGAGCGCTTTCGTGATATATTCACATTATCAGGAAGAACAGAAAATAGACGGAGATTACAAAGTATTTGAGTTAAATAGACAAGCAAAAAATTCACAATTGGCACCTCAAATTAAAGGCCTTAAAGCCCTCTAAAGATTTTTTCCCCAAATTGATAACATAATCTGTAGGCAGCTAAATAACTGAATAAAAATATATACTGTATAGATGAAATTAGACAAAAAGAAAACCAATACAGAGAACAAAAATTATTATAATGGTTATTAACATTTAATTAAAACAGGCAATTAATAGGCAAGAATTTAATGAAAACAAATAGATGACGTAGATAACAAATAGAAAACATAATCTGTAGGCTGATTAATTACTATACAGATGAAATTAGACAAAACACCAGTACAGAAAACCTAAAAAAAAAAAAAAAAAAAAAAAATAATTATTATAATGGTTATTAACACTAATATTTAATTGAAATAGGAAAAATTACAAGGCCCGAAATTAATGAAAACAAAGGGAAAGTTGCCATCGTCTTACAGAATTATTACAAAATTTCAACAAACAATCTGGAAAAAAATAGTTATCCCAACAGCAACCCACTTCAAATATCCAAAAAACCACCCAGCAACCAAAGATTATACACGAAAGAAATATACAATTAAACTAGACACATAAGAATGTTAACAGTTCTTACAATAATATTTATTTATTTAACCAGGGCAAACCATTAAGAGGCCAAAAAATGCAATTAAGAAAACAGTAGGCCCATCGCCAACTTACTGACAATATACGAATCTAATTTGTACAACCCAGGGCTAATATTAAAGACCAAATCCGCATTATTCTTGATCACACTTGATTCCATATATTTCTGCTAACAATATTTACTAAACCTTAATTTAGAAGCATTTTCCAATCAATGGGATGATTAGAATCTCTTACGTGAATGAAAATGGCGTTAGATTCCTGACCACTTCTTATACTGTATTGATGCTGTTTAATACGTAACTCAAGAGTCTTACCAGTTTGGCCAATGTAAAATTTATTACATATTGTGCAAGGGATTTTATATACACACCCATGTTCACTTAAAGGGGAGTTCTTAATCAATGAATTCTTAATGACATCCAAATTTTTGAACGCAATATTTACGTTAAAATTCCTCAGCAGGTTCGGGAGCTCGAGGAAATTTTCTCTGAATGGTAACACTAAACATTTTTTGTGTTATAAGGAATCTTATCCTTTACTTCGTAGAAGGTTTTCTTTGCATTTTTAAGGACTTATCTATGCAGTTCTTTGGGTATTTTAAATCAAAAGCAATTTGTATATTATACTAATTTCATCGTCAATAAACTCAGGGCTACAAATTCGTAGGCCTCTTAGAAACAAAGTAGAAAGAGCGGATAAGATTCCTTATAACACAAAAAATGTTTTAGTGTTACCATTCAGAGAAAATTTCCTCGAGCTCCCGAACCTGCTGAGGAATTTAACGTAAATATTGCGTTCAAAAATTTGGATGTCATTAAGAATTCATTGATAAGAACTCCCCTTTAAGTGAACATGGTGTGTATATAAAATCCCTTGCACAATATGTAATAAATTTTACATTGGCCAAACTGGTAAGACTCTTGAGTTACGTATTAAACAGCATCAATACAGTATAAGAAGTGGTCAGGAATCTAACGCCATTTTCATTCACGTAAGAGATTCTAATCATCCCATTGATTGGAAAAATTCTTCTAAATAAGGTTTAGTAAATCTATTGTTAGCAGAAATATATTGGAATCAAGTGTGATCAAGAATAATGCGGATTTGGTCTTTAATATTAGCCCTGGGTTGTACAAATTAGATTCGTATATTGTCAGTAAGTTGGCGATGGGCCTACTGTTTTCTTAATTGCATTTTTTGCCTCTTAATGGTTTGCCCTGGTTAAATAAATAAATATTATTGTAAGAACTGTTAACATTCTTATGTGTCTAGTTTAATTGTAATATTTCTTTCGTGTATAATCTTTGGTTGCTGGGTGGTTTTTTGGATATTTGAAGTGGTTGCTTGGGATAACTATTTTTTTCCAGATTGTTTGTTGAAATTTTGTAATAATTCTGTAAGACGATGGCAACTTTCCCTTTGTTTTCATTAATTTCGGGCCTTGTAATTTTTCCTATTTCAATTAAATATTAGTGTTAATAACCATTATAATAATTATTTTTTTTTTTTTTTTTTTTTTAGGTTTTCTGTACTGGTGTTTTGTCTAATTTCATCTGTATAGTAATTAATCAGCCTACAGATTATGTTTCTATTGTTATCTACGTCATCTATTTGTTTTTCATTAAATTCTTGCCTATTAATTGCCTGTTTAATTAAATGTTAATAACCATTATAATAATTTTTGTTCTCTGTATTGGTTTTCTTTTTGTCTAATTTCATCTATACAGTATATATTTTTTATTCAGTATTTAGCTGCCTACAGATTATGTTATCAATTTGGGGAAAAAAATCTTTAGAGGGCTTTAAGGCCTTTAATTTGAGGTGCCAATTGTGAATTTTTTGCTTGTCTATTTAACTCAAATACTTTGTAATCTCCGTCTATTTTCTGTTCTTCCTTGATAATGTGAATATATCACGAAAGCGCTCGGACTTTGTGTTTCCTTTTCCTTGTGGTTGTTTGCTTATTAATAAGGTCACGTGTTATTTTGTGATTCTAGTGCATATATATATATATATATACCGGGTGTCCGAGAATTATTTGTACAATTTTTGGCTGTTATTAAAAGTCAACCATGAAGTTTAGAAATTCTAGTGTTGTCCCATTTTACAGAGAATCTCATTAAGTTTTTTCTGATACCACGTTTTGACAAGTTGTTTAGAAATGTACGCGGGTGACAGACATTGATGGTTTAAAAGCAAGAATCACAGCTGCTATTGAGCGAATTGATGTGGATATGCTGCAGCGTACATGGCAACATTTGGAGTATCGCTTGGATGTTTTGCGAATCACTAATGGTGCACATATCGAATGTTTGTAACAACGTTACTTTAATAAAATAAACTTTTGAAAATACAGATTCTAAATAATCTTGTTTAAGAATTTTACGTGTGTTATCAAGAATTTTATTAAAAGATGAAATTGTACTGATAATGTTCGGACACACTGGAATTTCTAAAAAACTTGTCAAAACTTGATATCAGAAAAAACTAAATGAGATTCTCTGTAAAATGGGACAACACTGGAATTTTTACACTTCATGGTTGACTTTTAATAACAGCCAAAAATTGTACAGATAATTCTCGGACACCCTGTATATATATAGGGTGTTGGTTATATATATATTTATATATATATATATGAACAGAGTTCAAAAGATAATCATTATGAGGACTTTTTGCATACTCATTTATTTTTTTTTAGCACTTTTAATGACATTGCATACCTTTAGGAACGAAAGTGCTCTTATGAAAATGCTCGAAATTTGGGGGAAAATTTTTTAATATTTTCAAAATTTTTATCTGTTCTTGTATGGACCTTTAGTAATACGAGTGTAGGTCTTTTTATCCAAACAGACTACTCTTTCTGAAATTCTAGTACTTTCACAAAACATTTAATGGAGAAATGAAACTTCTTATAGGGCTACAGTCCAGCATGCTCTCAAATACACTTCTCCCTCTATTCCTCACTACACATACATACATCTTACACACTACACAACCTTTTCAAAATTAAAAAAAGGCATCGTGTTTAAGGACACTGACCTCGACTCTCTTTTCCTTTCATAGTGGGAGGGGGATGAGTATTTTTTTGCGGGCGCTCGCCCTTGGCCCCTCCTTCCTGCACAACAAAAAATTCTTTGTATTTAGAAACTAAAATAAATATATGCTAAAATCACACGAAGCCTCGTAAACTTTGCCAAGAAGTTCTGAATGAATCCGTTCTGTGCATGAAAATTCAACATTCTCTCTTATGCTTAAAATGGTTTTCGAATCATGGGTATAATAAGGAAGACAAAATTTTTAAGATACTGAACGATCTCGTACCCAAAGTCTACAAATTATCGATCTCAAATTATCAGAACTCAGAGCTGCAGACAACTTTTCCTGTTCGGAGGTGCTTTCCTTTTATCAGAGGTTAAAGACTGTAGTAGGGGTTAACAACGAAGGGCAATTAAAGGGGGGATAATAGGCCTTTTATTTTGAATAAACGAAACTAACATATGTGAAGCACTGTTGCTAAATGCCATGGGTACAGGGTAGGGATGAAATAATACCGACAATTTTTAATACCGGTATTTGAACAATTATTTTACTGATACCGGTTTTATGCAGAGAATAATTTATAATGATTTTTCTGGTGTCACCATGCCAAGTGCCAACCCTCCCACAAGCCTGCAGGACTTGTAGTACTCACCACATTAACGACAATAAAAACTGAAGTTACTTTTTAAATTCTGTCACCGACACCAAAGGGAAAATACCATTGATTGAAAAAAGTTTGAACAGCAGCTCCTAGGGAAAGGCAGGAAAAAGGAAGGACTATTTATAATGATTAAGTATATCAGATAACCAAAGGTAAAAGGGAAAAATAACAATTTAAAAAAAAAGTTTATTTATAATTTTTTATTTCAGCAACATTTATATTATGAATTGTTTTCAAATAAACAGATAATCCACTAGTTGAGCCCCCATTACACTTTATAACTTTTTCACACTTTCAACATTCAGCTTCGTCTTTATTTTTCTTAATAAAATGATTCCACACGATTGGTTTTTTTGACATTCTTGTAATAGATTCGAAGGGGTAGATTGTTTAAAGTAAGAAATAGCTTATTCCCATATCACAAGATTGTAATGCGTACGTAACAAAATTAAAAATTTAACTTGTGAAATATGCGCATCAATCAACCACTGCAAGCGTCTAGTACGAAATTCGAAATCTGAATGAACTCAATAACGAATCTAAAAAAACAAGGCAAGGTTTTGGAATCGTGTAAAAACGTTTTTGAACGTTTCAATATGTATTTATACGATTTCAAATGTTTAAGGCGAGAGTTCTGGATGATAGTTTCCCTTTTCAGAAAAACGGACACATCATATAACGTCAATAACAATATTATAACAAATGATAAATTGTGACATACACTAATGACGCCCCTCAAAGATATACTGCAATTACTGCATGTGTAAGTTATGTATGAAGATAAATCATTATTTCTACTCACATTGGCCAAAAAATCCTACAAAAAACAAATCTTTGTTAACTTGACATTTGCTGATTGCTCCCACAATAAAGACAATAGGCCGTTCTTCAATATCGAAAACCCGGTATCGATAATTATAATCACGATATCGGTAGCGTGTCTCTTGTCCAATTCCGGCTTTCATCACTAGCACAGGGTATATCTTGTATACCATATGCATATCTTTATTAAATTATTTTTTTGCAAATATGATTAGAATCTAGATATACTGCATAAGTATATTCATATATATATATATATATATATATATATATATATATATATATAGTTATATTATATATATATATATATTATATATATATATATATATATATAAGTTATATAATATATATATATAAATATATATATAGATATATATATATATAAGTTATATATATATATATATATATATATATGGTGTGTGTGTGTGGGCAATTATATTGCAATTATATTGCCCAGTTCATGAATTGGGCAATTACACAAACGGGGCGTAACATATATTTATATGTTTGTTTATATGTTTATATGTTTGTAACGGTAATTTTGCGTATAGTATGTCAGGGAAAAAGTTAACAAGCGTAGAGCAGGAAAAAGATTTAGGAGTTATAGTCACTGGTGATTTAAAAGTAGCGAAACAAAGTACAGCAGCGGTCAATAAGGCGAACAAAGTGTTAGGTTTTATAGCTCGGAATTTTGAGTACAAATCGCGCGATATTATAGTTCCTCTTTATAAATCATTAGTTAGACCCCATTTGGAGTACGCGGTCCAATTTTGGAATCCGCATATGCGCAAAGATATAGACAAAATCGAAAGAGTTCAAAGACGAGCAACTAAGATGATTCCGTCGCTTTGGTCAAAGTCGTACGAGGATAGGCTTAAGGAGTTAAAATTGACTACACTCGAGACTCGGAGGCTAAGGGGTGATCTAATCTAGGTTTTCAAAATTATGAATGGGTTCGATAACGTAGATAGAGCTAGCTTTTTCGAAATATCTCAATATAATAGGACTAGAAATAACGGGTGTAAGTTGACAAGTAGAAGGTTCGAGAGAGCAGTTGCCAAAAACTTTTTTACGCATAGAATAGTAAATAGCTGGAATAGTTTGCCGGTGGAAGCAATTAGTAGCACGTCTATAAACATGTTTAAAAATCGATTAGACGCATATGTTGATAGATTGGGTATAGTTTAAGGTAGTAAAATTAAGGCTTTGTGGTGATAGATCCCACAGCTCAACACAAGTGTTGTGGGATATATGGAGGCAGCATCTTGGGTTAGGGGATACTCTCTGTCTTTACACACCCCATTTAAAGAGATTCCTCTGCCGAGCGGTGCCCCCATAGTACTGTGAGGTATTGTAAAACTCATGATCTTCACTTGCCCCACTAACACCTTTAAATGGAAGACCCAAAATGGGTACACACACATTTCTACATTACTGTACAGTCTTTACAGCCACACCTACACTTTTCCTCCTAAGTATATATATTGTAATGTATATGGTTGTAAATTGTGACTTGGTCCGCAAGTGATATGGACCGTGACTTATTTTTGGTTGGCAAGGTACTGGTATTGATGGATACCGTAATGAAATTGACTGGATTCTTTGGATCTGATATATTTGCATGTCGGTTATAAACAGATATAGAGTGTAACATATTTGTGGACAGTAGTCTATTATGACTTGATCCTCTGGATCCAGAGATTCTATCTTTAGTTTTAAAGTGATAATTATTTAGTTTTAAATTGATAATTATTTAGTTTTGTAAAAATTAGTCGTTGCCAATGTACAGGCAGTTTTTACAAAGTGGAGCCGCCTCGATGGGCCGAAGTGGCCCCTAGTGTGCCCACTATAAAAATTTCTCATGTTCTTATGTTCTTGTGGTTCGGAACCCACGTAAAATTGTAGGTCCCCTCCGTCACCACGGAGGACATGCACAATACACAATTACGAACACAGTTAGGTAGACCAGCCATGAGTGGATCCTAGGGTCTTTGTCGGTCTGAAACATTATAACATTATAACATATATAATATATATATATATATATATATATATATATATATATATATATATAATATATATATATATATATATACACAAACTCAGAATGGTCCCCTGAGAAACTTATATGTTAAACACAGACCGTGCATGGAACAAGGAACTCTTCTGGGAAAATTAAATCCACTATAGTCCGAATAAGTAATGGTAAATAACAAATACCATAGTTTTTCTTTTTCATGATGCTAGCCCGACGTGGGCAACGGGTCTCTCGCAAAGAGATCCCATAAATATAGCTTCCCTCACCAGCTATCTGCAAAGCAGACAGGATCCAGCTTTGTCCCAAAGCTGGATCCTGTCTGCTTTGCAGATAGCTGGTGAGGGAAGCTATATTTATGGGATCTCTTTGCGAGAGACCCGTTGCTCATGTCGGGCTAGCATCATGAAAAAGAAAAACTATGGTATTTGTCATTTACCATTACTTATTCGGACTATAGTGGATTTAATTTTCCCAGAAGAGTTCCTTGTTCCATGCACGGTCTGTGTTTAACATATATATATATATATATATATATATACTGTATATGGTAAAATAACGTATTAATAATTTAAGAGATGCCTAGATTAGACTGAACATATTAAAAAATGTTATAAAAAGACTTAAAAGGCGATTGCTTATAAACCTTGAATTCTGTTTCAAAATGGAGAGCATTTTGTGACATAATCTAGAATAGTAACAAATAGTAGATTGAATTTAACTATATTTAATTATAAATAAATATAAAATTTTCAAATACAAAAATATGATGGTGTGGAAAATTCATAAAAATTGTGATAATACATGAAATATGGGAATAATTTTACAAGTATTAACACGTTTACCCTTGGCCCCTCCTTCCTGCATAAAAAAAGTATTATAAATCATATAATCATAGAGTATATACACTTAAATGTAACAGTTGAAAATAGATTAACAAATCATTGTAACAAATGTAGTTAAAAATATATAATAGGGATTAAATGAAATTTAATCATTCATATTCTCTACTTTTAAAAATAAAACATTTAATTTTATAAAACATTATAGGGATGTTTCAGCACCCGAAGCACCCTACGGTCTAAGGCCTTTGTTCAAGACCAATACCATGCAGCGAAGTACTTGAAGACCTTTACTTCAAACAACTCATTCAGCGAATATCTACTGTTTGCGTATCAATTTAGTGTTCAAATTGTGCACATTATTTTTTGTGTGATTTTGGTGTCCTATAATTTACTAGTATCTGAAATTTAAAAAAAAAAAATCATAAATCCTTAAATATCAGGCCTATAACAACACGCCTTACTTCAAAGCTTCACATATTCTTTTTTGAGTGATGTACATGACATATCACTACACTTTGTTATCACTCTAATTTTAACAAGTAATCACGAGTGCGTGACAAAATGTCAAGAAAACGCCGGTAGGAGGCGAAAGAGAGTGCAATAAATACCGTTGCCGTGAGAGCATAAAGAAGTTAAAATGTTCAGCGTATACCTTAAAAGGCTTAACTATCTAGATTACAGAATGCGCTCGAAGTGTCTACTACACTCTTGAATGCGAGAGCAGGCCTTTCGAGATAGGTCGTACTCACGCTCATAAGGTTTGCCGCACCACACGCAGGATCGTCTTGCGACTCACGAATGACGACTTAGGTCGTGACGACTCGAGTAACGTGTGAATTTTCATTGACACTGCAGCGACCGCGACGCGATTCTGGGAATCTCTTCGCGGTCGTTGCAGTGTGCGGGGCTCCCATTCTGTCAATGTAAAATCACACGCGACTCGAATCGTCACGACCCTAGTCGTGAGTCGCAAGACGATCCTGCGTGCGGCCGGCCTTAGAATCTCTTCTGTTATAGTTCCTATATTTTAATTCAGGCACGCTAACTTCTCGAACACCTTATTTAACCTTGGTTAACCTTGGTTTTGCTTCCTTTGGAATTGTTCATTCTGACGAAGGTCAAGCTTGTCACTCCGCCTTAGACCTACATACCTATCCGAACCACGCCCCACCAGCAGCCCAGCGTCTTAAAATGACAACCACTAGGCTACCCAGGGTACCCATTTATCTACCAACCAATTTTTTTTATTGTGTGGAAGGATAAACAGCTGGGTTTTGCTACGCGCCGCCTGCCGTCACCGGGTCTGGATCTCGGGGCCGATGAATTCGTAGTCAGCGACGCTAACCACTACACCACCAAGGCTTTCTTCTTCACTTAAATTCCGACATTCTAAGAGTTACTTATATCAGTTTCATTAGTTTTCCGCTTTAGTGAATCTTAACCAAGAAGTTTGGTGTCCTATCTCGATATAATTAAATTCAGTTTTTGTGTCTAGTGGATGTGAATATTAAATTATAATATTCACAACAAAGGAATGGAATAGTGTGAGATCAATCATTTATACATGGATTTATTAGATATACACACTTAATCGTATATATGTATGCAGATCTGTAGATCGACACACACACACACACACACACACACACACACACACATATATATATATATAATTTAGGGTAGGTTGATTTTGGAACTGTGATCTTGGACTAGTCTAGATAGAAAGGTATTAATGTATAAAAAACGTTGCACCAACTCATATTTGTGAAAATGATTGTATTTTTTGAGGATTGTTAATTATTTTTAAGTTGTAAAATTGCCGAATTTTACACGTAAAATCGCGCGCGCGGCATTCGCGCAATGTAAACAAACAAAATATCGGACCTTATTTCATCAAAATAATCAATTAAAATTCGGCTTTTTTAACAAAACGATGCTTGAAACTTATTGTAAATGCATTATAAATGTTTATTAGTGTATTATTTTCTATTTTTTAATGATATTTACCTATAAAATGTGTATTAAATTAAGTTATTTTATGATGCGTTCATTTAATTGTGTTTATTTTCAGATATTTCATAAAAATGGGTAAAAAACGTGTCTGCAGTGTTAACTCGAAGTGATAGTGCCAAAAAATTTTCGCCCCCATTTTCGCTTTAGTAATTTATTCTTTTTTTCGCCCATTTTCGCCGACTTTTTACCTGAATTTTTACCCAATTTTTCCCCCTATTTTCCCCCATTTTCGTTTAAGTAATTTATTCTTATTTCCGCCCATTTTCGTCGATTTTTACCCATATTTTTCCCTACTTTTCCCCGATTTTCCCCCATTTTCGCTTTAGGAATTTATTTTTTATTTTCATTTCAGCCATCTGGTGGTGAAGCTGAAGAGTTCAAGCCAAGGAGGCACCCAAGTGTAGGTTACAGCTTTTTGAAAACCCCCAGATATGCCATGGAACTGATCAGGGGTGATGTGTCTTCCAATCTTGGGGCAAGTCTTGCTAATGCCTTCCTCCTGGACTTACAAGCTATGGACCTGCTTAAGCCTGACCTTGATGTAAAACAGATAATAGTTGATAAATCGAAAATGGACAGGGAAAAAGCTAGAATGAAAGTGAAAAGTGATGAAAAGCACAATGAGGGTCTGGAAAAGTTAGTCTGTATTGGGGTTGATGGGAAAGTTGACAAGGACACTTTGCTGTACAGAGAAGTTAAGGATGAAAATGGGGAGACTAAGCTGAAGAAAGGAAAGGGACAAGAGCACCATTTGACTTTCACAAAGGAGCCGGGAACTGAAAGTGGAACATATCTTACTCACAGAGTCATCCCAATTAAAGGTGCGACTGGAGTTCTTCTTGGTGAAGAAGTTGCTAGTGTCTTGGAGGAGTTTAACAGTGTTCATACCCTGAAAGCTGTCCTCCTTGACAACACAAATACAAACACTGGCTGGGAGGGAGGCCTTGTAACAGCTCTGGAAAATAAAATTGAGCGGAAATTGCACAACATTGGCTGTTCACTCCATCAGAATGAGTTTCCTTTCAGAGCTGTTTTCAAGCATCTTGATGGCAGTACCAAAAGTCCCACTGCTTTCACTGGTCCGCTGGGAAAACTCTGTGAAATTGACTACCAAGATCTGCCACAAGTGGAATTCACCAAACTCAGTGGCCCCCTGGATGACATGGAATTTGCTGAGGAGACACTGAATGATCTCAGTAGCGACCAGAGGCTTCTTTTGGAGTATGTGCTTGGAATTTCCAGGGGCAAAGTCAACCCAAGATTTGCTGCCTGGAAAATTGGACCATTAACCCATTCAAGATGGTTGACTTTGGCAATTAGATTGATGTGTCTGTAGACCAGAGGTGCTTACCCTCCAGAACTACAGGATAAGCTTTACCAGGCCATCAAGTTCATTGTGGAAGTGTATGCAGTCAGTTGGTTTGAGATCAAAAGGGACAGCAAGTTCCACAATCAGCAGCTGTACATCTTCAACATGATCCAGAGGATCAAGCAGCAGTCTGAAGAAATCCAGGGTGTTGCTTTCAAGAACCTGAAGTACAATGCTTTTGCCTTGGTGCCCGAGAATGTGCTGTACTCCATGATGAAGTCTGATGACTTGGAAGTGAGAGAAGCTGCTCTCAAGAAAATTCTGTCCATCAGGTAAGCATTTATTAATTTAAAAAAATGTGAAAAAAATTTGATTATGGGGATTTATTTAATAAAAAAAAGGCCCAAGTTCTATAAATCCCCATAATCGAATTTTTTTTCACATTTTCTTATCCCAATTACCCCCTTCCCCTCTGATAATGGAAATAATCTTACCTTCTTTCTGAAAAAAAATTCGATTATGGGGATTTATAGAATTCGTTTTTTTTGGCTTTTTTTAAATTTAACTTTAGTTTAACTCAGCAATTCTGAGACTAATAGAGATTAAATCTTAAATTGGAATAAAAAATAAATTAATTATTATTCTTTCAGAAGTGGGAAGCCAGCCAAGAAGAGGCTGAAGAAGATCACAGCCATCAACATTGAAGCTACCCACTGGTCAGAACTAATCAACCTTTCTCAAAGTGGCATCTGTGAACCTGCTCTCACAGAAGACTTTTCTGACCAGGAGCTTCAAGAAGCATTGCTGAATGGCACCAAGCTGGAGCTGCCTGATCTGCCTTCACATTATCAGAGTGTTGAAAGGGCCGTGAAGCTGACATCTGAAGCTTCCCATACTGTTTATGGACTCGAATCAAGGCACAAACACATTCTGGCTAAAGCCCTAAGCCGCCAGATGAGGCCTTCCTTTGCTTCTAAGGGCTCTTACAGTGAAAATTATGATGATCTTGGGATCTAAATGTATCTATTTGACTCTGTACATGTTTTTTTTACTTTTTTTCAATAAAATTGTAACTTTTTTCAGGATTTTTTTATGAAAATAGCATGTTTCTTCGGCCGAAAATTGCGAAAATGCGATATTTTTCGGTACGATTTTTTGACGATTTTTGAAACGGTTTCCTCAAAAAACGGTTAAAGCTAGGGATCTGAAATCTTTTGTCAGTTATTATCATATTAAGTCCTGACTATCTCGACTAGTCCAAAGTCGATAACTAAAAAAATGCGGAAAATCAACCTACCTTAATATATATATATATATATATAACATTCAACTGCAAAGAACACGCAGTATAAATAACGTAAAGAACGACGCTTGTATAGGAGATATTCCGCGCAAGACGAGAGAAAGAAAACGGAACAAATGAAAAAATGAAGTACCACCTGGGAATCGAACCCGGGATCTTCCGGCAATCGGAAGATCCCGGGTTCGATTCCCAGGTGGTACTTCATTTTTTCATTTGTTCCGTTTTCTTTCTCTCGTCTTGCGCGGAATATCTCCTATACAAGCGTCGTTCTTTACGATATATATATATATATATATATATATATATATATAGAGAGAGAGAGAGAGAGAGAGAGAGAGAGAGAGAGAGCGAATTATTCAAAAGAAGTGGCAATATATTTTATTATTATCGAATACATTATTATTTAAAATGTCTATAAACTGTAATTTCAGTTTACGACGAATATAACATCATTTGTCACTTTTGACCCTCTTAGCTCGAGGCTGTTTGCTTTCCATGGATGAAATAGGAATTAAGAGCTCAAATCTAAGTAGGAATCGTATCTTCCATTAACGGTTTTAATAGGCCGACAGCTTTGGATAAAGAGTAATGCGTGACTCGAAGTTACAATGCGTTATATAGTAACTTTAATCCATTTGTTTAAGAAGATATGTAGTGGTAATATCCATTTACTACTTATGAATGTTTTCTACTGGTAATTATTTTTCCACAAGTACATTGAAGAGAGGATATACGTAAGCAAATACCTGTTTGGCGCGTATAAAATATACATGTATATTCATACGACCCAAAAAACATATTTTGGAAAATGTCTTCATATTTCTTTATAACAGTGAGCGCAAAACTTTTGCAATTTCAGTTTCTTCTTCTTTAAATCCACAGACATGGTTCCATGGTTGCGAGAGCCAACCGAATATTCGGACATGGTCCGCTCAAAAAAGCATCTGTGTCCACTGTTTATGAGCCTTGTTTTGGGCAACCCCATTTTTGAGGGAGCATGTTTACATCAATCCAGTGAAAGGAAGCATTTTCTATTATCTTTCGTTCAACAGTATATATATATATATATATATTAGGGCTGACCAACTCGTATCGAAACTTCGATATCGATCGAACTAACTGGATTTCGTTAGCGATCGAAGCATTTTTCGGTATTAAAAAGTCTCGCCAATGTATGTCACTATTTATTTGCAAAATAAACTCCACAAAATGATGAAATTGACCAAGAAATGATTGTTTATTTACATATTCTGTAAGGTTACATACAACCAAATCACGATGCCACCATCTCATGTACTACATGAGATGGTGGCATCGTGGTTTGGTTTCAGACAATTATTGATCACTGAACACTGACTAATCACGAACTGACTGATCACGACACTAATAAAAAATACATAAATAAATTATGCATCGGCGTGTGATTGTGTTGTGCGTTGTGATTGCAGAGCAGAATAGCTAATCTTTACGCTAGGGTGATGGGCGGTGTCATCTTGATTATTTTATTCTGGAAAGTGGCTCTCTGTCGGACGGTGAGGTGGAAGAAAGCTTAGCCGCGTTGTAATACATTTTTCATTTGGGAATTCACGTTCCTTTCCTTCATATTTTTACACGTAAAACATGTAAAATATGAAAACAAACTTGAAAACAATTACATTCTCCTCCAGTGGTTGCGGATAAGCCGTATTCGGACCATGTAGAAATAAATTTGGCTTTATCTTTGTGTGCTCGTTTCGAAACGATAGCAACGAAAAAAGTGCGTAAATAAATAGAAAAAATGAGACATTCGAAAGATTTAAGCACTTTAAAACTCAGAAATAGCCCAGGACAGTTTCAATATTTTCGATATCAATCGAACTTTCTTCTCTATCGATCGAACTTTCATCTCAGACTCGATCGACAGCCCCAATACACATAACAAAAAAAATATTAAAAAAACAAGGAAAAATTTAATTGACAATAAAATGCGTCATGCGTACGACAATTTCTTTTGCGTGGCAGGCAATAAGCAGGATAATTACGTAATTAACACCAATCGCCACTCACCAGTGTCCAGTACCCCTCGAGCTACCCTGCGGACCGTGTGTAGTAACGAGTGAGTGTGTTTTAAAATTGGCTTCTTAGATTAAATAGTGGCTATTTTTCTCAGCTATACAAGTGAAAGTTATACAACCCCTTAGCTCATTAAAATGACTGAGCAGACAAAGTGTAAGAAACGGAAATATGAAGAAGAAAATACAGTTTTAAAACAGGAGTGGGAGGAGAGCTTTGCCTTTACTGTTAAGGGTGGGAAACCTGTGTGTCTTATCTGCCACGTGACACTCAATCACTTTAAAGCCAGTAACTTAAAGCGTCATCACGAAACTAACCATAAAAATTTTATTACGGAATTTCCTCCCAAATCAGAATTGCGGAAGACTAAGTTAACAATGTTGAAATCTAGCCTAGTTGCCCAACAAACTGTACTTTCATCATTGTGTAAGACAGCTGATACTTAACTATTGAAGCTAGTTTTGTTATGGCATGGAATATTGTTCGTGCTCAACTTTCCTACAGTAGTGGAGAATTTGTGAAAAAGAATATTGCCGATATTACTGCAATTCTCGCTCCAGATAACACAAAGCTTCGAGAACAAATAGCAAGTATTTCTACTTCCCGCCACACTACAGAGAGACGTATTTCCCAGATCAGTGCTGAAATTACATGCTCGTTGCAGATTGATTTGAAGAATTATGATGCATTCAGTTTGGCCCTCGATGAATCCACAGATATTAAAGATAACCCTCAACTGGCGATATTTGTTCGTTATGTTACTGGCGATGGAAATGTGAAAGAAGAACTCTTGGACTTAATGACCCTAAGAGAAACCACCAGAGGGGTTGACATAAAGAACGCATTTGACGAGGCATTATCAAATGTCAAGTACCATTGAATAAACTTGTCAGTGTTGCAACAGATGGAGCACCAGCTATGGTAGGACAAAATGTAGGCCTAGTTGGGCTCTTGACACACGATCCCAAGTATCCTGTGTATCTCTTTATTCACTGCATCATTCACCGTGGTCATTTGGTAAGCAAGTACTTTAGGTATGACAGTGCTATGAAATGTGTTCTAGAAATTGTGAATTTCATTCGTTCAAATGCAAAAACGCACCGAACGTTTAGAAATTTTATCGAGGAGCTGGATCTTCAAGATAAGCCAGATGACCTTTCATTCTACTGTATTGTAAGGTGGTTATCAACTAGTAATCTCCTGAATAGGTTTGTTGCACTGTTGGAGCCTATCATTGATATTTTGAAAGAAAAGGGAAAGTCATACCCACAACTAGAAGATCACGAATGGGTGCAGGATCTGATGTTTTTTACTGATGTAATACAACTTCTTCAAAATCTAAATTTGGCACTTCAGGGAAAGGATAAGGTCATTTCTGACCTTACACAGACAGTTTTCAGTTTCCAGAATAAAATAAAGCTCTTCCAAAAAGATCTAGTAACAAAAAAAATTGACAACATTCCCCACCTGAAAAACCGAGCAAACACTTTTCCTGATATTGAAATAAAAGATAGTAAATTGGAGGAATACAAAAGTAAATTAAAAGGACTAATTGATGATTTTCAGTTCAGGTTTGATGAACTAAAGAAGCTAAAACCATGCTTCGAATTTCTTGTAAATCCTTTCCTGATTGATGTCGTCAACGATGGCTGTCCTGTTACCACACCTTTTGTTACGGAAGCTGCTTCAATACAAACAGAACTTTTGGAGCTACAGGAGGACGTGGGTTTAAAGTTGATACATAAAAGCTTATCTGCAGTTAAGTTTTGGAAGTAAGTACCAGAGACAAAGTATCCTCACCTCAGGAAAACCAGTTTCCGACTTATCAGTTTTTGGGACAACTTATTGCTGTGAAGCACTCTTCTCGGTAATGAAGTTTGTAAAGTCAAAACATCGTGCTGCCCTCACTAACGAACACCTGACTGAGCTTCTTCATACCGCCTTAACATCACATCAGCCAGACTTTAAAGCATTAACAGCCAAAATGAAGACCCAAACTAAGCCTTCTACAAGCAGTAATTAAACAATTTAATAATGTGAGTATAACTACATGTATATGTTTTTAATAATTAAATTCTTTTTAAAATATTTTGCGGCTCTCGTACATTTGAAAAACGTCGTATGTGGCTCTTGGGTCCAGGAAACTTGGCCACCCCCGATATATATATATATATATATATATATATATATATAATATTTAGGAGAAATCCAATGACAAGGAGAAATGTAAATGCCATGAAAAGTCTTCTTTAATGCGCAACGTTTCGAGCAATACGCTCATCTTCAGGCTGTATAATAACAATGTGAAATTAAAATCAATAATTGAATGAAAAACAAGACAAAGAAAATTTCTATAACCTATTCATAAAGGCAAATTTTAAAAGACTGAAAAGAGGGTTAAATTCTAAGTTATACAGATTTACATATAAAATTAAGAAGCTATTTTTAAATACATATAGTAAATGTGAAATTAATACACTGGAAAAATTAACAATAGTACACTGGAATAATGAAACTAACTAACCTTTCACTGCAATTTCCGAGGCTAGACTAATTTAAGCAGAGGCAAAACGAGAAAACATAAGATGGTGAGGGCGATTGGGGAAGGGGGGATTATAAGGAATTGGGGAAGGAGGAGGGATTATAAGAAATTTAGCGGGACAGCTGATGAGTCAATATTTAGCGTAGGGGTCAAAGTTTTAATGTAAAGCGATTCCAAAATTCTAAGTGAGTTGGGACAAGTATTACAACCAAGAATTTTAAAATTGTCTAAAGTGACATCAGTTTTACATTTTATACTGTGTTCCCGAATACTAGAAACTTCTTTAGTTTTTAAGATTTTACCTGTTCTGCCACTTATTCCCATATGCGAATAAAATCTAGCCCTGAGAGAGCGAACAGTGCTGCCAATGTAATTCCCAAGGAGACACCTAGGGCAGGTAAATAAATATACAACACCGCTACGCAACGAGTCAGGGGTTCGATCCTTCGCTGAGAAAAAGCTACCTAAAGACGTTTTATTAATAAATATGATGCGGAAATCAGTATGATAAAAAAATTTCCTTAACAACTTTGTAAATTTAAGCTTAAATTCCTTATTCAAAGGACCCATTTCAGGTACCAAGAAATATTTTATATCCTTCGGCACTGTAATACAAGGAAGTTGGGGGCTATAAACATTATTTAAGAAGGATCTAATTAGTTTATCTACATATTGAACAGGAAAACTATTATTGGTAAAGTATGATCTTAGATTATTAAATTCATCATTAAGTAAGGTAAAACTAGAGGTCAAATTATATCCTCTGAACAGGAGAGTTTTAATACAAGACATCTTATAGTTGAAATCAGTAAAACTAAAAAAATTCATGCCCAAACCAGTGAAAGTGGGTTTCCTGTAAACTGATGTAGTAATAGAATCACCGTTTTTCGAAATTAAAAGATCTAAAAAGGGGAGGGAGCCATTTTTCTCAGTTTCCATTGTATACGTTATATTGGGGTGCAAAGAATTTAGGAAGTTAAAGAATTGTTGAGCTTGTACCGCATTATCAAAGACAGCTATCGAATCATCAACGAAGGGTCGATAGAAAATTGGCTTGAGATGAGTGGGAGATTGTCTAAAAATTACACTTTCTAAATGAGTCATAAAAAAATCAGCTGCTAACGGTCCGACAGGTGATCCCATCCCTACACCATCAATTTGTTGGTAAACCTTATTGTTGAAAGTAAAATAGCATTGTTTGAAGACCAATTCTAAAAGTTCCTTAAAATGAGACAATGAAAAACCATGAAAAATATCAACCGAGCTAAAAACCCTATCTAAAATAATGGCAATAGTTTCAGATACAGGTACATTTGAAAAGCGACTTTACATCAAAACTGACAAAAAACTTTTTGAATCGAAATTCTCACCAAGAAGGTCTTTTTGGAATTCAAACGAGTTATTTATAGTGTAAGCATTTTTCGCAAAGGGTGACAGGAGACGAACAACAAATTTTGCCAATTGAAAGGTTGGTAAGTTATACGAAGCTAAAATAGGACGGAGAGGTGTTCCAACTTTATGGATTTTAGGCAAACAGTATAATTGAGCAAGATTAGCACCAGATGCGAACAACTGAGAGTAAATATCGTTTTTTATTATCTTTAAAGACTTTAGCCGTGACAGAAATCTATTAACCTGGTCTTCTAACCTTACAATGACTTTATTGACAGGTTCAAGAATTTGTTTGAATTTAGTAAGATCACTTAGGATTTCATTAGTTTTGTTTATGTAGTCCGATTTATTCAAAATAACCACTCCGTTACCCTTGTCCGGTCTAGTCACGACAATCTCCTGGTTCTTTGCCAAATTCTTAATACACTGCAAATCACTCTTCCTAAATATGAAAGATTGAAATTTAAGATTTCTAAGTTTATGAAAAAATTCTTGAGTTAAATTTGCGAACTGACATTTGAAATTATTGAATTCACCCACATGGGGAACATTTTTTAAGCCATTAAAAAAATTTTCAAAGTAAAGAAAAAACGAAGGCTTATATATTTGAAACCTCTAGTTTTACCTTACTTAATGATGAATTTAATAATCTAAGATCATACTTTACCAATAATAGTTTTCCTGTTCAATATGTAGATAAACTAATTAGATCCTTCTTAAATAATGTTTATAGCCCCCAACTTCCTTGTATTACAGTGCCGAAGGATATAAAATATTTCTTGGTACCTGAAATGGGTCCTTTGAATAAGGAATTTAAGCTTAAATTTACAAAGTTGTTAAGGAAATTTTTTTATCATACTGATTTCCGCATCATATTTATTAATAAAACGTCTTTAGGTAGCTTTTTCTCAGCGAAGGATCGAACCCGACTCGTTGCGTAGCGGTGTTGTATATTTATTTACCTGCCCTAGGTGTCTCCTTGGGAATTACATTGGCAGCACTGTTCGCTCTCTCAGGGCTAGATTTTATTCGCATATGGGAATAAGTGGCAGAACAGGTAAAATCTTAAAAACTAAAGAAGTTTCTAGTATTCGGGAACACAGTATAAAATGTAAAACTGATGTCACTTTAGACAATTTTAAAATTCTTGGTTGTAATACTTGTCCCAACTCACTTAGAATTTTGGAATCGCTTTACATTAAAACTTTGACCCCTACGCTAAATATTGACTCATCAGCTGTCCCGCTAAATTTCTTATAATCCCTCCTCCTTCCCCAATTCCTTATAATCCCCCCTTCCCCAATCGCCCTCACCATCTTATGTTTTCTCGTTTTGCCTCTGCTTAAATTAGTCTAGCCTCGGAAATTGCAGTGAAAGGTTAGTTAGTTTCATTATTCCAGTGTACTATTGTTAATTTTTCCAGTGTATTAATTTCACATTTACTATATGTATTTAAAAATAGCTTCTTAATTTTATATGTAAATCTGTATAACTTAGAATTTAACCCTCTTTTTCAGTCTTTTAAAATTTGCCTTTATGAATAGGTTATAGAAATTTTCTTTGTCTTGTTTTTCATTCAATTATTGATTTTAATTTCACATTGTTATTATACAGCCTGAAGATGAGCGTATTGCTCGAAACGTTGCGCATTAAAGAAGACTTTTCATGGCATTTACATTTCTCCTTGTCATTGGATTTCTCCTAAATATTAAATTGAAGCTCTGTAGAAGCAACCCGCATGATTATATATATATATATATATATATATATATATATATATATATATATATATATATATGCGTTCGTCTAACCTTCTTCTTGTAGGATTCAGTGCGACAGTGGAAAGAGAGCTCATTAGGGCACACTGTCGTTGGACAAAGTTGAAAACACAAAGGTCTTTAACCTCTAATCACCCACGTTGATGGCGCTGCTTTTCAACAGGAAATAATTTATGGTTTGTCTTGTTAATAAAAGTTTTAATATTTTAATTTTTTATATTATATGAACCGTTTTTTTAAAATGTGGGTAAATTTTCGGCTGGAGAGATGCAATTTCTTATTTCTTCCTGCGTGGTTCCGAAATAATAATACCTATTATATATATATATATATATATATATATATATATATATATATATGCGCCTCGGTGGCGTAGTGGTTAGCGTCGCTGACTACGAATCCATCGGCCCCGGGATTGAGACACGGTGACGGCAGCCTGCACGCAGCAAAACCCAGCTGTTCATCCTTCCACACAATAAAGAAAGTGGTTGGTAGATAAATGGGTACCCTGGGTGGCCTAGTGGTTAAGACGCTGGGCTGCTGGCGGGGCGTGGTTCGGATTCCACGTTAAACTGTAGGTCTAAGATGGAATGAAAAGCGTGACCTTCGTCAGAATGAAGAATTCAGGCAGAAGCAAACCAAAACGTATATATATATATGGCGCCCTAGATCCATTTCCCAAAGCTGGATCCTGTCTGCTTTGCAGATAGCTGGTGAGGGAAGCTATATTTGTGGGACCTCTTTGCGAGTGACCGTTGCCCACGTCGGGCTAGCATCATGAAAAAGAAAAACTATGGTATTTGTCGTTTACCATTACTTATTCGGACTATAGTGGATTTAATTATCCCAGAAGAGTTCCTTGTTCCATGCACTGTCTGTGTGTATCATATATATATATTATATATATATATATATATATATATTATATTGTATGCGTATGTTTTC
The DNA here is from genome assembly GCA_023014485.1 of Bathynomus jamesi. Classification (NCBI taxonomy): domain Eukaryota; kingdom Metazoa; phylum Arthropoda; class Malacostraca; order Isopoda; family Cirolanidae; genus Bathynomus; species Bathynomus jamesi. The sequence goes on along the minus strand of JAJOZX010001351.1, from coordinate 744,767 downwards.
GTTTTAATTTCTAAGGAGTGCACATTACAATGCTATTAAAAGTTGACGAAAAGCCCTTTATAATTTGGTTCCAAATGAGTGTCGCCATTTGGAACCAAACTTCGGTAATAAAGGAAGTGGATATGGGAATTTAGGGTGGAATTTAAACGCAGTCTTATTCCGAACACGAACTTTTAAAGAGGTAGTTACGAAAATGTAAACAAATGCAGATTTTATTTAATTAGCCTTTTAACTTGTATATATGCATATTTTTTAAGGGATTTTTTTTTATTTTTTTGGGAGGGGGGCCCTAAAATGTACATTTTAAATCGAAATTAAGGTTAATGCACTGTTCTTTAAATGGTATATATATATATATATATATATATATATACAGGGCGTCCCAAAAAAATGTATACACACTTTAAATAATTATAAAGGCAGTGTTTATTAAAATACATTTCATTTTCAAAATGTAATAGAATCTACAGACATTATTTAATTGTTTTGTCAACGCCTGTTTTCAAACTGACGTCCGTTCTGGTCCAGGCACTGCTGATAACGCGAAGCAATGGAATCGCAAACATCACGAAACATTTCGTTTGGTATTTGTGTGCATTCTCGTTCAATGGCTGCTCTCAATTCAGCGACTGTTGCAGGTTTTATAGCGTAGACTTTGTCTTTTAAGTATCCTCATAAAAAAAAGTCTAGTGGTGTGAGGTCTGGTGAACGCGGAGGGTATTCTACGAAACCCCTTCGTCCAATCCACATCCACATCGTGCCAAGTACCACTCGCAATACTGCACTCTTCGGTCCGGATCATCATCTTCATTAATAGCATGGACTAATCTTGGAATGTAACTTTTCCATTGACAGCGCTTCAAAATGCGTTGGACAGACGATTCTGAAATTCCTACCTCACGACTCGCTTGCCGCACAGATTTCCTTGGACTTTGGTGATACGTTTCCAGTACTCTTTCTTGCTTTGTGGGGCTTGTCGATGTCCGTGGTCTTCCGGAACGCTTCTTGTGGACATTCTGAACAGTTCCATCGGCTTCAAACTTATCTCTAATTCGAGTGATGGTAAGTCGCGTTGGTGGATCTGTTTGAAACTCCCTCCTAAACTGTCTTTGCACTTCAACTGCGTTTTCACACTTCCAGTAGCATTTTAGAATGGATTTCCTTTGTTCAAAGCTTAGTCTGACTGCCATTATTAATTCTAATGGGTTTAACTTGGAAAGAAAGAAACATCAATTGAGCTATCAGCTGTTAAAGTGTGTATACATTTTTTTGGGACGCCCTGTATATATATATATATATATATATATATATATATATATATATATATATATATATATATACACACACACACACACACACAGAGGTGGGTAAAGTACTTTCATTTGTTACTTAAGTTAAAGTACAAGTAATCTTTAAAGAATGTACTCAAGTTAAAGTAAAAGTACACGTTATTAAAAGTACTTAAGTTGAAGTACAAAAGTAAGTTTTTTATAATGTACTTAAGTACTGAAAAGTAAGAAGTACTTTTCAAAAATGAAATAAAATACACTACAAATATATAATACAGTAAACCCTCGTCCAACGCGGGGGTTAGGTTCCTTGAGCACGGCGTGTTTGGTAAATCCGCGTTGGACAAACTTAATACCTGATGAGATAAATGGGGATACGTGAACGCGGTCGCGTAAAGTCTCCCATTAATACTTAGATACGTAGATTTTTTATACACACATAAATGAATTTCCCTACCTATATGAACCGTTTTTTTAAAATGTGGGTAAATTTTCGGCTGGAGAGATGCAATTTCTTATTTCTTCATGCGTGGTTCCGGAATAATAATATCTATTATATATATATGTATGAAATAAGAACATAACAAAATCATAAACATAATGATATTTACATATGATAAACAAAAAAATATTAAATGAAAATAGCACGTATCTTTTCTTCACTCTTTCGGATGGTGCGTATGGTATACTCATTCACGTGATACTCGCGGCCAAATGATGTTATGCTCATACCACCACGCAACTTATCTGAATCTTTATTTTTTCAGCTAATGTCATAACCTTACGACTTTTCTTCTCTTCACTATCACTTGCAGATGCTTTACGTTTTGGTGCCATACTGCTGTCTAAGGGTAATAGCAAAACAACGGCAAAATACAACAAAAACAATCCAACACAACTCCAATGAACTTAACGCGGTAGCGGGACTGAGACAAAGGGTGATGCGAGCAGTGACGCGAGAGGGAGAGTGTTGGAGAGTGTAGGAGAAAACACTAGAGCGCGCATTGGCACACGTACAGTACTACTATATTAGAACGTGTTTAGCGGACCACGTATAATAAAATTTTCCGCTTTCGGCAAATAATTGTTCGCATTTATTTTTCCGTGTATAAGCAAATTCGCGCTGGACAAACACGCGTTGGACGAGGATTTACTGTAATATAAAATAAACATCATTATGGAAAACAGACTTCATTAGGATACAGAATTAGGATTATTATAAGTAGAAATTATTATATTAAGAACTATAATTTATAGCGGAGATGGAGAGGAGCGCGCATGCGTGAAACAAATGACGTCATCAGCTATCGAAAAAGCCGATTGGCTACCTTAAAATACTGTACTGAATGACTCTTCTGATTGGTTAATGAAACCCAAATGTTTTCGTAAACAAAATCTGGAATAATTCGGTTTCGATGTCTTCCCCCTCTCAATACCTGACACTGAGAGGTGGCAGATTGAAAGTGGGTTTTTCCAGAATTTATTTACCAATTTTGAATGAAATTGTCAAGCATACAGCTGTTTTGTTACTTCGTACTTTTCAGATTTTCGCAACATTGTACTTAAGTTAAAGTACAAACTTTTTCCCAAGATGTACTTAAGTTAAAGTAAAAGTATTACAAAAAAAAATGTACTTTCTAGAAAGTACATTCTCGAAAAAACTACTTAAGTATATCTACTTCACTACTACTCACCTCTCTCTCTCTCTCTCTCTCTCTCTCTCTCTCTCTCTCTCTCTCTCTCTCTATATATATATATATATATATATATATATATATATATATATATGAAAATTATTTCACGAAAGGAACACGTGAAAAATATTTATGATGAATAAAACCACGAAGGAAAGGAAACACAAAAAGGTGCTCAAGCGCTTTCGTCTAATGACATCCTCAGGAACACTGAAGTACATAAAAGGTTACGGCCTATATATAGGTTACAGAAAGAAAAAATAAATAAATAAATAACATACATGCACACAAACATATATATACATATATACATACATACCTACACACATACATATATATATATATATATATATATATATATGCAATAAACGGAGAAGTAAAAATAAAAATTAAAAATTAAAAATTAGAGGATTAACAAAGAGGCAAACAGATTTGTGAGGAAAAATATCGATTTTTAGCACAAGATCAAATGAATTATAAAAATACAAATTTATACTGGAAATCTGCCCGGGTTTTAACACTTCGCCTTTTAGAGTCAAGTTTCGATATATATACAAATAAAATGAAGATTAAAAGTTAATAAAGTAGCGTACAAGTTTACCAAAGATTTAGCGTCCTACCCTTTTTATCTAAATTTGTTTTGAAGGAATTCAAAACAACAGGATCGAGTTGAAAAAGACCTTTGCTTATGTTGAAGTTATTTGAAAGTTGGATAATGGCAGACTCAAGAATATTTCTATTGACAATGTTGCTAGAATGAAATAAAACTGAAGCATTATTCCAATCAATACAGTGGGATAACTCTGACAAATGGACAAAAAGAGCACTGGACAACTGTCCTGTTCTAACGGAATATTGATGCTGTTTTATACGATTGTGCAAATCCTTTCCCGTCTGACCTATGTAAAAGGAATCACATTGTTTACACCCAATTTTATAGATAATGCCTGAATTATTGGTAGGGCTATTTTTTACTATGATATTTTTCACAATATTGTTATATGAAAATACTACATTAATATCCAAAAGTTTAAGTACATTAGCAATGCCTAAAAAGCCCGGGAAAAATGGAAGTACTAAAATATTTTTTGACAAAGTACGAGTGTTATTATTGACACGATAGAAAGTTCGTTTTGCCTTGTTGAGACAAGATTCCAAAACGCAGATGTGTAACACAGATCACTTCCAATACCGTTGATTTTTTCGAATTCGGCATCGATGTATTCCGGACTGGCGATCCTAAGGGCGCGGAGAAACATTGATGAAAAAATGGCCTTCTTAGTGGGGGTGTCATGTCCCGAGTAAAAGTGTACGTAGGACAAATTGTTTGTTGTTTTCCGATAGATACTAAACTTAAAATCTGGGCTTTCCCTATGTCCCCGCACATCCAAAAATGGGATTGAATTGTCTTGTTCCACTTCTAAAGTAAACTTAATGGAGGGGACTTGATCATTTAACTGAAGGAGGAAGTTATCCAGGTCACGATTCATGGGCCAGATACACAAAATATCTCGACGTCCCCCATTCTCGGAACTATCTCTGATTCACATGTAAAAAATTCCATGGATCTTACTGAAAAATTGAATAATGCACGTACTGAAACTAACGATAGATTGATCAGTTTTGACGTTTGTTCATTGTTTACAAAAGTGCCGATTGATGATATGCTTGACTTTCTCTCCCAAGAATTACATAAGTATGACCTGCCACTACCTTCACACATTGTTTTGGAACTTATTAAGCTTTACATCAAAGACTGTAAATTCACTTTCAATAACGAGTATTATCAACAAGTGTTTGGGATGGCCATGGGCAACCCCTTATCGCCCCTCCTCTCCAATATTTATATGGAGTTTTTCGAAATTACTTACATTCCGAGAATCCTGGGGGTTGGCATCCCTTGGTTGCGGTACGTCGACGATATTTTGTGTATCTGGCCCATGACTCGTGACCTGGATAACTTCCTCCTTCAGTTAAATGATCAAGTCCCCTCCATTAAGTTACTTTAGAAGTGGAACAAGACAATTCAATCCCATTTTTGGATGTGCGGGTACATAGGGAAAGCCCAGGTTTTAAGTTTAGTATCTATCGGAAAACAACAAACAATTTGTCCTCCGTACACTTTTACTCGGGACATGACACCCCCACTAAGAAGGCCATTTTTTCATCAATGTTTCTCCGCGCCCTTAGGATCGCCAGTCCGGAATACATCGATGCCGAATTGGAAAAAATCAACGGTATTGGAAGTGATCTGTGTTACCCATCTGCGTTTATGGAATCTTGTCTCAACAAGGCAAAACGAACCTTCTATCGTGTCAATAATAACACTCGTACTTTGTCAAAAAATATTTTAGTACTTCCATTTTTCCCGGGCTTTTTAGGCATTGCTAATGTACTTAAACTTTTGGATATTAATGTAGTATTTTCATATAACAATATTGTGAAAAATATCATAGTAAAAAATAGCCCTACCAATAATTCAGGCATTATCTATAAAATTGGGTGTAAACAATGTGATTCCTTTTACATAGGTCAGACGGGAAAGGATTTGCACACACGTATAAAACAGCATCAATATTCCGTTAGAACAGGACAGTTGTCCAGTGCTCTTTTTGTCCATTTGTCAGAGTTATCCCACTGTATTGATTGGAATAATGCTTCAGTTTTATTTCATTCTAGCAACATTGTCAATAGAAATATTCTTGAGTCTGCCATTATCCAACTTTCAAATAACTTCAACATAAGCAAAGGTCTTTTTCAACTCGATCCTGTTGTTTTGAATTCCTTCAAAACAAATTTAGATAAAAAGGGTAGGACGCTAAATCTTTGGTAAACTTGTACGCTACTTTATTAACTTTTAATCTTCATTTTTTTTTATATATATCGAAACTTGACTCTAAAAGGCAAAGTGTTAAAACCCGGGCAGATTTCCAGTATAAATTTGTATTTTTATAATTCATTTGATCTTGTGCTAAAAATCGATATTTTTCCTTACAAATCTGTTTGCCTCTTTGTTAATCCTCTAATTTTTAATTTTTAATTTTTATTTTTACTTTCCGTTTATTGCATATATATATATATATATATATGTGTATGTGTGTAGATATGTATGTATATATATATATATATATATATATATATATATATATGTTTGTGTGTATGTACGTTATTTATTTATTTTTTTTCTTTCTGTAACCTATATATAGACCGTAACCTTTTATGTACTTCAGTGTTCCTGAGGATGTCATTAGACGAAAGCGCTTGAGCACCTTTTTCTGTTTCCTTTCCTTCGTGGTTTTATTCATCATATATATATATATATATATATATATATATATATAGTTTGATAACTTGATTGAAGGGTTTCCTTTCCTTCGTGGTTTTATTCATCATATATACTGGGTGATCCAGATAAATGGGACCCATAAAAAAAGGCCAAATATTCTTAATATTTAATTCCTTTCATAAAAACTATATATCATTCGAAAGAGTAGAGTTACAAGTTTATTATGAAATATTTATTTTTTTAAAATGACTCCTTTCAAATGTGCTCCATTAGTTGCCAAACATTCCAGTGTTTTCGCTTGTAAGTTCTGCATCACTTTTGCAAGAGTGTGCGGTGGTATGGCCTGTATCTCATTTGTGATGGCGGCCTTCAATTCTTGCAAGGTCGTTGGGGTATTTCGTAGACCCTACTTTAAATATCCCCAGAGATAATAATCTAAGGGAGAAAAATCCGGAGACCTTGCGGGCCATTCAACGTCTCCAAATCTTGAGAATTAACTCGCCTGGAAACGTTTGACGCAAAACTGCCATGCAGTTCCTTGTGGTATGGCAGGTAGCTCCATCTGTTGGAACCAGTGGTTTTCTAGACAAAGATCTCTTAATTTAGGAATAAGGAAATCGGTCAACATTTTTCGTAGCGATCACCATTTACAGTGACCGTGTTTCCGGTGGAATCCTCGAAAAGTACGGCCCTATGATCTGAGATGCAGTAAGACCACACCAACAGTTACACGCTGGACTATGCAACGGGACTTCGGTAATATTCAATGGATTTCTGTTGCCCAGAAACGACAATTTGTTTGTTTACAGTTCCATTCAAGTGAAAATGGGCTCGTCTGACATAATCAAAGTTGCTAGAAAATTGGTGGGTCATTTACCTTCTGTTGGATCCATTGACAGAATTGTCGTCTTCGTGCGAAATCTCCATCGTTTAGTTGTTGCACTGTTTGAATTTTATATGGAAAGAGCATTAAATTTTGCTTGTATTTTTTATGTGTTGTTGGTTTTTTGGTGTTGTTCCATATCCAACTCCTAACAGCTGAGAAGCACGTCTGATGCTTATGTTAGGATTATCTTGTACAATTTCATGAGTTCTGTTAATGATCTCGTCTATCCTTGCTGTGCGCACTCTTCCAGTTGGTTTTCTTTTTCCACTGCTGCCAGTTAGGGAAAAATTTCTGACACACCGACGGATTACTTTCTTAGAAGGTGATTTTGACATCTGAAAATTTGTCTTGAAAGATCTTTGAGCTGAAACTACACTTCTTCCATGCTCATAATATTGCTCAGTTATGAAACGCAGCTGTTCCACAGTCCATGCAGTCATCTTGAAGGGTTAGTTTTAACTAACACTTTTATTTTGTTTTGTATCTTATCTTGTCTTGTATTGTCAAAACCTATACAATCCTGTACAAACTTGTAACTATCCTCTTTCGAATGATGCGTATGATTTTATAAAAGGACTTATACTTTAAGAGTTACAGGGGTTTCTTTTGGGTCCCATTTCTCTGGATCACCCTTTATTTATATATATATATATATATATATATATATATATAGTTTGATAACTTGATTGAAGGGTTTGCTCTTGGGGAATTGTAACTTAGTAAGGAATAAGAGACCGAGGAGATGGTACAATTTAGGGTGTGTCGAATTTTTCAACTTTCAAATTCCAAATATGAGGGGTGCTAAAAAGTTACAGCATGACTTAGGAATTCTAAAGATATTTTTGTTAATTTAATATAATTTAGTTTTGCTTGGTAAGAAGCTACATAAAAATAGTGACTTTTTTTACTTTTTTGTGGAATTATATAATAATTATTATATTAATAATTATATATGCTGTATATATAATGAACTGCTGTTTTTGCTTATTTCACAGGTTGAAACATATTCATCAGTGTGCTGAAGATTACTTGTCCGTCAGTGCTACCATCCTAACTAGTGGGAATTGACCTACAATGGCTTCTAAAAGGAGGACAAGACTGGGGACATTCACACATATGAGCAACCTAATTGGAACTGGTAGAGAGTTGTTGCCCTCTGAACTCCCAACTCTGCGAGACGTTCTGAAATATGGGCTACTGCTAAGAGAACAAAGTGGTGAGGATGTGAGAAACTACCCAGCAGCCAGTCTTGCAAAGGACATTTACCCTAAAGTGCTTGAAAAGTGGGAACGAGCAAACAGTTCTTTTGTAGCCCCCGTTGTAAATTCACGAGTCACAATCTTAAACAAGATCCAAGAGAGCTGGGAGCAGGCCAAAAACATATCTCTTGGGAGAGGAAAGCTACATGTCAAAGAGGCTTTCATTGCAAAACTTGACAAGCTTTTTGACATCCTCAGTTGCAAGTGTAAAATTGTTCTCTGCTCTGAATTTGGCTGCCTTGCAGATGCTGGTTGCAAAAACGAAACTCACATTAACTGTACATGCCCTAGGGAGATGAAGATCCCTGTGAAGGAACTTGCTTCCATTAAAGGTCAGAGAGACAAGTCTGGTTCTATTGGACCACATCAGATTGGCTTGCCAGATCAACCTGAGCACAACAGACAAGTCAAAAAGCAGAAGCGGCAAGAAGACGAAAGAAGAAGGCTTGCTGAATATAAGCAGACAAGTAAGCAGGATGTTTCAATGCCATCAAATGAAATAATTTTCTCTGATGATGAAAATGAAGAACAAATAGCTGATGCTCAAGATGGAAGTTATGAAGTGACATTAGAAATACCAAGCACGTCTTCAACTTCCAATAAAAAGCCAGAGTACAACACATTAGAAATACCTAATGTTGCTATGTATAGCATCAGATATGGTGTTGGCCTGCGTGCCACAGCTGCCATCACCACTGCTGCCTTTATGGATGCTGGCTTGATCACTGAAGAAGACAAGAGACTTGTAGTTGATCACAATAAAGTCAAGAGGGCACAAGAAAAAGTTATGAGATCCCTGGATCAGGAATTTGATGATCTTTGTAAGAAGGGTGAAATTGACTGCATCTTCTTTGACGGCCGTCAAGATACAACTAAAGTTATGCTGAAAGCAGACAATTCAGATCGTCAGTTCCCCAGCATCATCAAAGAAGAGCATTATTCTGTGTGCAGTGAGCCAGGTGGAAGATATCTCTACCACTTCACTCCTGAGAAAGGCTCAACGAGAAAAAACCTGCTGAAGTTATTGCTGATAATCTTGTAGATTTCATGAAGAAGAAGGGCATTGATAAAAGCCTGCAGGCCATTGGAGGTGATTCTACAAATGTTAACACTGGCTGGGAGGGTGGTTCCATGCATTGGGTAGAGGTCAAGCTTTGCCGTAAGCTGATCTGGTTGGTTTGTGCCCCCCACACTAACGAGTTACCCCTGCGACACTTGATCACAGCACTGGATGGGAAGACCTTGTCAGCAAGCAAAGTGGACAGGTAACATTGGCAAGATGCTAGACACTGCAACCGAACTTGAAATTGATCCTTCATTCACCAAACTCTCAATTGGAGAGCCTCTTACTTC